>OX365954.1:29879428-30479428 GCA_947247005.1 Spisula solida
AATAACTATAGTGTGAGGATTTTAACCGGATCCTCAACCTTCAATTAGCGTAATTTAACAGCTGATATCTTGTCTATATTCATAAACCCTGTTATATTATATAATTTATATATTCAACCCAACAGCCTTGTAATATAATCATGCATAAAGGTCAGGATCAGGTCAAATTCCCGTGCTGTATCACAAAGACGTGAAAGACCGATATTGCATTTGATTTGAGGGACCACAGTGGCTGAAACTCAGTATATCTGAATCAACAGGACTGTGTATCTTAAATATTAACAGGATCATGTTCTACAAGAAATGTCAGATACGACTTCAATCAATCAGTGCACGATTTGCCGTAAAAATGTTAGAATGGTTTGTGTGGAATATTAGCCACAGATGTCAAACGGGAACAATCATTTCAATGAGCTATCAGACAAATTGTCCACATTTCAGTGTGTTGTCCTATTCACTGAGCTACAGTTTGTCTGCTAGAATTCATCCTATCACTTCAATACAGCATTTATGCTTTCTGGTCTGATTACCCTGGACAGGCTGACTTAGACAAGATAGTCAGTTAGGGTGAAAAAATACTCAAGTCCAGTATAAACACTCACACAATGCCAGTCAAAATTGACCATGATAATAAGAGATCAACTTAAGCTTGTCAAATTCACTGCTAACTTCTATCGTTCCACAGAAGTGAGACGATTACAGCCTTCAGTAAGTCTGGAGACAACAAAAACAATATCCAGAGAAAATGCGTCTTGGGATTCGGACAGAAACACTTAAGGATGATTTTCTTTTAGATTAGGTCAGATGTAATCAAAAGATTCGTCTAAAGAAGTGTTTATTACTGGGAATCTTTATAAAGTACAAACAAACACTGAATCATTGAAAAACAAGATTTTGACCTGTATGTGATTGTTGTAGCCAAAGGTCAATATTTGCTGGAATTAGTTCGGTCTAGGTACAAGTAGACTCTGGTTCCATCCGCATGCATTTGGTTTCTACACTTTTTATGCCTCCGGTAACACCAACTCCTTGCAGAGTTTACTGATTCTCTTTTTTTGTATGGTACGTAAAATGAGCGGAGCAAAAGCTGTTTTAGATATTACCAGGGCCAATCTTTTGATTGGTTGATAAATTTAGAGACCTGTATTGGTGGGAGTAAGCATCATTCCCGTAAAAGCATGCCCTACCCTAAAGTTTCCTTATGAAACTTGCCCTTATAAAATGAAATTCAGAATTAAATGTTGGTACACAGCATATATGGGAAGATAATCTCTTCAGTTTAACAAGTTATCAATCATAATTACCTCCATTTATGGTTAATTATGCACAAATTTCAAAGTCCAGGGTGTGTCATTCACTGTGGGGTGAGTATAATTTTATAAGGCTTGCTTGAAATATTTTTGGGGAATAAAGGTGGATAAATGGTACAGTGGTAAGGGCTACTGACTGTTGATCCGAAGGTTGTCGGTTCAATCCCTCCTCCAGCCGGATCAAAAACAGAATCATTTTCAGTGTTTCCCACCTAACATAACTAATATTACTAACAGTCTGTCGGACGAGACGTTCAGCAAGGTCCCGTATATGATGCTTTACATCGGCAGGTAAAAGAACCAGGGATGCTTCTTGAACTGGGGCATCTTCTGTATCATACACTATCCCTTAAAAACTAAAGTGACTAACCTCTTCTTGGGGCCTTACCCATATGGATTTCCGGTGGCGAGGATAACTAAAAGCATATAAATTAAACATTTTTGAGGATATGGATGGTTCGTTCTATGTCTGACTCTTGCTTGGCTTTGTGTTGTCTGTGCACTTCAGTATTATCTGCACATGCTCCCTTTCACAGGCAATATCTTCCTTAATTTTGCATCCTTTGTTTGTCGGCTTCTTTGTTTGTATGACCTCTCTGTCAGTATGTTCACAAAGTTGTCTATGATTAAGCCTTGTGACCTTGTCTTCAGCCGAGGTCCAGGTCTCTCTTATTTTTTCGAACATTTGGTTTTCTAGGGGTGTTCATGTTGATTTAGCAGCAAATTCCTGCCATGATACTGGTTCACAGCGAACAGGCGATCCAGACATGTACTTAGAAGTGTCAGATAGTACCGCCCAGAAGGCCGGTATTTATAAAGCATCTTAGAAGAAAACTAAGAATTCTCTTGAAATCTTAGAATTTCTTTTTACAATATTAGCTGAATAATATAAGCTGAATTGTTAATTCTTTACAAAGAGTTTATGCATTTCGTAGAGAGCTAGGATGATCACTAAGGAAGTAAATAAATTGGCCCATTCAATAATTTGCAATAAATATGTATATGGCAAATTTTTTACTTAAGTTAGAATATTTTAGTTTCCCACTGCAAGAAGCTTTATAAATACCAGCTAGCTCTGTACTTTAAGAATGTACAGCATGCTAGATAATAATGCCTTCTTGACACAGACAATGTTATCACAAATTTCATATGAGATTTGTCAAAATCTATATACTTTCCAATACCGGTATAAGTTTGATATATTTAGTTTGACAGCACTATTATAAAATGTCCCAAAAACAATATATAAATTTTCAGAATAGCTTCCTGAGTGAAGATCTAGAGTTTAGAACACGATGTTTAATTTTCAGTATTAATTTTCTCTAAAATAACATGACACCTAATAAATGAAACATCACACTAATTTGGCATATAATTAATGAAAATGATACAGCATTGCAGGTTTCCGTAATTAAAACTTTATTATACGTCACATGCTTGAGAATTTGCATGCATAGTTTGACAGTATTTGAATTCCATAGTGTGAAACTCACAATATCGAGGAAAATGGCCCCGGCAGAAGCCAATTTACCAGAAAAACGAGTAAGTATAACCACAGGCCTAAGAAATTATATCCAAAAATACAGAGTTTTGAAATTCCCCATCACCCTGTCATTACTATATATAGGAGACAGGTTGGAAACGCTTTTTTCCGGCCCCTACAGGAATCTACTATTTAACGCATCATTGGGCCGGGAAATGGTTGCAATCCGGTCTAGATGTGTTTTTCTACATAATACAATCAATTTATCTACCATTGAACTAGTCATAAGTTATATTTCAGGTATTTCATTTTTTGATTGATGTTTCTGATTTCATGACTGTGTCGTTGTTTAAAAGTAAAAAATGTAAAAGTATTTATAGAACTAACTTCTGTAAAATCATAAATTTTTGCGATGTCAAATTTCACTCATTTGATATTGGAAATTAGTTCGCTAAGTTAAATAGTGGCGGTTTTTAAACTTTAGAGAGAAATATAATATGCGTTTCACTGCTGTAATTTATGTTCACGAGCATTCATTTTTGCGAAAATATCGATTTCGCAACTATAGCAAAAATTAATCCCTCGCAAAAATTTCTGACTTTGCGGTAAGTAATTCTGTGTAATGTAGCTATGGAATGTAAATTATCCAGACAATAATATGCGGAGAAACACATGATAAAAGAATATTAAACAAAATAATCACCTTCTTAATGTTGTTGTATAAATATTTCTTGTAATGAACCATAACTAAGTAAATGGTCTTATAATTGGTGAATAGTCTTACAGTTGGTAAATGGTCTTATAATTGGTGAATAGACTTATAATTGAAACAGCTCATCAGATGTGTGATTTTATTATATACATGTACCTAGCAATGTACTGTCACAAATACAGGCCAAATCGCACAGTGGAATACAACGTGACAGATTGCATTTTCCGTATCATACATGTCTGGTTTTACAAATCTGTATCATGCATGTCTGATGTGTTATATGCCAAACATATACCAATGTCAATGATGTTATGACATAAACATTTCCTTTTTATGAATCGATGTTGTGTTATATGCCGAAAATATTGCACTTTTGTCAGTATATACATGTATTATAAGGAATATTACTGCAGTTGTGTTAATCCGTTAAGCCGTATTACCTCTTGTTGCTTGCACCATACTGCATTGATATTCCGTCTAGATCAATCAGTCTAACTATTTTCTACATACATGCCATGTTAGGCAGACCCCTCTGCGTGAGATTGGTGATGGAAAAGCATGAGATTTCATTAAAATGAGGGAACTTTTCCTTGCTCAAACTAAATTATTGAAGTTTATTTGCAGTTTTCACTACTTTCACTTGTATGGCAATACCATGCATGCTTCATGGAGCAATTCAAACTAATATTTAAGATAATTTTCATAATGTAAACAAAAAATGCATGAGATTTGATAAATTAGTCTCTGATCATGCGCGAGTAGAGTCTCAAATACATGACAGTCTCACGAAAGATGCTGCAGCTCCGGCATGTATGTTACAAGGATGTGAAGTTTCATTGAAATCCTATCACAACAATTGCAGACAGATATTGTTTACAATTGACAAACAGCTGGGTACTGTTTTATCAAAGCACTTACGGAAATTGTAAGCTTATGTTCAGATTTCAATTCTTTATAATTATCTAACAACTGCAAATTGGGGACGGGTATGGTTTGTAGGGGTTCATTAACTGAATAATTATAAGTAAAGCATATTCATCTACCACACTTTGTACTTGTTAAAGAATTACAACAAATTAAAATTTGATCGTAAGTTTACGATTTCTGTTCTTTAATTAAACAGTACCCTGTTGCCTAGTCTGACAAACTAATGGAACTATCTTGGTTTGTTGCCTAGTCTGACAAACTAATGGAACTATCTTGGTATGTTGCCTAGTCTGACAAACTAATGGAACTATCTTGGTTTGTTGCCTAGTCTGACAAACTAATGGAACTATCTTGGTATGTTGCCTAGTCCGACAAACTAATGGAACTATCTTGGTTTGTTGCCTAGTCTGACAAACTAATGGAACTATCTTGGTTTGTTGCCTAGTCCGACAAACTAATGGAACTATCTTGGTTTGTTGCCTAGTCTGACAAACTAATAGAACTATCTTGGTTTGTTGCCTAGTCTGACAAACTAATGGAACTATCTTGGTTTGTTGCCTAGTCTGACAAAGTAATGGAACTATCTTGGTATGTTGCCTAGTCTGACAAACTAATGGAACTATCTTGGTATGTTGCCTAGTCTGACAAACTAATGGAACTATCTTGGTTTGTTGCCTAGTCTGACAAACTAATGGAACTATCTTGGTATGTTGCCTAGTCTGACAAACTAATGGAACTATCTTGGTATGTTGCCTAGTCTGACAAACTAATGGAACTATCTTGGTTTGTTGCCTAGTCTGACAAACTAATGGAACTATCTTGGTTTGTTGCCTAGTCTGACAAACTAATGGAACTATCTTGGTTTGTTGCCTAGTCTGACAAACTAATAGAACTATCTTGGTTTGTTGCCTAGTCTGACAAACTAATAGAACTATCTTGGTTTGTTGCCTAGTCTGACAAACTAATGGAACTATCTTGGTTTGTTGCCTAGTCTGACAAACTAATAGAACTATCTTGGTTTGTTGCCTAGTCTGACAAACTAATAGAACTATCTTGGTTTGTTGCCTAGTCTGACAAACTAATAGAACTATCTTGGTTTGTTGCCTAGTCTGACAAACTAATAGAACTATCTTGGTTTGTTGCCTAGTCTGACAAACTAATAGAACTATCTTGGTTTGTTGCCTAGTCTGACAAACTAATAGAACTATCTTGGTATGTTGCCTAGTCTGACAAACTAATGGAACTATCTTGGTTTGTTGCCTAGTCTGACAAACTAATGGAACTATCTTGGTTTGTTGCCTAGTCTGACAAACTAATGGAACTATCTTGGTTTGTTGCCTAGTCTGACAAACTAATAGAACTATCTTGGTTTGTTGCCTAGTCTGACAAACTAATAGAACTATCTTGGTTTGTTGCCTAGTCTGACAAACTAATGGAACTATCTTGGTTTGTTGCCTAGTCTGACAAACTAATAGAACTATCTTGGTTTGTTGCCTAGTCTGACAAACTAATAGAACTATCTTGGTTTGTTGCCTAGTCTGACAAACTAATAGAACTATGTTGGTGGTCATATAAGCTGACACGAAGTTGTCTTTATGCCCACAAGTCATTCCATACAATGTATAATGTTATATATAATGCTAGTACATGTAGTGTATTAAAGAAAATGATATATTAACTCAATAAATATGTAAACATTACAACATTATTTTAGCCCAATTCTGTCTTATATCAAAGCCGGTTAATACTAGATCATTATGGTGTAGTTTGAGAAGGTCATTTATAGCAGAGAACATCCGTTTGGCAAGTGTCACTACTTACTGTCAACCGAAACCTTAAAAGCTAGATATTATGACTTGATATAGTGCTTTAGGTATTTGACCTGTAGCATTATACTGGGGTATTGCTCAGTGCAAAAACATGAGAGCTACCGTAAATTAACATGGCCCTAAATTGCTAATCTTGGTACTGTTTTATCAAAGCACTTACGGAATTCGTACATTTACAATCAAATTTAAATTCTTTATCATTTTTTACAATAATAAAGTGTGGTAAAAGGAGTTGCAATACTAATAATGATTCAGTCACTGAACTCCTACAAACCATATATGTCACCAATTTGCAGTTTTAAAGAATTATTAAGAATTTAAATTTGAGCGTAACTTTAAGATTTTCGTAAGTGCTGTGATAAAACAGTACCCTGAGTACCAACTATTCTAATAGCTCACCATTAGCACTCTTATACACATTGTATGTAATAATATAAGCTTGATCACAGTATAACAAACTGCTTCAATGCCAAAACAAAACATGATTGTCTGCAAGTCATTTACAAGTCAAATAGTTCCTGCGAGCAAATGATGTACCGACTTCATTCGACAGAGAATTGACAGGATCCTCGACCTTCTATCTGCATAATTCATCAGCTGATGTGTATAAAATTAAGCATGAAAATCTCAAAATTGTGAGAGAGAAATAAGCGCGATAGGCCGGTAGCTTTGAAATTGGGAAAACTATATGCACGATAATTTGACATACAAAATTTATCAACTAATTGTTATATAATTTCATGTGTAACAAACCAATTTTCAAGAGTCTTAATTGCATATTGTGACTCCCTTGTTCCATATAATATGTATATGCTTATAAATAAAACCTGGTATCAATTCATTAAAAGGTATTATCATAAGACATGTTTTCAGTGTTCAACAATATCAAAGATCATAAACCAATGCAGCTGCAGTCACCTGCTGTTTAGATCCATGGTCTCAATATTGCCTGGCGCTCACTGAAATTTCGGACAGTTCTGATTTCTTCGGTAAACAAACTATTGCAATGCGACAAAGACCGATGTTATCCGCATGGAATAATGGAATTAGTCTGGTTCACGACATTCTTACGAAATGCATCTTTTTTGGATTTATTTTTTGAAATCGTAAACCATCGAGAACAGGTTACGTGCCCCTCCATGGACTTTTTACTTAAGGCAATCCAATATACCTGCTCGCTCAAGGCTCGCAGGTAATAAAGGCATTTAAATATGGCAACAGCTTGTTTACTTTCATGACAAGGACATGATGGTTGTGACAAAATCTAACCTCACTGAAGAACAGAACATGTCTGACCCATTATTTGAATCGGATCTCTCGGGGACCATGGGACTATAGCAAGTGTGCAATACAATACAATGCCATTCAATGCAACGCAACGCAACGCAACACAACACAATACAATACAATGATTGGATTGGTTTTGAGTTGTCTCAGAGATCAACATTTCTAAAACAAGCCTAGAAAACATAGGTTTAATTTGTTTTCCTGACGAGTTAAGGAAATGTTGATCTCAAAGACAAAGGGGACAGCTTCTTTTAATTAAAGTACTATAGTTAACCAAGTCAAAACAACATCAGAAAAAACGAATTTAAGCTGGAGACGTTATTTTTCATGCCAAAAAACTTGTGACGTCACGCAGTTGTTATCACACACATTGGAGAACATTGTTCCTTGATCACGCTTTTTATGTGATAAAATACTTTAATCATGATTCAGGCCACCGGCCCAGAAAAGTTCATATAATATGTAGAGGTTAGTTGAATTTTATAGTCAAAAGAATATTATAGTTCTCAAATACACTTGGCATCAATTCATAATCTGTTATTTTGAGGGAGTACTTTGGTACATATATTATGTAATGCATGTATGCATGATTGAAACACATATACTCATATAATGGATAATAATATGAGACTTTGAGGGACAGTATGTCTCAGTCTCACTTATACACTCTACCATGATCATCACAGAAACAGTATAACAAATAAAATCAGTGCAAACACATTATTGTGAGACAGTGAGTCCCGACATACAAGCTTACTGTACAATATTACAAAGGGCTATACATATAATTACCCTAATTGGAAGTATATATTGGGAAATGTTGAAAGGATTTGCTTATTGTCATATGAGAGTGCTTGAGGTAATAGGCAGAGAGTTGGAGAGGGTTAACTAAGCATTAAGCACGGTCAAACAACCTAATTGGGTGGCCAATGGGTGTAATGAACGATACATACTATGTAATTATGTCAGGGCTACTCCAACAAACATGTCAGCTATCATTATCAGCCACCAGAAAATTATAATCATGAAACTATCTTTTTTGGTTTAACCCTGTACTCCATAGATACGTTAATTCATTGCCTCTATAATGCAATGTCCATCACAAATCATTTTTAAAATAAACATCAGAATGAAGGGGGCCAACCCATGTATGAAAATGGACTTAATGAGATAACATATCAAGGGAGATAACTCTTCATTTTTGTACCAAAAAGCTGCACTTGAGATGTTGACTGCCGCAACCAGACATACAATAACTGCCTACTGAATGATTGTATGAGACATGAGAAGACTATAAATAATTTAAATGACAAACCGAAAACACACAGTCAATAATAACAGAGTCAGTGTATTTATTTATACCAGAGAATTCATCCTCAGCTGTCAGATACCAGCTATTATTATTGATATAATCAAATAAGGCAGCACACACATATACGCATGGACATAACGGAACTAAGTGATGACCAATCACATGTTGTCAATCAAAGGTTCGGTTGAACAATAATCTCCATTTATATTATAGTGGCAAATCAAACCATGTCGTTTAAATCAATTGAGAAATCATCTACAAACACCTTGTAACAAATTATATGGAATTATCTGAATAGTGCGACTGGTCAAATGTGTTTACTATGAGGACATGGACATGGGCCTGTAACCTCCCCCGTCCATTGTCAAAGAGCACATTTCAATAACTTTGTTCATGACTAAGAATGGTACAAAGAAAACATAATTCAGCCTAATGCCAACAAAACATTCATCATTACTGAGCTTAATGCTAAACAAAACATAAACAAAGCTAACAAAACATGATTAGAACTTAATGCTAACTAAACATAGATCAGCTTGATACTAACAAATTAAGTTACTGCTTTTTAAGGAGCCGCATTCAGCAATTCAGCGGTTCAGCCACTCTATTACATTTGAGTTGAGCTTGAGGGCAATATTAATTCTAGAGAGAGAAACTTCAATTCCTGTGTGCGACTTCTATGATGTTACATGTTAGGACATACAGTCATACAGACCAGCGCCACTGAGTATATAACACCTTACAGAACAAAGGAACTGTGGCAATTTTTTCAAGAAAGAATATGGGCTCTCATTTATTGCCCTGTTCATACCTTCAACACATAAGGGTAGATGTAAGTTGTCAAAAACGGTTGATAATTACTGTTTATCAATTCCAGCCAAATTGGTTCGGTCAAATGTCCACTGTTTATGATTGGAAAGCTGTTGACAATGTCATAAAACCTTCCCAAAAGAAACAATTGATTAGATAGGAAGGTTATCTGTCCGCACACACACAAAATTTCAGCTATAAGAACAAACATTACCAGTCACCTATCATTGTGTAATGTTTGTGTGGAGAATTGGCATGAAATAACATGCCACATAATTTGTGAGACATCTCAAACATAGGGTACAGGTCTAGATCTTTGTACTAATAAGGACATACTAACGGAGCTTGCAGGCCATTTCCTAGAAAGTTTTAAGGTGCTAGGGAATTTGCACAGAAGGAGATCCAAAAGAATGTCTAAAAGGATTTAGACCAAAAATATGAACACCAATAGTGATTTAAAGGCACCACACTAGGAATTAAGGCACTGTGGAAAGCCAATTCAGGTTGAAAGGTGATTTGGAACCCCAGCGCCGACTGACCCTGGAGAAGGGCTAGATATCTGATTCTCTCGCTCCGGTTGTGTTCCTTGTAAAACAGTGTTGTCTTACTAAGCTGTTTAGATTCATCTTTTCTTATGAAATTTTGTGGTTCTCCCTGATGCCAATTGTGCTAATGCTCTGTGCCTTTCATGTTCTGATGTTTCTGCCAAGTGCTCCTTTTCTGTCCGATTTGCTATTATCTTATTGCATCACTAAAGTTGTAGATATGTATACATATAGGATCCGCCATGAGTTGTCGTTGAGGATCAACATTTCTTAAACAAGTCTAGAAAAGACAGGTTATTACGCGAGCCTTTGGCAAGTTTATTTATTTGTTTTCGTGACGACAAGTTTATGAAATGTTGATACCAGAGACAACGAGTGGCGGATTTTTTTATAACACATTACTATAGTTCCGAGTCAAAACAACGTCAGAAATTACGAATTTAAGCCAAGACATTATGTTTTCGCGCCCAATAGCTGGTGACGTCACGCAATTGTTATCACACATGTTGGAGAACATTGTCCCGTTATTTGTTCTCACATGGAAGGTCATGGTATTTATGTGATAATTTGATTCCAGGCTTCACAATTGTTTTAATTTGTGTGTAATCAATCTGTAAATTGAACAAAAATAATTTGCAAAACGTGTGGATTCTTGTCATTGTGGTAGAGCCTAATAAGACTTAGTGCTAGACTGATTGTTTTGCTACAGCCATTAAAGGCATTGGTATAAAACACATTGAAAGGGTTGCTTGGATTGGTCGCTTTTATTTGTTGTTGCCATGGTTACGCATGTCGAATTCTAAGAAAAAGTTCTGATTATTGCCATGAATAGGACCATGGGTAGAGAAGTCTTTTGGGAAAAAGCAATGTAAAAATTTGTCCAAATAATTCCTTTAGCTAAAGAGATTTAACTCATGCAACCGAAACCAGCATTATTAAATTTTATGTCATTGAAATGAACTTCAATTTGTCCAGAAGGGTCAACAAAAAGCAACACAATGAAGCCAACACTGTTGACAAGACAAAAAGTGTATTTTCCAAGAGAAATGCCATTAAATTAGATTTCAGTATGCTCAAGTTCTCGGCAAAAGCTGTCAGAATGCCTTCCAAAGAACATGTCTTACATGTTACAGACTGCAACCTCCGATAATATAACAGCAGGATAAACCAGCAGACAAAATCAAGGAGTGGTTCTAAAACCTCGGCTTATTTGTCAGAATGCTTTCAAAGAGTTACAGGCTGCAATCTCTGAAAATATAACAGTAGAATGAAGCAGCAGACAAAATCAACTAGTAGTACTAAAACCTCGGCTTATTTGTCTTGGAATAGTTTTCTGTCTGAGAGAATTTCAATTACAATTAGATGGGTAATTATGACAACTGTTAGCCGCTGCGGGCCACAAGTATCGGTTCAGTGATTGTGGTAATTATTGCTAATCAGACGTCAATTCCTGGTTTGAGCTGAAAACAGCAAACATGTACATACTTAATAGCTGAATGTGTAAATCAAATCAGTGTTGGAATTGGAAAAAAAACACTCTTTGATTTCTCTCCTAATGTTTCCAAAATAAATATTTGTAACTTGATTGTAGGAAAAAGATCAAATATTACTAAAACAGAATAAGCAATGGACATGAAATGTTCTAGTTGATAAACAGCTTTTTAAAATAATCTTTTGGTCAAGTTGATAACAACTTTGGAAATAATGTTTTGGTCAGGTTCAGAGTCGCTTTTAAATAACATTTCAGTAGTAATATTTATTGAGTGACTAGCCAGGTTTTTACTAACTTACTCTTCATCAAGCAGACTACAAGTTCTCCTCATGTGTACAGCCAATATCCTGAAAGACATGACCAGCCTAACCTTTGAAAAGTCTTCCCGACCCCGGATCTGTCTGCAGGTCAGAGTCTAGTATTCTGTATCTATCAATTGACCGAGCTAATCAAAATATGGTAGAAGTAAAAGAATTACTTTCATATACAATCATTCCATCATGGCTTGCCTCAGAGATGTATAAGATATAACACCAAAACTCTGGTAACGTTATGTAATGCCAATTACTGGACATAGATACCGAAGACATTTCGCTTCGCTGCGCTTGTTTCGTCAGTGAGACAAATAATAACTTCCATATCACTATAGTGATAAATACACATTGACACCAAATGGAATAGTAAACATATAGCATCAGTTGTGTTGCTATGGTGATTTTATATCCTGTATGAAAAGTAGCAAGAAAAGGAACAATAAACATATAGCATCAGTTGTGTTGCTATGGTGATTTTATATACTGTTTGAAGAGTAGCATCAAAGGAGGTGAGAAAGACATCTCAATAATGCTTTCCTACACACACAGACATGATAGATGACATCTATTTGAAGACATTGTCCCGGGTCAGTGTGATACAACTCTATCAGGCTCGCTACTCATACTCAAATAGCTTCAGTTTGCGCTGGCCAATTGATATAGACATTGTGAAAACAAAAACAATACAATAAATCATAAGAGATATGACAAAAATCTTGAAATATGGGTAGAAAGATAATAGAAGATTGTTCACAGCAGACACCATTTAATTTGCTTCCCATCTACTGGTAACACAAGACCTTATGCCATATATCATACAGCGTAATGTCTGCATATATATTGTGGGATATAACTGACGCTTTAGGCATACAAATGTCTTGGTTACTGATATAAACAAGAAGTGTATGACAGCTATCCATTGCTCCACTAGCCTCTATATCATGCCATATTAGGCGAATCTGTCTTTGAGTTTTTGTTGCTGTACTTTTTATAGTTTTTTATCGTTCATTTAATGTTTGTCCTCCTTTTGGCTTGTACTGAGGTGTTGTTTGTTTTTGTTCTCTTCTTTTTTGTGTGTTTTAATGCCTTTTGTTCTCTTCATTTTTGTGTGTTTTAATGCCTTTTGTTCTCTTAATTTTTGTGTGTTTTTGTGCCTTTTTCTGTGGCTGTTTCTGCTGGATGACAAAATATTGGTAAAACTGATGAATGGTCCTTGACAAAATCATGGTACTGAAACATGCAGATAAATGGTGCACATCTGCTATCAGAAATGAAAATTCCCATTAAGTTTCATTTAATTCCAGTCTGTGCAACCACACAGTGACTGAGAAATAGAAGATGCAGCAAATGTGAATTCTACTCCGTTGGGAACATGAAAACATAGCATTGTAAATGTTGCACTTTCAATAATTTGATCAGAGAGATGTAAAAAGTGGACATTTTCACCCAGTTATAAAGTGAGCAGAGTGTATGAAAGACAGAGATCTTCAATTATATGATATCGTTTTGATGATTTATATCCTGGTTAAAGGCTTTGCTATACAAGGTAAGGCTAAAACACCCATCAGTGAAATATGCCTACAGAAATACATACATAAAATATGCCTATGAGACAGTCATGTTTATACATGAAACTCATCTTTTGAAACTTGCTTATAAAATATGTCTAAGAGGATGTCTGTGACACAAGCCAATGAAACCTGCCAATGAAACATGCCTTTGAAACATGTCTATCAAACTGGTTTGTGAAACACATCTGTGAAACATGTATGTGAAACATGCCAATTAAACATGTCAATCAAACTTGTTAATGAAACATGTCTATGTAACACATCTATGAAACACTATTGCATGGAAGTCAACCCTCATAACAGTTCTGAATGAAAAACATTATCCAGAACTTTAGTAAACTTATGTGTCTAGCTTTAAAACCCACCATAGATCATGGAAGGCATTGTCTCAATTGAAACTCAGATTAGGCTAGTTTGTTCAACAATTGAAATGATTAAATTACAGTGAATATATTTCATAGAACAAATGGCTGCAATTATCAGTCTGGGATATGTTAAGCCAGCATAAAGCAATATTTACAGCATAGGGAAATCAGGCAGTGGCTGTGGTTTGCCCGATGCCTGATGCAGAATGACATCATTTAGTCTGGACTGATGTAGCTTCTGATCTCAGGTCAACATTCTCAAAATTAATATACAGGGTAATAACTGCCGTACAGAATTTAAACAAATTTAACATGATGCGCAGACATTGAATATCTGCTTAACATCTGATGCCCAAAAATTTAACTTATAATTATGAGACTGCATGATCATCAGATGCACATTTGATTTACATCAAATGCACATACCATCAACATCAGATGTGCATACAATTAACATCAGATACACATACAATTAACATCAGATGTACACTTCAGTGATGCATGTACTTTTAACATCAGTGATGCATATTCATTTTAATAACACCAGTTAAAGCCCATTTGTAAACCAACATTGGTCAATAAGATGTCATACACCTAGCTATTTTAAGGTAATTCCATACTCTTAATTTTTTCTGTACAAGAGGTATCAAACACCTGATTTTTATGAAGAACACACTCATGATAGTGATTGTGCAAACCCATAACAGTTTTGCTCAGCTAGTTTTCAAGATATGTTTAGATTTTGGGGAACCCCCCTAAAAACAGATACTTGCATTTCACCGAAAAAGTTGGACATATAATTCTTTGAAACTTGGCATGCACGCAATTTCGTATATACGGAATCACACGATAACGTTTGTTTTAGACTATGAATGTTATATGTATTTTTAAATGATATTTTAAAATATGTGATTTTTCATTTTTAAGTTACAGTCAACTCTCGTTACCTCGAACTCGCTTATATCGAAGTTTTTTTCAAGTCCCGATTTTTCTCCTTCTTTGTCTATATGAATTCTCGAGACCCATCTCGAAGTTTCGGCTCGAATTCGGCTCGAATTTTTCGTTATGTCAAATTATTTTTTTGGTCCCGATTAACCAATTTGCACTTTAAATCTATTGTTCATCTCGAAGTCGGGTCGAAGTCTGATCGTATTCGACTAGCGTCGAATGTTTTTCACACTTCGCCAGTATAAAATCTTATGTCGAAGTAATTTCCACGGTCCTGTGAAATTCGAGATAACGAGAGTTGACTGTATATGAAAAAAATAGTTGAACAACATACTGATTTCGTAAATGCATCCAGTAGAGTAACTATTATAGAAGTTTTGTCCCAAATTTCATTGCAGTTGCTGGGCTAGATTTTTTTGACTGACACTTTGGTGATTTCGGAAATGTCTAAAACCAGGAGAGTTTACAAAATACATCAACGTTTTGAATACGTTGTATCCAGTTTTCGCGATAATTTGTTTTTGAAAAATGTGTATATTTAAAGATGAACCAATGCTCTTTTGTATTAGCTAGTCTATATTATTATCAAATAAATGCAAACTAACCTTCCTCTAAAGTAGTCGGGATGCTTGCTAAACAAATGTTAAAACTTGGATAAAATGTTGTGTGGGCGCATTATATTACGTTTCACATACGTTGTAGCTAGTATTCGCGAGCGTTGGTGTTTCAACGTATGGAATAAATGGCACATAAAATTTCAGCTATAGCTTTATCCTGCAAGCTTATTATAGAATAATATAGTAACAACTATACTGTAAATGCGCGATTTTAAGACATGAGAACATGCTGACACATCAATTTTAAGTTTTTCTTATTTTATCATCATGGTAGTCAGATGCTTTCAATACGTCTAATTTACACTGATTTCTAAACTTCCGCTCAACTAAAGAGTATCCAACAACCTTATTATGTTTTTATGTCAAAAAGGAAGTATGATGTTATATTTTACCAAAACTAAATAATACTGTTACACTCAATTTAAGGTGCAGGGTACTGTTTTATCAAAGCACTTACGAAGATCTTAAAGTTACGCTCAAATTTGAATTCTTTATAATTCTTTAACAACTGCAAATTGATTGTATGGTTTATAGGAGATATTGCAGCTCCATTTACTACACTTTATAATTGTAAACAAGTAATAAAGAATAAAACAGTACCCTGGTGAAAAGCAAACAATATATGTCCAAACTGTATGTTATTATATTTTCACCGAAAATAGAGTATACCATTAACGTTCTATTTGTGTAAGAAAATACGGTGAATTACATGGTATTAATACTGATCTAGATATACGTCTCTGTCAGTGTGTACTTCCTCGTCATGCAATGTTCCGAGTGAAAGTCAATTATTTACTAATGATACATTGTTGTAAGGACGTAATCTAAGCGCTGTAAGTACATAAAATGATGAACACTTTTCCATTTGATGAAGTCTGTAGACAGATTGGGATGTCTCCGAACTATCGTTACAGGTCCTAATTAGTACCTACTATGTAGTTATGTTCATTATGCACAGACGCTGGATAGAAAGAGAGAAGTTACAAGAGGGAATGTGCATTGGCATTGTTACGCTCACCTAGGTACAACCCTATAGAACGTCCATCTGGAATTCCGGTGAATATCGGTGAAATAATTGCATTTTGGTGGAATTCACTGGAATTCCAGTGATTTTTTTTTTTGTCCAGTGGACATCACCAGAATTTCACCGTAATCATTATTTCACTGATATTCACCGTAATCATTATTTCACTGATATTCACCGTAATCATTATTTCACTGATATTCACCGTAATCATTATTTCACTGATATTCACCGTAATCATTATTTCACTGATATTCACCGTAATCATTATTTCACTGATATTCACCGTAATCATTATTTCACTGATATTCACCGTAATCATTATTTCACTGATATTCACCGTAATCATTATTTCACTGATATTCACCGTAATCATTATTCCACTGATATTCACCGTAATCATTATTCCACTGGACCACACATATTTACAAATTCCGGTGAAATTTCACTGATATTTTCTTTTTCTTTTTATTAACTCCCCTTATTAAAAATTACACATATTTATTAAAAATTACAAAATACTCTTTAAAAAAAACCTCAACATATTATTATATCTACATTATCATAAAAATGGAGAGGTTTATTAAATCAATTTGACAAAACTGAAAATGCATAATTTCAACATTACATTAACTAAGTCACAGTATAAGTATTATGAATTTAACTCTGTCATTATTATGACTTGCATGTAAGCAGCACTTATTGTTGAGTACTTGCCTTCTAGTTCTTACATGGTGTCTGACCATGAGACTATAGGGTTCTAAAGTGAAATGAATGATGAATTAATTTAAAAAGATTTTTATGGATATAAGTGAAATTTTCCTCAAACCTTCTCTGAAATTCAGGTGACTTCTTTGGAATTCCGGTGGTATTTCACCGTAATTTCAGTGGTATGTCACCGAATTCCGGTGGTATTTCACCATAATTTCAATGGTATTTTACCAAATTCCGGTGGTATTTCACCGTAATTCTGGTGGTAATTCAGTGGTATTTCACCGTATTTGGTGAAATGTCAAAAAATTACACCTGATAAAATATCACCGGAATTCCAGCAACAATTTTCACTAGGGAATGTACTTTGTACATTGTAAGACCGTTGCACGAAATTAGCATGATTCTAAGTGCTTAATTTCACCTTGTTATCCTACTCACATTATGCGTCCATCGAGCGTCTATCATACTTCCATCACATGATGACATAGGGCGTCGTGCAACAGACATATGATAGTCCCCTGATGTAGACAAATTTGAACATGTCCATAACTTTACGAAGAGAGTCCACTTTGATATTTCCTGGCGCACGACTGATGTAAGATGCAGAAACTCAGCTAAGTAAGCTACAAACTGTCATTGTACCAAAGGAAGTACACTGAACAAGAAGACAAGAGGGCCCAAAGGGCCCTAGGTCCCTCACCTGTCGAACTTGACCTAGATTTTGTTGAGATGATCATTGTGACCAAGTTTCATACAGATTAGGCCAATATTGTGACCTCTAGTGACTACTCAAGGTTTTTATATGATTTGACCAAATGACCTAGTTTTTTACCCCAGATAAACCAATATCTAACTTGACCTAGATTTTGTGGAGATGATCATTGTGACCAAGTTTCGTAAAGATCAGGCCAAAACTGTGACCTCTAGTGACTACACAAGGTTTTTCTATTATTTGACCTTGTGACCTAGTTTTTGACCCTGGATGACCCAATCTCGAACTTGACCTAGATTTTGTTGGGATGATCATTGTGACCCAGTTTCATGAAGATCATACCAAAATTGTGACCTCTAGTGACTATGCAAGGTTTTTCTATGATTTGACCGTGTGACCTAGTTTTTGACCCCGGAAGACCCCATATCTAACTTGACCTAGATTTTGTTGAGATGATCATTGTGACCAAGTTTCATAAAGATCAGGCTAAAATTGTGACCTCTAGTGTCTACACAAGCCAATTGTTGACAGACGGACAACGGACGAAGAGTGATCACAAAAGCTCACTCTGTCACTTTGTGACAGGTGAGCTAAAAACTGAATGTCTTCAACGGGAACCCTAGTAAATCTATCACAGGAACCATAGGAAATAAGCAATCTTTTCATTTTGATATAACATGCAACATTATTAGCCACCTGATTTCACTTGAAAAAGATAACATCTTTAATAGGATAAGTGAAAACAAAAATCTTTCAATCTGAATAATGTAAGCACATAAAACATTCACACTGGCTAGAGATATATGTGAACAGCAGGCATACAATCATATAATTGCTATAAGACCATCAGATGAACAGAAAAGTGACAGCTAGGTAACTTCTTGACAGGTAATGCACGTAAACAAAATTCACACAAGAAATGCATTTACAGGATCAAAAAAATATTGGCATGCATCTCAAAGCTTGCACCTTTGTCGCAAAACAAGACCAGATAACTTTATTCTCACGAAATGACGAAACATTTAAACCAAATCTTGTCAAGCTGAATATTTAAAGTCCAAGGGCTGTAACTCTGGGTTTTATTGTTTTGATATCTATGACCTTCATGACCTCAACCCAATAAACATGTTTGTGAAATTTGGTGACTCTATAGTCCAGTCAGGATAAAAGTCCAGTGACGCAGCAGCCGAGCCCACTATAACAGTGTAAAACCAATTATAAAGGCTTATACTGTACAAACAACTATAATGTCAATGCTGAACTAATATACCAAACTTCGCTCTACCTGTTTAGACAATGGTTGTGATTTTTTTGCGTACACATAAACTGCAACGTCACTGTCACAATATCCTAACTGGACTATATATATGTCAATTTATAAAGAAGCAGTGAGTATTGAGCAAAAACACAATGTGGCAAGTAGTTGCATCAAAAAGTTAACAGGAATCACAGAAAGCACAGTATGTGAGTAAAATTGAGTTCACTTTCAATAATTCAGTTTACCCAAATTAGTCTTACTCCATTCATAGACGTTACACTACGTCACTATGGAGTCCCGGAAGATGCTATCCATAATGGAGGAAATAATTGTTACACTGGTTCACTATGGAGTCCTGGAAGAGGCTCTCCATAGGGAGGAAATAAATGTTACACTGGGTCACTATGGAGTCCCGGAAAATGCTCTCCATAATCGAGGAAATAAATGTTACATTCGGTCACTATGTGAGTAAAATTGAGTTTACTTTCAACAATTCAGTTGACCCAAAAAACTTAATCCATTCATGGACCTAACTTTTCACATCCCATCTTTAAACAGGATTTATTATTGATCACCTATTATTTTTACATAACCTGACAAGATGGCATGCATACAATCAAAGTAGTCTGCAATTCAGGTCACTGTAGGTAAATTGTAGATTTCTATGAAGTATAAAATGTTAAATGAACATGACAGCAACCTGCATTGCATGACAAGTATGAATATAAGCACAACTACAATAGCATAATGCAGGGGTGATATAAAATATTGATCTTACTAGACTTAAGGATAAGGACAACCAATCAGATCACCCCGTATTAAACTCTTGGTCAGTAACAGGCATTATGATTGGTTAACCTTATTCTCCAATTAAATTAAGATCAATATTGAATACCAACCCTGGAAAAATATCATATTGTAAAACTAAATATACAACTTACTGACTTTGGATCAAACAAATGTTCATATTCTTACCTGAAAATATAAAATCAACATAATCATATAGTGTGTGAACATTTTCTTAATATGACATAGTGGAAGTATATTAGTTATAAATAGTAATGCAACAACAATTTAAGAAGGCATACATATGTAATACATTTTGTTTCCAGATGTCCTGTTATACATTCAGCATCAATATATACAGCTCTATATATACAGCACCAATATATACAGCACCAATATATACAGCACCAATATATACAGCACCAATATATACAGCACCAATATATACAGCACCAATATATACAGCACCAATATATACAACACTAATATATACAGCACCAATATATACAACACTAATATATACAGCACCAATATATACAGCACCAATATATACAACACTAATATATACAGCACCAATATATACAACACTAATATATACAGCACCAATATATACAGCACTATATATATACAGCACCAATATATACAGCACTATATATATACAGCACTATATATATACAGCACCAATATATACAGCACCAATATATGCAGCACCAATATATACAACACTAATATATACAGCACCAATATATACAACACTAATATATACAGCACCAATATATACAGCACCAATATATACAGCACCAATATATACAGCACCAATATATACAGCACCAATATATACAGCACCAATATATACAGCACCAATATATGCAGCACCAATATATACAACACTAATATATACAGCACCAATATATACAACACTAATATATACAGCACCAATATATACAGCACCAATACATACAACACTAATATATACAGCAATAATATATACAGCAATATACAGTATAACCTCCCGAAACGGAACCTCTGAGAAGCGACAACCTCCGAGAAGCAGCACTTTTATTTCCCCCCGTTCGTTTTCACTCTTATTTTAACCTCCGTAGAACGACACCTCTGCAGAGCGGCAAACGGCCGTTCAAATTGTTTACCTTATATATGGTTTACCTCTGAGAAGCGACAGGTGTGATTTTACAACGGCATATTCACATGTGTTTACATAAATCCATATGATGTTGTTTTCTATTTTTCGCACCTTCGTGGATTTTAATAATCATCGCTCATCAGGTAACTATAGCCGATAGCCGCGGGCGTTGGTAAATTAGCGACTGTCTATTGGATCAGTTCGACAATATGACACAGTTAAACTCGATTTTTTAAAATCCAAGTCGTTATTAATAATTGTAAATGAAATATCAATACGCGCTTATCAATCAGTATAAGAAAGGAAATTCACGTACACGTCGTGTTAATAGTTAATCACGTTGTCTAAAACTGTCAATTTCAGCATAATATGCACTGACCAAGTTACACGCGAATGGTAAACAAATTACCGATCACGTGTGCTAATTGTGTAGTGAGCGATATGATGTAATAACACTTTGAAGGTAAACAATTCAATTTACGGTATGTGCGTAAAATAATTAATATGGATTCAGTTTATAATGTTGAGAGTTGCGTTTAATAGCTATAAATACTAAACCCGTGAATTGTACGCATTTTTGTATCTATTCAACGATGTTAATTAAATAATCGTCAGAGTTATATCGCAAAACGCGCGGCTACGAGTGATCTACTTTTATGCACTTAATCACAAACAAACAACATCAATTTAAGATTACCGTGATTATGTACACTCGATAAGTCTATGAACGACATTCTTAAACAATCAACCTCTACAGAGCGACACCTCCGCAAAGCGGCAGTTTTTTCTGTCTCCACCGGATTTCGCTCTACGGAGGTTATACTGTATATACAGCACCTATATTTACAGCACTATATATACAGCATCAATATATACAGCACTTATTTTACAACACCAATATATACAGCACCAATGTAAACAGAACCAATTTACACAACCTATTAGGTCAATATCTATTTAACTGATCTATCTCCACATATTCTCTCAATATTCTAGAAATGTCTATAACTGCTTAATTGATTGAAGAAAGGTCATTAACTAAGTCCAGTCCTTCTTTATGTATCCCCTGACAATGTTTGTTTTAGCTTCCAGGTATATTTTAGTGTTCCTATGAGAACTATTTCACATTACCAAACATGCTGAAAATACTATCACAGAAAAGGATATATATCTATTGATTTCAATGTAGATGATAACTAGCAACAAAATGTTTGATAAATATGTTTCAATATCCAATTCATGTATCAATTCAATGTAACATCATATTCATGTACATGTCAGATTCTTGTATCAATGTACCAAATCAGATTCAGTTATCAAGTATAGCAAGCCAACCCAAAATATACATGACATTTAATTTTAACAAAATTGAAGGACAAACCTGATACATTTAAGACCAAATTGGAGACCATGTATGCATACAGTATGTCAAACAAAGAGGATCAAAATGGCCAATATATGTGACAATGTCACACAAAAAGGACCAAACGGGTCAACATGTATGGCAATGCCAAACAAAGACGACCAAAATGGCAAATATGTATGAAAATGCCAGACAAAGGCAAACAAATGACCAACATGTAGGAAAATGCCAGACAAAGGCGAACAAAACGACCAACATGTAGGAAAATGCCAAACAAAGGCGAACAAATGACCAACATGTAGGAAAATGCCAGACAAAGGCGAACAAAACGACAAACATGTAGGAAAATGCCAGACAAAGACGAACAAAATGACCAACATGTAGGAAAATGCCAGACAAAGGCGAACAAAATGATCAACAAGTAGGAAAATGCCAGACAAAGGCGAACAAAATGACCAACAAGTAGGAAAATGCCAGACAAAGGCAAACAAAATGACCAACAAGTAGGAAAATGCCAGACAAAGGCGAACAAAATGACCAACATGCAGGAAAATGCCAGACAAAGGCGAACAAAATGACCAACAAGTAGGAAAATGCCAGACAAAGACGAACAAAATGACCAACAAGTAGGAAAATGCCAGACAAAGGCGAACAAAATGACCAACAAGTAAGAAAATGCCAGACAAAGGCGAACAAAATGACCAACAAGTAGGAAAATGCCAGACAAAGACGAACAAAATGAACACCAAGTAGGAAAATGCCAGACAAAGGCGAACAAAACAAAACGACAAACATTAAGACATAATGTTAAACAAAGTGGACCAAATTGACCAATTATATGAAAATGTTGAAGAGGACCAAATCAAAGTCAGCAGACCTATAAGACATTGACCAACCAGTTAGTGCTCTAAATAACATTCTATAAGGACAAAACATAGCAATCTTAATGTTATCCTACAATTTACAGAATCTCAAAACCAGGAATTGTAAAGGAAATTACACGTCACATTGACTTTGAAATACAATCTTGCCAGAGATTTTTCATGAAAATGTAGCAGTTTTCACAACAAATTTCTGGTGACAGCATAAAAGGTCATATTACACAGTACAATGGCCTTGTGACACTATGCAATTACAAGCTTCTAGTAAAGCCAATTTAATGATACAGCTTCTTGCGCAACAGAAAAACATTAATTTAAAATACAATCCAGACATGAGCCAGAATAAACAGAAAAGCTATCTCAAGATTTCAATCTTCTAAACAAATACCGCAACAAAATATCATCCAACCCCCATTATAATCCATTTAATGTCAAATCTGATCGGTCCATCATACAGTATCAGATATACAACATGAACTATGCAGCTTCTAAAATCATAATTGATCAAACGTTCAAATAAGATTTAATGAAAATATGTAATAATAAACTGGCATTTTTGACTTTTACAACCCCAAAGTAAAGTTGATATAATTTAATAGGATATTATTTAGGTTTAGATGGAATGAAATTCAAAATGAAAAGGTTGAACGTCAATATCACAAAGATTGCAGTCAGACAATATACAGCCACCACTGTAGTGATCATCAAAATTGTGAGACATACACAGTGCAGTCATTGGCAATTAAATGATGCACGTAAAGTGGTGCCATTTGCAATATTGAAGCATGCAAAGTGGTCATTGCAATATTGAATCATTACTCTGTGCCAATTAGCAAGATTGAAGCATGAACTGTGGCCATTGGCAAGAATGAAGCATGCAGTGCCCATTGACAAGATTGAAGCATGCACTGTGGCCATTGGCAAGATTAAAGCATGCACTGTAACCATTGGCAAGATTAAAGCTTGCACTGTGGCCATTGGCAAGATTGAAGCATGCACTGTGGCCATTGGCAAGATTGAAGCATACACTGTAACCATTGGCAAGATTGAAGCATGCACTGTGGCCATTGGCAAGATTGAAGCATGAACTGGAGGCCATTAGCAAGATTGAAGCATGCACTGTGGCCATTGGCAAGATTGAAGCATGCACTGTAACCATTGGCAAGACTGAAGCATGCACTGTGGGTATTGGCAAGATTGAAGCATGCACTGTAACCATTGGCAAGATTGAAGCATGCACTGAGCCATTGGCAAGATTGAAGCATACACTGTGGCCATTGGCAAGATTGAAGCATTAACTGGAGGCCATTAGCAATATTGAAGCATGCACTGTGGCCATTGGCAAGATTGAAGCATGCACTGTGGCCATTAGCAAGATTGAAGCATGCACTGTGGCCATTGGCAAGATTGAAGCATGCACTGTAACCATTGGCAAGATTGAAGCATGCAATGTGGCCATTGGCAAGATTGAAGCATGCACTGTAACCATTGGCAAGATTGAAGCATGCACTGAGCCATTGGCAAGATTTAAGCATCCACTGTAACCATTGGCAAGATTGAAGCATGCACTGTGGCCATTGGTAAGATTGAAGGATGAACTGGAAGCCATTAGCAAGATTGAAGCATGCACTGTGGCCTTTGGCAAGATTGAAGCATGCACTGGAAGCCATTGACAATATTGAAGCATACCAAACAGTGGAGTATCTGCAGACATCACAGCTAGGATACCCATTGCATTAACAATGCTCTTTGGATACACTGAGTTAATGAAAACATCAAGTAACCTGAGATACAGCAGTAAACACATGATGTTAACATCAAGTAACCTGAGATACAGCAGTAAACACATGATGTTAACATCAAGTAACCTGAGATACAGCAGTAAACACTTGATGTTAACATCAAGTAACCTGAGATACAGCAGTAAACACATGATGTTAACATCAAGTAACCTGAGATAAAGCAGTAAACACATGATGTTAACATCAAGTAACCTGAGATACAGCAGTAAACACATGATGCTAACATCAAGTAACCTGAGATAAAGCAGTAAACACATGATGCTAACATCAAGTAACCTGAGATAAAGCAGTAAACACATGATGCTAACAGACAACAAACACAACAATCATGCAGTAAAGGTTTTCAGGAAGGTGTATAATTGTAACATGCAGTTGGCTGAAGGGAAGTCAGAAAAAGATGCTGACAGTTTTTGTGGGGGAGTTTAAAGTGATTTAACCATTGGCAGTATTTCAATGATAATTTTATGGAGACTATTCAGTCACATTATCCTGACACTCAGGTTCAGCCATTCTTGGAATTTCCTTTAAATGTCAAGTGCTTAGGTAAGGAAGCTATTACTCTGCAAGTACACTTTTTAATGATTTTGTTATTTTGCAGGCTTTGATTGAACCTACAATCTCTAGATGCTACAGAGAGGATGTCAACAATTTATGAGGAAATATGTTGGAATCACCTAATGGACTTAGTAAATTCCACCACAGTTCAGACAAATATCGCTATAACTTATATAATATCTCAGAAAATATGAACACGAGACTCTAGAAAATGTAGAGATTAACCGACATTATATACTTCCTGTTTTCCAACAAATGGTTTCATTAAAAAGTTATGTTCAATTCTGTCAAACAAATAAACAGCTTTATGAAAACTGACAATGACAAGCAGATATATTGTAGAGTTTATTGTGCTTATATAACTATACAGACAGAATGTTACCACAGATATTAATCATGGAAAGTATGAGATGTGATGCTAGAAAGATGAAAGAAAGACTCTGTCCCAGTTGTAGTGTTTTGACCATATAGCATGAATGTCAAGGAGGAATATGACCAGGGGTGGTATTCAATATTGATCTTACTTGACTTCAGGATAAGGACAACGCCAAACCTTCTGCCCCCCCCTAAGTGCAACCTCATAGACACTTTTAAAGACTAATGAGGGGTGATTAAGCCTAGGTCCCACTGGGCAATATTTGCCTCAGCGATATACTCCTGATGAAATAAATGAGTTATCAGAACATCGGGAACAGGTTCCTTGTGGTCTAGGGGGAGCTTTGGGAAAGTCATGAGACAGTTGTGATATCGAAAGGAGTTGTGATGAATCAGATGGTATTGGAAGAAATTGGGAAAACATCGCCGATGTGGAATTCCTCAATGGGACCTAGGCTTTAGAGCCACTGAACAAATTGTTTCAATATCAAACAAGCTAAGTGTATCATGGATGACACTGAAAGTATAAATCATGTAAGTCAGCCATTTAAATTTCAATTAAAATGTTTAAAAAAAGGTTTGCAATTTCAGCATCCAATCATTAGAAATGTTGCACCGTGGAGTCTGGCAGTGCATATCTATAAACAAAATGAAAAATTTGTTGCCAAAAGTGATTATGACACTTGATTAGATACTTGCATGATCCATACTCAATTTTGAACAATTTTTGTAGCTCAATAAGATGGTACTTTAGCGTGCTACAACCTTAATAATGTCACAATTGGAATATCAGACCTAAACATCAAATTGATGGCTTTGAATTATGCAGATAAAGTAATCCAATGATGTATTAGCATTTGAAATTTTATTACTAATTATCAATTCCGAGGAAATGAGGGAATTGACAATAATGAGGCTTCGGTTTTTTTTATCATTCAAATTCAATCATCTCTTCTGACAAGGGTCAATGTGTACATAACATTGTATCAATAGTGAAGTCGTGGGCAGAAATAATAAGTCTTGGTCTGGAATTAAAAATTTTTTTAGCTCACCAAATAATGAAGAACGTATTTGAGGAGTATCTGAGGAGGTATCAGTGTGTGAAATGTTTTTTGTTTGTCAATCCTCAAAATTGAGACATTAAAATAGATCTATACTTTTCAATATCCTTGAAAATAATCATGGGAGTTTATAGTGTTGTGGAGTTACATCTTAAAACATATTTAAACATTTCAGTATTAATACATCACACTGATGAAGGTATCCGAATATGATCATTTAGGCAATAAATGTTTTAGTTAGTTCATATATTCAGAGGTTTTCCCATCAGGTTCCAGTCATTTAGCAATACTGTAAATCAATTTACTTTAGCGAATACTAACTTTTAAGTTTCTCATGATGTCCATATTTATGTTATTAGCACTGTCACAGCGACTTAATTTCACGAAATTCTTCCCTTCACAAAATTAAATCGGGCGAAATAATTTCTTGGTTTACAGTAAACTGTTTAACTAACCAGTTTTCATTGAATGAATTCTAAATTACAATAAATTTCTCTTCCCAGAAAACAGACAACTTTTCAACATTTTGATGAGCAGACTATTTAAGACAATGTCACAGAAAAGCCTAAATCTTCCCTGAACTAAAGAATTGACAATGCTAAACAACCGATGTAACAAACTGGCAAATTGTCCCAGAAATAGTCACTGCATCGATCAGACTGATTAATATATATCTTACAATTAAATTTCAAATATTACAAGACAATTATGTCAGTTTAAATTGTAAGTAAAGTTAGGAAGCATAAAATGTGTTGCTGTTTTTAGAATCTTACAACTTAAATAAGATAGGTTAAGATAAACTCAGATAAATTCTCGATGTAGATCTGCAGAATCAAATTGAAACAAACACGATAATTGTTAACTATTAGTTCATTCACCAGAAATTTTGTCAGAAATTTTCTGGGAAACAAAGACAACAGGTTCAACCCACTGTCTTGTTATATCATTTGTTACAAGAACTCTCCATCACAAACCTTTACTTTGTACACATTAGGGGATGGTTCCCAGACAGTGTTAGGATTTTTTATTCTATCAATTATCTGCAAGATGTCTGAACGATGCTTATATCTTATATTATATACACCCTGTAATGAGTATTGCCTGTAAAATATACATAATGAGTTGAATCAGATGTACGGGAGTGATTAATCTGCTTAAAATACTTGTATTACGTTGACACTTATTGTTCAAATACATTGATGTGGGATGAGCAACCTCTATATGGTATACCGACTTTCCAAAAGGTTCAGATTTTTCTGTCACACTCATGACTATTAGATTCAGAAAGGCAGAAAACTCAACAGACTGAAAACAGATCAGTATAAAACCAAAACACAGAAAAATAGACAAAACACAAAAGGGTGCCAGATAATAGGACAGAGACAAGCTGAATCAGGAATTTGCCAAGCATTCCAGTCGAACTTAACAGGTTTGGGGAAGTATGTTTGGGTTAACCTCAACAATAACAGACTGTATTGCCAATGGTTTAATTGTAAAGAGTCAGATGAACCGGAGGCCTCAATTGCTTTGACTGAAATGAGCAAACTTTTAGAAAAAAGATAATATTAAGTCGGACAGGGAAAGCAGCACTCAAGCTAACCAGCCGAGCACAGAAAACATAAAAACATACAAGGCACAATGCCCAGCACACAACCGAACGCGAAAATGATCATGTCCAAGTCCCAGCTGTCAAAAAGCTAAATGAACTAGTTTTAGCAATCAAAAAGCTAAATGAACTAGTTTTAGCAATCAAAAAGCTAAATGCCTAAGCTGAATGATAATAACGACTATAATACCTAGTTTTAGCTGTCTGAGGTCATAAAAAAATAAAGATAAACAGTATTAAAAACTTGAATGCCATGGTTTCAGCTGAATGATGTATCAATTCAATGTAACATCAGATACATGTATCAATGTAATATCAGATTCTTGTATCAATGTAACATCAGATTTTTATATCAATGTAACATCATGTTTATGAATTAATGTAACATCAGATTCATGTATCAACGTAACATCAGATTCATGTACCAATGTAACATCAGATTCATGTATCAATGTAACATCATATCCATGTATCAATGTAACATCAGATTCTTGTATCAATGTAACATCATATTCATGTACCAATGTAACATCAGATTCATGTATATATCAGATTCTTGTATCAATGTACCAAATCATATTCAGTGATCAAGGATAGCAAGCCAACCAAAAATATACATGATATTTAATTTTAGCAATACATTACGCATACAGTATGTTAAACAAAGAGGACCAAATGGCCAATATATGTGACAATGTCACACAAAAAGGACCAAATGGGTCAACATGAATGGCAATGACAATCAAAGACGACCAAAATGGCAAACATATATGACAATGTCACAAAAAGACGACCAAATGGGTCAACATGTATGACAATGCCAGACAAAGGCAAACAAAATTACCAACATTAAGACACTATGTAAAACAAAGTGGACCAAATTGAGCAATTATATGAAAATGTTGGAGAGGACCAAATCAAAGTCAGCAGACCTATAAGACATTGACCAACCAGTTAGTGCTCTAAATAACATCCTATAAGGACAAAACATAGCACTCTCAATGTTATCCTACAATTTACAGAATCTCAAAACCAGGAATTGTAAAGGAAATTACATGTCACATTGACTTTGAAATACAATCTTGCCAGAGATTTTTCATGAAAATGTAGCAGTTTTCACAACAAATTTCTGGTGACAGCATAAAAGGTCATATTACACAGTACAATGGCCTTGTGCCACTATGCAATTACATGCTTCTAGTAAAGCCAATTTAATGATACAGCTTCTTACGCAACAGAAAAACATTAAAATACAATCCAGACATGAGCCAGAATAAACAGAAAAGCTATCTCAAGATTTCAATCTTCTAAACAAATACGCAACAAAATATTATCCAACCCCATTATAATCCATTTAATGTCAAATCTGATCGGTCCATCATACAGTATCAGATATACAACATGAACTATGTAGCTTCTAAAATCATAATTGATCGAACGTTCCAATAAGATTTAATGAAAATATGTAATAATAAACTGTCATTTTTGACTTTTACAACCCCAAAGTAATGTTGATATAAATGAATGGGATATTATTTAGGTTTAGATGGAATGAAATGCAAAATGCAACATCAATATCAAAGATTGCAGTAAGACAATATTAAGCCACCTGACTGTAGTGATCGTCAAAACTGTGAGGCATACACAGTGAGTGCAGTCTGACATTGGCAACACATACAGTGGTCATTGGCATGATTGAAGCACTTAATAGAGTGGTGCCAATGGCAATATTGAAGCATGCAAAGTGGTCATGGCAATAGTGAAGGACACACAGTGGCCATTGGCAATAAAACCCAACACAGTGGCCATTGGCATATTGAGGCATAAACTGTTGCCATAATCATAATATTGAAGCATACACTGTGGTCATTGACAAGCTTGACGTTTGCACTGTGGCCATTGGCAAGATTGAAGCATGCACTGTGGCAATTGGCAAGATAGGAGCATAAACTGTGGCCACTGACAATATTTAAGCATACACTGAAGCCATTGGCAAGAGTGAAGCATACACAGTGGTCATTGGCAAGATTGGAGCATGCACTGTGGTCATTGGCGAGATTGAAGCATGCACTGTGGCCATTGACAAGATTGAAGCATGCACTGTGGCCATTGGCAAGATTGAAGCATGAACTGGAGGCCATTAGCAAGATTGAAGCATGCACTGTGGCCATTGGCAAGATTGAAGCATGCACTGAAAGCCATTGACAATATTAAAGCATACCAAACAGTGGAGTATCTGCAGGAATTACAGCTATGATACCCATTGCTTTAACAATTCACTTTAGATACACCGAGTTAATGAAAACATCAAGTAACCTGAAATAAAACAGTAAACACATGATGCTAACATCAAGTAACCTGAGATAAAGCAGTAAACACATGATGCTAACATCAAGTAACCTAAGATACAGCAGTAAACACATGACGCTAACATCAAGTAACCTGAGATACAGCAGTAAACACATGATGCTAACATCAAGTAACATGAGATACAGCAGTAAACACATGATGTTAACATTAAGTAACCTGAGATACAGCAGTAAACATATGATGTTAACATCAAGTAACCTGAGATAAAGCAGTAAACACATGATGCTAACATCAAGTAACCTGAGATACAGTAGTAAACTCATGATGCTAACATCAAGTAACCTGAGATAAAGCAGTAAACACTTGATGTTAACATCAAGTAACCTGAGATACAGCAGTAAACACATGATGTTAACATCAAGTAACCTGAGATACAGCAGTAAACACATGATGTTAACATCAAGTAACCTGAGATACAGCAGTAAACACATGATGTTAACATCAGGTAACCTGAGATAAAGCAGTAAACACATGATGTTAACATCAAGTAACCTGAGATACAGCAGTAAACACATGATGCTAACATCAAGTAACCTGAGATACAGCAGTAAACACATGATGCTAACATCAAGTAATCTGAGATAAAGCAGTAAACACATGATGCTAACATCAAGTAACCTGAGATACAGCAGTAAACACATGATGTTAACATCAAGTAACCTGAGATAAAGCAGTAAACACATGATGTTAACATCAAGTAACCTGAGATACAGCAGTAAACACATGATGCTAACATCAAGTAACCTGAGATACAGCAGTAAACACATGATGCTAACATCAAGTAACCTGAGATACAGCAGTAAACACATGATGTTAACAGACAACAAACACAACAATCATGCAGTAATGGTTTTCAGGAAGGTGTATAATTGAAACATGCAGTTGGCTGAAGGGAAGTCAGAAAAAGATGCTGACAGTTTTTGTGGGGGAGTTTAAAGTGATTTAACCATTGGCAGTATTTCAATGATAATGTTATGGAGACTATTCAGTCACATTATCCTGACACTCAGGTTCAGCCATTCTTGGAATTTCCTTTAAATGTCAAGTACTTAGGTAAGGGAGCTTTTACTCTGCAAGTACCATTTTTAATGATTTTGTTATTTTGCAGGCTTTGATTGAACCTACAATCTCTTGATGCTACAGAGAGGATGTCAACAATTTATGAGGAAATATGTTGGAATCACCTAATGGAATTAGTAAATTCCACCACAGTTCAGACAAATATGGCTATAACTTATATAATATCTCAGAAAATATGAACACGAAACTCTAGAAAATGTAGAGATTAACTGACATTATATACTTCCTGTTTTCCAACAAATGGTTTCATTAAGAAGTTATGTTCAATTCTGTCAAACAAATAAACAGCTTTATGAAAACTGACAATAACAAGCAGATATATCGTAGAGTTTATTGTGCTTATATAACTATACAGACAGAACGTTACCACAGATATTAATCATGAAAAGTATGAGATGTGATGCTAGAAAGATGAAAGAAAGACTCTGTTCCAGTTGTAGTTTTTTTACCATATAGCCTGAATGTCAAGGAGGAATATGACCAGGGGTGGTATTCAATATTGATCTTACTTGACTTCAGGATAAGGACAACCAATCAGATCACACCGTATCAAACTCTTGGTCAGTAACAGGCAATGTGATTGGCTATCCTTATTCTCCAATTAAATAAGATCAAAATTGAATACCACCCCATCTATTTTTGAACTAACCTTAAACTCTAAAAGGCACCAACATATTTCTATAATCACTATAATTAGGCATGCTTTGACCTTTACTGTAAAATAATCTAATAGTACTTGCTGCTCTATGGTTAATTAAGGTTGTATTTAAAACTCTTGATTGTTTTCTTGGTGTTAATTAGTTTATACTTATTTATTTCAAGTTGGTTGTGAAACATTTAAGTTGTTACAACCTATATTAATCCCATCACATTCCAGATTGCACTCAGGGCCCCATTTTATAAGAACCCCCCCCCCCCCCCTTTTCCCTACTGATGCTGAGGGTCTTGGAAGAGAATTAATGGTATCATTTCTATTTTCTCTGTGGCATGACACAATCACTGAAAGAACGCCACACCTTCCGCCCCCTAAGTGCAACCTCATAGACACTTAAAGACTAATGAGGGGTGGTTAAGCCTAGGTCCCACTGAGCAATATTTGCCTCAGCGATATACTCCTGATTGAAATAAATGAGCTATCAGGACATCGGGAACAGGTTCCTTGTGGTCTAGGGGAAGCTTCGGGGAAGTCATGAGACAGTAACTTGTGAAAGGAGTTGTGATGAATCGGATGGTATTGGAAGAAATTGGGAGAACATTGCCAATGTGGAATTCCTCAATGGGACCTAGGCTTTAGAGCCACTGAACAAATTGTTTCAATATCAAGTCAGCCATTTAAATTTCAATTAAAATGTTTAAAAAAAAAGTTTGCAATTTCAGCATCCAATCATTAGAAATGTTGCACCGTGGTTACAGTCTGGCAGTACATGTCTATAAAAGAAATAAAATTTGTTACCAAAAGTGATTATGACACTTGATTAGATACTTGCATGATCCATACTCAATTTTGAACAATTTTTGTAGCTCAATAAGATGGTACTTTAGCGTGCTACAACCTTAATAATGTCACAATTGGAATATCAGACCTAAACATCAAATTGATAGCTCTGAATTATGCAGATAAAGTAATCCACTGATGTATTAGCATTTGAAATTTATTACTAATTATCAATTCCGAGGAAATGAGGGAAAAGACAATAATGAGGCTTCGGTTTTTTTATCATTCAAATTCAATCATCTCTTCTGACAAGGGTCCATGTGTACATAACATTGTATTAATTGTGAAGTCATGGGCAGAAATAATCACCAAAGTCTTGGTCTGGAATTAAAACAAATTTTGAGCTCACCAAATAGTGGAGAACGTATCTGAGAAGGTATCGGTGTGTGAAATGTTTTTCGTTCGTCAAAATAGAGACCTTAAAATAGATCTAATATACTTTTCAATATCCTTGAAAATAATCATGGGAGTTTATAGTGTTGTGGAGTTACATCTTAGTTACATCTTAGTTACATATTTAAACATTTCAGTATTTTAATACATCACACTGATGAAGGTATCCAAATTAGATCATTTAGGCAATAAATGTTTTAGTTTGTTCATATATTCAGAGGTTTTCCCATCAGGTTCCAGTCATTTAGCAATATTGTAAACCAATTCACTTTTGCGAATACTAACTTTTAAGTTTCCCGTGATGTCGATATTAATTTTATAAGCACTGTCACAGCGACTTAATTTCACGAAATTCTTCCACTCACAAACTCTGAGAAATTAAATCGGGCGAAATAATTTCTAGGTTTACAGTAAACTGTTTAACTAACTATTTTTCATTGAATGAATTCTAAATTACAATAACTTTCTCTTCCCAGTAAACAGACAACTTTTCCACATTTTGATGAGCAGACGATTTAAGACAATGTCACAGAAAAGCCTAAATCTTCCCTGAACTAAAGAATTGACAATGCTTAAACAACCGATGTAACAAACTGGCAAATTGTCCCAGAAATAGTCACTGCATCGATCAGACTGATTAATATATATCTTACAATTAAATTTCAAATATTACAAGACAATTATGTCAGTTTAAAATGTAAGTAAAGTTAGGAAGCATAAAATGTGATGCTGTTTTTAGAATCTTACAACTTAAATAAGATAGGTTAAGATAAACTCAGATAAATTCTCGATGTAGATCTGCAGAATCAAATTGAAACAAACACGATAATTGTTAACCATTAGTTCATTCACCAGAAATTTTGTCAGAAATTTTCTGGGAAACAAAGACAACAGGTTCAACCCACTGTCTTGTTATATCATTTGTTACAAGAACTCTCCATCACAAACCTTTACTTTGTACACATTAGGGGATGGTTCCCAGACAGTGTTAGGATTTTTTATTCTATCAATTATCTGCAAGATGTCTGAACGATGCTTATATCTTATATTATATACACCCTGTAATGAGTATTGCCTGTAAAATATACATAATGAGTTGAATCAGATGTACCGGAGTGATTAATCTGCTTAAAATACTTGTATTACGTTGACACTTATTGTTCAAATACATTGATGTGGGATGAGCAACCTCTATATGGTATACCGACTTTCCAAAAGGTTCAGATTCTTCTGTCACACTCATGACTATTAGATTCAGAAAGGCAGAAAACTCACCAGACTGAAAACAGATCAATATAAAACCAAAACACAGAAAAACAGACAAAACACAAAAGGGTGCCAGATAATAGGACAGAGACAAGCTGAATCAGGACTTTGCCAAGCATTCCAGTCGAACTTGACAGGTTTGGGGAAGTATGTTTGAGTTAACCTCAACAATAACAGACTGTATTGCCAATGGTTTAATTGTAAAGAGTCAGATGAACTGGAGGCCTCAATTGCTTTGACTGAAATTAGCAAACTTTTAGAAAAAAGATAATATTAAGTCGGACAGGGAAAGCAGCACTCAAGCTAACCAGTCAAGCACAGAAAACATAAAAACATACAAGGCACAATGCCCAGCACACAACCGAACGCGAAAATGATCATGTCCAAGTCCCAGCTGTCAAAAAGCTAAAATGAACTAGTTTTAGCAATCAACAAGACTGCGTTCAATAAACGCTTATGCCCCTGTGGAAGCCTTGTCCATAAATAAGTCTAAGTCCAAAATTAGGTCAAGGTGAAGGTCAAAAAGGGTCAGGTGATACAGGTGTGTGGAGAGTGTTCATATACAACATCCATGCAAGTTTGGAAGCTTTGCAGCAAGCCATAATGATGCTAGAAGAAACGGTCAATTTGGGTTTACCAGGACGGACGGACGGACGGACGGACGGACGAACGGACGGACGGACGGACGGACGGACAGGTGCATCACTATATGCCTCCCGATCTATCGATACGGGGGCATAAAAAGCTAAATGCCTAAGCTGAATGATAATAACGACTATAATACCTAGTTTTAGCTGTCTGAGGTCATAAAAAAATAAAGATAAACAGTATTAAAAACTTGAATGCCATGGTTTCAGCTGAATGATGTATCAATTCAATATAACATCAGATTCCTGTATCAATGTAACATCAGATTTTTGTATCAATGTAACATCAGATTCATGTATCAATGTAATATCAGATTTTTGTATCAATGTAACATCAGAATCTTGCATCAATGTAACGTCAGATTCTTGTATCAATGTAACATCAGATTTTTGTATCAATGTAACATCAGATTTTTGTATCAATGTAGCATCATATTCATGAATCAACGTAACATCAGATTCTTGTATCAATGTAACATCAGAATCTTGCATCAATGTAACGTCAGATTCTTGTATCAATGTAACGTCAGATTTTTGTATCAATGTAACATCAGATTTTTGTATCAATGTAACCTCAGATTCATGCATCAATGTAACATCAGATTCTTGTATCAATGTAACATCATATTCATGTACCAATGTAACATCAGATATATTCATGTACCAATGTAACATCAGATTCATGTATATATCAGATTCTTGTATCAATGTACCAAATCATATTCAGTGATCAAGGATAGCAAGCCAACCCAAAATATATGACATTTAATTTTAGCAATACATTATGCATACAGTATGTCAAACAAAGAGGACCAAATGGCCAATATATGTGACAATGTCACACAAAAAGGACCAAATGGGTCAACATGAATGGCAATGACAAACAAAGACGACCAAAATGGCAAACATATAAGACAATGTCACAAAAAGACGACCAAATGGGTCAACATGTATGACAATGCCAGACAAAGGCAAACAAAATGACCAACATTAAGACACTATGTAAAACAAAGCGGACCAAATTGAGCAATTATATGAAAATGTTGAAGAGGACCAAATCAAAGTCAGCAGACCTATAAGACATTGACCAACCAGTTAGTGCTCTAAATAACATCCTATAAGGACAAAACATAGCACTCTCAATGTTATTCTACAATTTACAGAATCTCAAAACCAGGAATTGTAAAGGAAATTACATGTCACATTGACTTTGAAATACAATCTTGCCAGAGATTTTTCATGAAAATGTAGCAGTTTTCACAACAAATTTCTGGTGACAGCATAAAAGGTCATATTACACAGTACAATGGCCTTGTGACACTATGCAATAACAAGCTTCTAGTAAAGCCAATTTAATGATACAGCTTCTTACGCAACAGAAAAACATTAAAATACAATCCAGACATGAGCCAGAATAAACAGAAAAGCTATCTCAAGATTTCAATCTTCTAAACAAATACCGCAACAAAATATTATCCAACCCCATTATAATCCATTTAATGTCAAATCTGATCGGTCCATCATACAGTATCAGATATACAACATGAACTATGCAGCTTCTAAAATCATAATTGATCAAACGTTCCAATAAGATTTAATGAAAATATGTAATAATAAACTGTCATTTTTGACTTTTACAACCCCAAAGTAATGTTGATATAAATGAATGGGATATTATTTAGGTTTAGATGGAATGAAATGCAAAATGCAACATCAATATCAAAGATTGCAGTAAGACAATATTAAGCCACCTGACTGTAGTGATCGTCAAAACTGTGAGGCATACACAGTGAGTGCAGTCTGACATTGGCAACACATACAGTAGTCATTGGCATTATTGAAGAACATAATAGAGTGGTGCCAATGGCAATATTGAAGCATGCAAAGTGGTCATTGCAATATTGAAGGACACACAGTGGCCATTGGCAATAAAACGCAACACAGTGGCCATTGGCATATTGAGGCATAAACTGTTGCCATAATCATAATATTGAAGCATATACTGTGGTCATTGGCAAGCTTGACGTTTGCACTGTGGCCATTGGCAAGATTGAAGCATGCACTGTGGCAATTGGCAAGATAGGAGCATAAACTGTGGCCACTGACAATATTTAAGCATCCACTGAAGCCATTGGCAAGAGTGAAGCATACACAGTGGTCATTGGCAAGATTGGAGCATGCACTGTGGCCATTGACAAGATTGAGGCATGCAATGTGGCCATTGACAAGATTGAAGCATGAACTGGAGGCCATTAGCAAGATTGAAGCATGCACTGTGGCCATTGGCAAGATTGAAGCATACACTGGAAGCCATTGACAATATTAAAGCATACCAAACAGTGGAGTATCTGCAGGAATTACAGCTATGATACCCATTGCTTTAACAATTCACTTACGATACACTGAGGTAATGAAAACATCAAGTTACCTGAGATAAAGCAGTAAACACATGATGCTAACATCAAGTAACCTGAGATACAGCAGTAACCACATGATGTTAACATCAAGTAACCTAAGATACAGCAGTAAACACATGATGCTAACATCAAGTAACCTGAGATACAGCAGTAAACACATGATGCTAATATCAAGTAACCTGGGATACAGCAGTAAACACATGATGCTAACATCAAGTAACCTGAGATACAGCAGTAAACACATGATGCTAACATCAAGTAACCTGAGATACAGCAGTAAACACATGATGTTAACATCAAGTAACCTGAGATAAAGCAGTAAACACATGATGCTAACATCAAGTAACCTGAGATACAGCAGTAAACACATGATGCTAACATCAAGTAACCTGAGATACAGCAGTAAACACATGGTGTTAACATCAAGTAACCTGAGATACAGCAGTAAACACATGATGCTAACATCAAGTAACCTGAGATACAGCAGTAAACACATGATGTTAACATCAAGTAACCTGAGATACAGCAGTAAACACATGATGTTAACAGACAATAAACACACCGATCATGCAGTAATGGTTTTCAGGAAGGTGTATAATTGTAACATGCAGTTGGCTGAAGGGAAGTGAGAAAAAGATGCTGACAGTTTTTGTGGGGGAGTTTAAAGTGATTTAACCATTGGCAGTATTTCTATTATAATATTATGGAGACTATCCAGTCACATTATCCCGACACTCAGGTTCAGCCATTCTTGGAATTTCCTTTAAATGTCAAGTGCTTAGGTAAGGAAGCTAATACAGTATAACCTCCGTAGAGCGACATCCGGTGGAGAAAGAAAAAACTGCCGCTCTGCGGAGGTGTGGCTCTGTAGAGGTCGATTGTTTAAGAATGTCGTTCATAGACTTATCAAGTGTACATAATCACCGTAATCTTAAATTGATGTTGTTTGTTTGTGATTAAGTGCATAAAATTAGATCACTCGTAGCCGCGCGTTTTGCGATATAATTCTGACGATTATTTAATTTACATCGCTGAATAGATACAAAAATGCGTACAATTCACGGGTTTAGTATTTATAGCTATTAAACGCAACTCTCAACATTATAAACCGAATCCATATTAATTATTTTACGCACATACCGTAAATTGAATTGTTTACCTTCAAAGTGTTCAAATCTCTATTACGTCATATCGCTCACTACACAATTTGCACACGTGATCGGTAATTTGTTTACCTCTCGCGTGTAACTTGGTCAGTGCATATTATGCTGAAATTGACAGTTTTAGACGACGTGATTAACTATTAACACGACGTGTACGTGAATTTCCTTTCTTATACTGATTGATAAGCGCGTATTGATATTTCATTTACAATTATTAATAATGACTTGGATTTTAATAATTCGAGTTTAACTGTGTCATATTGTCGAACTGATCCCATAGACAGTTGCTAATTTACCAACGCCCGCGGCTATCGGCTATAGTTACCTGATGAGCGATAATTATTAAAATCCACGAAGGTGCCAAAAATAGACAAGAGGGCCCAAAGGGCCATAGGTCGCTCACCTGTCCTAGTCGTTCATGCACCCCTAATGGTAGTCTCTATTGCATGTACAAGGTTTTCATATTGTCATATGCTTTAAAATTTACATCACATTTAGACCCAATGACTTATTAAAGTGATTTGACCTTGTGACCTAGTTTTTGACCCCGGATGACCCAATATCGAACTTGACCTAGATTTAGTTAAGATGATTATTGTGACCAACTTTCATAAAGATAACGCCGAAAAAGTGACCTCTAGTGACTACACAAGGTTTTTCTATGATTTGACCTTGTGACCTAGTTTTTGACCCCGGATGACCCAATATCAGTCTTGACCTAGATTTTGTTAAGATGATCATTTTAACCAAGTTTCATAAAGATTAGGCCAAAATTGTGACCTCTAGTGACTACACAAGGTTTTTCTATTATTTGACCTTGTGACCTAGTTTTTTACCCTGGATGGCCCAATATCGAATTTGACCTAGATTTTGTTGACAAGATAATTGTGACCAAATTTTATAAAGATTAGGCCAAAATTGTGACCTCTAGTGACTACACAAGGTTTTTCTATGATTTGACCTTGTGACCTAGTTTTTGACCCCGGATGACCCCATATCGAACTTGACCTAGATTTTGTTGACATGATCATAGTGACCAAGTTTCATAAAGATTAAGTTAAAATTGTGACCTCTAGTGCCTACACAAGGTTTTTCTATGATTTGACCTTGTGACCTAGTTTTTGACCCCGGATGACCCAATATTGAATTTGACCTTGATTTTGTTAACATGATCATTGTGACCAAGTTTCATAAAGATTAGGTCAAAATTGTGACCTCTAGTGACTACACAAGGTTTTTCTATGATTTGACCTTGTGACCTAGTTTTTGACCCCGGATGACCCAATATCAAACTTGACCTAGATTTTGTTGAGATGATCATTGTAACCAAGTTTCATAAAGATTAGGCCAAAATTGTGACCTCTAGTGACTACACAAGGTTTTTCTATGATTTGACCTTGTGACCTAGTTTTTGACCCCGGATGACCCAATATCGAACTTGACCTAGATTTTGTTAAGATGATCATTTTAACCAAGTTTCATAAAGATTAGGCCAAAATTGTGACCTCTAGTGACTACACAAGGTTTTTCCATGATTTGACCTAGTGACCTAGATTTTGACCCCGAATGACCCAATATCGAACTTGACCTAGATTTTGTTAAGATGATCATTGTAACCAAGTTTCATACTGATTAAGCTAAAACTGTGACCTCTAGTGTCTACACAAGTAATTGTGGACGGACGGACGGACGTACTCATGAGACGGTATTTGTGGGGTTTTCTTTTGTTCTTTCTTTTGTTTGGTTGCAACCCACAAGTAGCATTTTGCACCCCACAAGTGACGGAATGAATGGAATCTAAAAATAGCCTATTGTTCCACACCCCACAACTACCGATGCATTCGTACGGACAGACGGACGACGGACGACGGACGAAGAGTGATCACAAAAGCTCACTCTGTCACTTTGTGACAGGTGAGCTAAAAACAACATTGTATGGATTTATGTAAACACATGTGAATATGCCGTTGTAAAATCACACCTGTCGCTTCTCAGAGGTAAACCATACAAAAGGTAAACAATTTGAACGGCCGTTTGCCGCTCTGCAGAGGTGTCGTTCTACGGAGGTTAAAATAAGAAAGAAAACGAACGGGGGGAAATAAAAGTGTCGCTTCTCGGAGGTTGTCGCTTCTCAGAGGTGCCGTTTCGGGAGGTTATACTGTACTCTGCAAATACACTTTTTAATGATTTTGTTATTTTGCAGGCTTTGATTGAACTTACAATCTGCTGATGCTACTGAGAGGATGTCAACAATTTATGAGGAAATATGTTGGAATCACCTAATGGAATTAGTAAATTCCACCACAGTTCAGACAAATATGGCTATAACTTATATAATATCTCAGAAAATATGAACACGAAACTCTAGAAAATGTAGAGATTAACCGACATTATATACTTCCTGTTTTCCAACAAATGGTTTCATTAAGAAGTTATGTTCAATTCTGTCAAACAAATAAACAGCTTTATGAAAACTGACAATGACAAGCAGATATATTGTAGAGTTTATTGTGCTTATATAACTATACAGACAGAACGCTACCACAGATATTAATCATGGAAAGTATGAGATGTGATGCTAGAAAGATGAAAGAAAGACTCTGTTCCAGTTGTAGTTTTTTGACCATATAGCCTGAATGTCAAGGAGGAATATGACCAGGGGTGGTATTCAATATTGATCTTACTTGACTTCAGGATATGGACAACCAATCAGATCACACCATATCAAACTCTTGGTCAGTAACAGGCAATGTGATTGGCTATCCTTATTCTCCAATTAAATAAGATCAAAATTGAATACCACCCCATATATTGTTGAACTAACCTTAAACTCTAAAAGGCACCAGCATATTTCTATAATCACTATAATTAGGCATGCTTTGACCTTCACTGCAAAATAATCTAATAGTACTTGCAGCTCTATGGTTAATTAAGGTTCTATTTAAAACTCTTGATTGCTTTCTTGGTGTTAATTAGTTTATACTTATTTATTTCAAGTTGGTTGTGAAACATTTAAGTTTTTACAACTTATATTAATCCCATCACATTCCAGATTGCACTCAAGGCCACATTTTATAAGACCCCCCCCCTTTTTTCCCTACTTATGCTGAGAGTTTTGGAAGAGAATTAATGGTATCATTTCTATTTTCTCTGTGGCATGACACAATCACTGAAAGAATGCCAAACCTTCCGCCCCCTATGTGCAACCTCATAGACACTTTTAAAGACTAATGAGGGGTGATTAAGCCTAGGTCCCACTGAGCAATATTTGCCTCAGCGATATACTCCTGATTGAAATAAATGAGTTATCAGAACATCGGCAACAGGTTCCTTGTGGTCTAGGGGAAGCTTTGGGGAAGTCATGAGACAGTTGTGATATCGAAAGGAGTTGTGATGAATCGGATGGTATTGGAAGAAATTGGGAGAACATCGCCGATGTGGAATTCCTCAATGGGACCTAGGCTTTAGAGCCACTGAACAAATTGTTTCAATATCAAACAAGCTAAGTGTATCATGGATGACACTGAAAGTATAAATCATGTAAGTCAGCCATTTAAATTTCAATTAAAATGTTTAAAAAAAGGTTTGCAATTTCAGCATCCAATCATTAGAAATGTTGCACCAAGCGGTCTGGCAGTGCATATCTATAAAAGAAATGAAAATTTGTTGCCTAAAGTGATTATGACACTTGATTAGATACTTGCATGATCCATACTCAATTTTGAACAATTTTTGTAGCTCAATAAGATGGTACTTTAGCGTGCTACAACCTTAATAATGTCACAATTGGAATATCAGACCTAAACATCAAATTGATGGCTTTGAATTATGCAGATATAGTAATCCAATGATGTATTAGCATTTGAAATTTTATTACTAATTATCAATTCCGAGGGAAAAGACAATAATGAGGCTTCGTTTTTTTATCATTCAAATTCAATCATCTCTTCTGACAAGTGTCTATGTGTACATAACATTGTATCAATAGTGAAGTCATGGGCAGAAATAATCACCAAAGTCTTGGTCTGGAATTAAAACAATTTTTGAGTTCACCAAATAGTGGAGAACGTATTTGAGGAGTATCTGAGAAGGTATCGGTGTGTGAAATGTTTTTGTTCGTCAATCTTCAAAATTGAGACCTTAAATAGATCTATACTTTTCAATATCCTTGAAAATAATCATGGGAGTTTATAGTGTTGTGGAGTTACATCTTAGTTACATATTTAAACATTTCAGTATTAATACATCACACTGATGAAGGTATCCAAATTTGATCATTTAGGCAATAAATGTTTTAGTTTGTTCATATATTCAGAGGTTTTCCCATCAGGTTCCAGTCATTTAGCAATATTGTAAACCAATTCACTTTTGCGAATACTAACTTTTAAGTTTCCCATGATGTCCATATTAATGTTATTAGCACAGTCACAGCGACTTAATTTCACCAAAATTCTTCCACTCACAAACTCCGAGAAATTAAATTGGGCGAAATAATTTCTTGGTTTACAGTAAACATTTTAACTAACCAGTTTTCATTGAATGAATTCTAAATTACAATAACTTTCTCTTCCCAGTAAACAGACAACTTTTCCACATTTTGATGAGCAGACGATTTAAGACAATGTCACAGAAAAGCCTAAATCTTCCCTGAACTAAAGAATTGACAATGCTTAAACAACCGAAGTAACAAACTGGCAAATTGTCCCAGAAATAGTCACTGCATTGATCAGACTGATTAATATATATTTTACAATTAAATTTCAAATATTACAAGACGATTATGTCAGTTTAAATTGTAAGTAGTGTAAGGAAGCGTACAATGTGTTGGTGCTTTTAGAATCTTACAACTTAATAATAAGATAGGCCAAGATAAACTGAGATAAATTCTCCATGTAGATCTGTAGAATCAAATTGAAACAAACGATAATTGTTAACCATTAGTTCATTCACCATAAATTTTGTCAGAAATTTTCTGGGAAACAAAGACAACAGGTTCAACCCACTGTCTTGTTATATCATTTGTTACAAGAACTCTCCATCACAAACCTTTACTTTGTACACATTAGGGGATGGTTCCCAGACAGTGTTAGGATTTTTTATTCTATCAATTATCTGCAAGATGTCTGACCGATGCTTATATCTTATATTATATACACCCTGTAATGAGTATTGCCTGTAAAATGTACATAATGAGTTGAATCAGATGTACCGGAGTGATTAATCTGCTTAAAATACTTGTATTACGTTGACACTTATTGTTCAAATACATTGATGTGGGATGAGCAACCTCTATATGGTATACCGACTTTCCAAAAGGTTCAGATTTTTCTGTCACACTCATGACTTTTAGATTCAGAAAGGCAGAAAACTCAACAGACTGAAAACAGATCAGTATAAAACCAAAACACAGAAAAATAGACAAAACACAAAAGGGTGCCAGATAATAGGACAGAGACAAGCTGAATCAGGAATTTGCCAAGCATTCCAGTCGAACTTAACAGGTTTGGGGAAGTATGTTTGGGTTAACCTCAACAATAACAGACTGTATTGCCAATGGTTTAATTGCAAAGAGTCAGATGAACCGGAGGCCTCAATTGCTTTGACTGAAATGAGCAAACTTTTAGAAAAAGATAATATTAAGTCGGACAGGGAAAGCAGCACTCAAGCTAACCAGCCGAGCACAGAAAACATAAAAACATACAAGGCACAATGCCCAGCACACAACCGAACGCGAAAATGATCATGTCCAAGTCCCAGCTGTCAAAAAGCTAAATGAACTAGTTTTAGCAATCAAAAAGCTAAATGCCTAAGCTGAATGATAATAACGACTATAATACCTAGTTTTAGCTGTCTGAGGTCATAAAAAAACAAAGATAAACAGTATTAAAAACTTGAATGCCATGGTTTCAGCTGAATGATGTATCAATTCAATGTAACATCAGATACATGTATCAATGTAACATCAGATTCCTGAATCAATGTAATATCAGATTTTTGTATCAATATAACATCAGAATCTTGCATCAATGTAATATCAGATTCTTGTATCAATGTAACATCAGATTTTTATATCAATGTAGCATCATGTTTATGAATTAATGTAACATCAGATTCATGTATCAACGTAACATCAGATTCATGTATTAACATAACATCATATTCATGTATCAATGTAACATCATATTCATGTACCAATGTAACATCAGATTCATGTATCAATGTAACATCATATCCATGTATCAATGTAACATCAGATTCTTGTATCAATGTAACATCATATTCATGTACCAATGTAACATCAGATTCATGTATATATCAGATTCTTGTATCAATGTACCAAATCATATTCAGTGAACAAGGATAGCAAGCCAACCCAAAATATACATGATATTTAATTTTAGCAATACATTACGCATACAGTATGTTAAACTGTAAAGAGGACCAAATGGCCAATATATGTGACAATGTCACACAAAAAGGACCAAATGGGTCAACATGAATGGCAATGATAATCAAAGACGACCAAAATGGCAAACATATATGACAATGTCACAAAAAGACGACCAAATGGGTCAACATGTATGACAATGCCAGACAAAGGCAAACAAAATTACCAACATTAAGACACTATGTAAAACAAAGTGGACCAAATTGAGCAATTATATGAAAATGTTGGAGAGGACCAAATCAAAGTCAGCAGACCTATACGACATTGAGCAACCAGTTAGTGCTCTAAATAACATCCTATAAGGACAAAACATAGCACTCTCAATGTTATCCTACAATTTACAGAATCTCAAAACCAGGAATTGTAAAGGAAATTACATGTCACATTGACTTTGAAATACAATCTTGCCAGAGATTTTTCATGAAAATGTAGCAGTTTTCACAACAAATTTCTGATGACAGCATAAAAGGTCATATTACACAGTACAATGGCCTTGTGCCACTATGCAATTACATGCTTCTAGTAAAGCCAATTTAATGATACAGCTTCTTACGCAACAGAAAAACATTAAAATACAATCCAGACATGAGCCAGAATAAACAGAAAAGCTATCTCAAGATTTCAATCTTCTAAACAAATACGCAACAAAATATTATCCAACTCCATTATAATCCATTTAATGTCAAATCTGATCGGTCCATCATACAGTATCAGATATACAACATGAACTATGCAGCTTCTAAAATCATAATTGATCAAACGTTCCAATAAGATTTAATGAAAATATGTAATAATAAACTGTCATTTTTGACTTTTACAACCCCAAAGTAATGTTGATATAAATGAATGGGATATTATTTAGGTTTAGATGGAATGAACTGCAAAATGCAACATCAATATCAAAGATTGCAGTAAGACAATATTAAGCCACCTGACTGTAGTGATCGTCAAAACTGTGAGGCATACACAGTGAGTGCAGTCTGACATTGGCAACACATACAGTGGTAATTGGCATGATTGAAGCACTTAATAGAGTGGTGCCAATGGCAATATTGAAGCATGCAAAGTGGTCATTGCAATAGTGAAGGACACACAGTGGCCATTGGCAATAAAACCCAACACAGTGGCCATTGGCATATTGAGGCATAAACTGTTGCCATAATCATAATATTGAAGCATACACTGTGGTCATTGACAAGCTTGACGTTTGCACTGTGGCCATTGGCAAGATTGAAGCATGCACTGTGGCAATTGGCAAGATAGGAGCATAAACTGTGGCCACTGACAATATTTAAGCATACACTGAAGCCATTGGCAAGAGTGAAGCATACACAGTGGTCATTGGCAAGATTGGAGCATGCACTGTGGTCATTGGCGAGATTGAAGCATGCACTGCGGCCATTGACAAGATTGATGCATGCAATGTGGCCATTGACAAGATTGAAGCATGCACTGTGGCCATTGGCAAGATTGAAGCATGAACTGGAGGCCATTAGCAAGATTGAAGCATGCACTGTGGCCATTGGCAAGATTGAAGCATGCACTGAAAGCCATTGACAATATTAAAGCATACCAAACAGTGGAGTATCTGCAGGAATTACAGCTATGATACCCATTGCTTTAACAATTCACTTTAGATACACTGAGTTAATGAAAACATCAAGTAACCTGAGATAAAGCAGTAAACACATGATGCTAACATCAAGTAACCTGAGATACAGCAGTAAACACATGATGCTAACATAAAGTAACCTAAGATACAGCAGTAAACACATGATGCTAACATCAAGTAACCTGAGATACAGTAGTAAACTCATGATGCTAACATCAAGTAACCTGAGATAAAGCAGTAAACACTTGATGTTAACATCAAGTAACCTGAGATACATCAGTAAACACATGATGTTAATATCAAGTAACCTGAGATACAGCAGTAAACACATGATGTTAACATCAAGTAACCTGAGATAAAGCAGTAAACACATGATGTTAACATCAAGTAACCTGAGATACAGCAGTAAACACATGATGCTAACATCAAGTAACCTGAGATACAGCAGTAAACACATGATGCTAACATCAAGTAATCTGAGATAAAGCAGTAAACACATTATGCTAACATCAAGTAACCTGAGATACAGCAGTAAACACATGATGCTAACATCAAGTAACCTGAGATAAAGCAGTAAACACATGATGTTAACATCAAGTAATCTGAGATACAGCAGTAAACACATGATGCTAACATCAAGTAACCTGAGATACAGCAGTAAACACATGATGTTAACATCAAGTAACCTGAGATACAGCAGTAAACACATGATGTTAACAGACAACAAACACAACAATCATGCAGTAATGGTTTTCAGGAAGGTGTATAATTGAAACATGCAGTTGGCTGAAGGGAAGTCAGAAAAAGATGCTGACAGTTTTTGTGGGGGAGTTTAAAGTGATTTAACCATTGGCAGTATTTCAATGATAATGTTATGGAGACTATTCAGTCACATTATCCTGACACTCAGGTTCAGCCATTCTTGGAATTTCCTTTAAATGTCAAGTACTTAGGTAAGGGAGCTTTTACTCTGCAAGTACCATTTTTAATGATTTTGTTATTTTGCAGGCTTTGATTGAACCTACAATCTCTCGATGCTACAGAGAGGATGTCAACAATTTATGAGGAAATATGTTGGAATCACCTAATGGAATTAGTAAATTCCACCACAGTTCAGACAAATATGGCTTTAACTTATATAATATCTCAGAAAATATGAACACGAAACTCTAGAAAATGTAGAGATTAACTGACATTATATACTTCCTGTTTTCCAACAAATGGTTTCATTAAGAAGTTATGTTCAATTCTGTCAAACAAATAAACAGCTTTATGAAAACTGACAATAACAAGCAGATATATCGTAGAGCTTATTGTGCTTATATAACTATACAGACAGAACGTTACCACAGATATTAATCATGAAAAGTATGAGATGTGATGCTAGAAAGATGAAAGAAAGACTCTGTTCCAGTTGTAGTTTTTTTACCATCAAGTCAATGTCAAGGAGGAATATGACCAGGGGTGGTATTCAATATTGATCTTACTTGACTTCAGGATAAGGACAACCAATCAGATCACACCGTATCAAACTCTTGGTCAGTAACAGGCAATGTGATTGGCTATCCTTATTCTCCAATTAAATAAGATCAAAAATGAATACCACCCCATATATTTTTGAACTAACCTTAAACTCTAAAAGGCACCAACATATTTCTATAATCACTATAATTAGGCATGCTTTGACCTTTACTGCAAAATAATCTAATAGTACTTGCTGCTCTATGGTTAATTAAGGTTGTATTTAAAACTCTTGATTGTTTTCTTGGTGTTAATTAGTTTATACTTATTTATTTCAAGTTGGTTGTGAAACACTTAAGTTTTTACAACTTATATTAATCCCATCACATTCCAGATTGCACTCAGGGCCACATTTTATAAGAACCCCCCCCCCTTTTCCCTACTGATGCTGAGGGTCTTGGAAGAGAATTAATGGTATCATTTCTATTTTCTCTGTGGCATGACACAATCACTGAAAGAACACCACACCTTCCGCCCCCTAAGTGCAACCTCATAGACTCTTAAAGACTAATGAGGGGTGGTTAAGCCTAGGTCCCACTGAGCAATATTTGCCTCAGCGATATACTCCTGATTGAAATAAATGAGCTATCAGGACATCGGGAACAGGTTCCTTGTGGTCTAGGGGAAGCTTCGGGGAAGTCATGAGACAGTTGTGAAAGGAGTTGTGATGAATCGGATGGTATTGGAAGAAATTGGGAGAACATTGCCGATGTGGAATTCCTCAATGGGACCTAGGCTTTAGAGCCACTGAACAAATTGTTTCAATATCAAGTCAGCCATTTAAATTTCAATTAAAATGTTTAAAAAAAAAGTTCGCAATTTCAGCATCCAATCATTAGAAATGTTGCACCGTGGTTACAGTCTGGCAGTACATGTCTATAAAAGAAATAAAATTTGTTACCAAAAGTGATTATGACACTTGATTAGATACTTGCATGATCCATACACAATTTTGAACAATTTTTGTAGCTCAATAAGATGGTACTTTAGCGTGCTACAACCTTAATAATGTCACAATTGGAATATCAGACCTAAACATCAAATTGATAGCTCTGAATTATGCAGATAAAGTAATCCAATGATGTATTAGCATTTGAAATTTATTACTAATTATCAATTCCGAGGAAATGAGGGAAAAGACAATAACGAGGCTTCGGTTTTTTTATCATTCAAAATCAATCATCTCTTCTGACAAGGGTCCACGTTTACATAACATTGTATCAATAGTGAAGTTGTGGGCAAAAATAATCACCAAAGTCTTCGTCTGGAATTAAAACAAGTTTTGAGCTCACCAAATAATGAAGAACGTATTTGAGGAGTATCTGAGGAGGTATCAGTGTGTGAAATGTTTTTTGTTTGTCAATCCTCAAAATTGAGACCTTAAAATAGATCTATACTTTTCAATATCCTTGAAAATAATCATGGGAGTGTATAGTGTTGTGGAGTTACATCTTAGTAACATAATTAAACATTTCAGTATCAATACATCACACTGATGAAGGTATCCAAATTTGATCATTTAGGCAATAAATGTTTTAGTTAGTTCAATATATTCAGAGGTTTTCCCATCAGGTTCCAGTCATTTAGCAATACTGTAAATCAATTTACTTTAGCGAATACTAACTTTTAAGTTTCTCGTGATGTCCATATTAATGTTATTAGCACTGTCACAGCGACTTAATTTCACGAAATTCTTCCCTTCACAAAATTAAATCGGGCGAAATAATTTCTTGGTTTACAGTAAACTGTTTAACTAACCAGTTTTCATTGAATGAATTCTAAATTACAATAACTTTCTATTCCCAGAAAACAGACAACTTTTCAACATTTTGATGAGCAGACTATTTAAGACAATGTCACAGAAAAGCCTAAATCTTCCCTGAACTAAAGAATTGACAATGCTAAACAACCGATGTAACAAACTGGCAAATTGTCCCAGAAATAGTCACTGCATCGATCAGACTGATTAATATATATCTTACAATTAAATTTCAAATATTACAAGACAATTATGTCAGTTTAAATTGTAAGTAAAGTTAGGAAGCATAAAATGTGTTGCTGTTTTTAGAATCTTACAACTTAAATAAGATAGGTTAAGATAAACTCAGATAAATTCTCGATGTAGATCTGCAGAATCAAATTGAAACATACACGATAATTGTTAACCATTAGTTCATTCACCAGAAATTTTGTCAGAAATTTTCTGGGAAACAAAGACAACAGGTTCAACTCACTGTCTTGTTATATCATTTGTTACAAGAACTCTTCATCACAAACCTTTACTTTGTACACATTAGGGGATGGTTCCCAGACAGTGTTAGGATTTTTTATTCTATCAATTATCTGCAAGATGTCTGAACGATGCTTATATCTTATATTATATACACCCTGTAATGAGTATTGCCTGTAAAATATACATAATGAGTTGAATCAGATGTAGCGGAGTGATTAATCTGCTTAAAATACTTGTATTATGTTGACACTTATTGTTCAAATACATTGATGTGGGATGAGCAACCTCTATACGGCATAGCGACTTTCCGAAAGGTTCAGATTCTTATGCCACACTCATGATTATCAGATTCAGAAAGGCAGAAAACTCACCAGACTGAAAACAGATCAGTATGAAACCAAAACACAGAAAAATAGACAAAACACAACGAGGTGCCAGATAATAGGACAAAGACTCAGCTGAATCAGGACTTTGCCAAGCATTCCAGTCGAACTTGACAGGTTTGGGGAAGTATGTTTGGGTTAACCTCAACAATAACAGACTGTACTGCCAATGGTAAAATTGTAAAGAGTCAAATGAACCGGAGGCCTCAATTGCTTTGACTGAAATGAGAAAACTTTTAGAAAAAAGACAATATTAAGTCGGACAGGGAAAGCAGCACTCAAGCTAACCAGCCGAGCACAGAAAACATAAAAACATACAAGGCACAATGCCCAGCACACAACCGAACGCGAAAATGATCATGTCCAAGTCCCAGCTGTCAAAAAGCAAAATGAACTAGTTTTAGCAATCAAAAAGCTAAATGCACAAGCTGAATGATAATAACGACTATAATACCTAGTTTTAGCTGTCTGAGGTCATAAAAAGTTACAGAAAAACAGTATTAAAAACTTGAATGCCATGGTTTCAGCTGAATGATGTATCAATTCAATATAACATCAGTTTCATATATCAATGTAATATCAGATTTTTGTATCAATGTAACATCAGAATCTTGCACCAATGTAACATCAGATTCTTGAATCAATGTAACATCAAATTTTTTAATTAATGTAACATCATATTCATGGAATCAATGTAACATCAGATTCATTCATCAATGTAACATCAGATTCACGCATCAATGTAACATCAGATTCATGCATCCATGTAACATAAGATTCACATATCAATGTAACATCAGATTCCATATCAATATAACATCATATTCATGTATCAATGTAACATCAGATTCATGTATCAATGTAACATCATATTCAGTGATCAAGGATAGCAAGCCAATCCAAAATATACATGATATTTAATTTTAGCAAAATTGAAGGACAAATATGATACATTTAAGACCAAAATGGAGAACATGTATGCATACAGTATGTCAAACAAAGAGGACCAAATGGGTCAACATATATGACAATGTCACACAAAAAGGACCAAATGACCAACATTAAGATATTATGTTAAACAAAGTGGACCAAATTGAGCAATTATATGAAAATGTTGAAGAGGACCAAATCAAAGTCAGCAGACATATAAGACATTGACCAACCAGCTAGTGCTCTAAATAACATCCTATAAGGAGAAAACATAGCAATCTTAATGTTGTCCTACAATTTACAGAATCTCAAAACCAGGAATTGTAAAGGAAATTACATGTCACATTGACTTTGAAATACAATGTTGCCAGAGATTTTTCATGAAAATGTAGTAGTTTTCACAACAAATTTCTGGTGATAGCATAAAAGGTCATATTACACAGTACAATGGCCTTGTGACACTATGCAATAACAAGCTTCTAGTAAAGCCAATTTAATGATACAGCTTCTTACGCAACAGAAAAACATTAAAATACAATCCAGACATGAGCAAGAATAAACAGAAAAGCTATCTCAAGATTTCAATCTTCTAAATAAATACCGCAACAAAATATCATCCAACCCCATTATAATCCATTTAATGTCAAATCTGATCGGTCCATCATACAGTATCAGATATACAACATGAACTATGCAGCTTCTAAAATCATAATTGATCAAACGTTCCAATAAGATTTAATGAAAATATGTAATAATAAACTGGCATTTTTGACTTTTACAACCCTAAAGTAATGTTGATATAAATTAATAGGATATTATTTAGGTTTAGATGGAATGAAATTCAAAATGAAAAGGTTGAACATCAATATCACAAAGATTGCAGTCAGACAATATACAGCCACCACTGTAGTGATTGTCAAAATTGTGAGACATACACAGTGCAGTCATTGGCAATTAAATGATGCACATAAAGTGGTGCCATTGGCAATATTGAAGCATGCAAAGTGGTCATTGCAATATTGAATCATTACTCTATGCAATTAGCAAGATTGAAGCATGAACTGTGGCCATTGGCCAGATTCAAGCATGCACAGTGGCCATTGGCAAGATTAAAGCATGCACAGTGCCCATTGACAAGATTGAAGCATGCACTGTGGCCATTGGCAAGATTGAAGCATGCACTGTAGTAACCATTGGCAAGATTAAAGCATGCACTGTAACCATTGGCAAGATTGAAGCTTGCACTGTGGCCATTGGCAAGATTGAAGCATGCAATGTGGCCATTGGCAAGATTTAAGTATGCAGTGTAACCATTGGCAAGATTGAAGCTTACACAGTGGCCATTGGCAAGATTGAAATATGCAGTGTAACCATTGGCAAGATTGAAGTATGCAGTGTAACCATTGGCAAGATTGAAGCTTGCACTGTGGCCATTGGCAAGATTGAAGCTTACACTGTGGCCATTGGCAAGATTGAAGCATGCACTGGAAGCCATTGACAATATTGAAGCATACCAAACAGTGGAGTCTCTGCAGACATTACAGCTATGATACCCATTGCTTTAACAATGCACTTTAGATATATTAATGAAATTAATTGGCTGAAGGGAAGTGAGAAAAATATGCTAACAGTTTTTGTGGGGGAGTTTAGAGTGATTTCACCATTGGCAGTATTTAAAAGATACTATTATGGAGACTATTCAGTCACATTATCCCCGACACTCAGGTTCAGCCATTCTTAGAATTTCCTTTAAATGTCAAGTACTTAGGTAAGGTAGCTATTACTCTGCAAGTACACTTTTTAATGATTTTGTTATTTTGCAGGCTTTGATTGAACCTACAATCTCTCGATGCTACAGAGAGGATGTCAACAATTTATGAGAAAATATGTTGGAATCACCTAATGGAATTAGTAAATTCCACCACAGTTCAGACAAATAAGGCTATAACTTATATAATATCTCAGAAAATATGAACACGAAACTCTAGAAAATGTAGAGATTAACCGATATTATATACTTCCTGTTTTTCAACAAATGGTTTCATTAAGAAGTTATGTTCAATTCTGTCAAACAAATAAACAGCTTAATGAAAACTGACAACAACAAGCAGATATATTGTAGAGTTTATTGTGCTTATATAACTATACAGACAGAACGTTACCACAAATATTAATCATGGAAAGTATGAGATGTGATGCTAGAACGATGTAAAGAAAGACTCTGTTCCAGTTGTAGTTTTTTGACCATATAGCCTGAATGTCAAGGAGGAGTATGACCAGGGGTGGTATTCAATATTGATCTTACTTGACTTCAGGATAAGGACAACCAATCAGATCACACCATATCAAACTCTTGGTCAGCAACAAGCAATGTGATTGGCTATCCTTATTCTCCAAATAAATAAGATCAAAATTGAATACCACCCCATATATTGTTGAACTAACCTTAAACTCTAAAAGGCACCAGCATATTTCTATAATCACTATAATTAGGCATGCTTTGACCTTCACTGCAAAATAATCTAATATGACCTTCACTGCAAAATAATCTAATAGTACTTGCAGCTCTATGGTTAATTAAGGTTGTATTTAAAACTCTTGATTGCTTTCTTGGTGTTAATTAGTTTATACTTATTTATTTCAAGTTGGTTGTGAAACATTTAAGTTTTTACAACTTATATTAATCCCATCACATTCAAGATTGCACTCAAGGCCACATTTTATAAGAACCTCCTCCCTTTTTCCCTACTTATGCTGTGGGTTTTGGAAGAGAATTAATGGTATCATTTCTATTTTCTCTATGGCATGACACAATCACTGAAAGAACGCCAAACCTTCCGCCCCCTAAGTGCAACCTCATAGACACTTTTAAAGACTAATGAGGGGTGATTAAGCCTAGGTCCCACTGAGCAATATTTGCCTCAGCGATATACTCCTGATTGAAATAAATGAGTTACCAGAACATCGGGAACAGGTTCCTTGTGGTCTAGGGGAAGCTTTGGGGAAGTCATGAGACAGTTGTGATAACTAAAGGAGTTGTGATGAATCGGATGGTATTGGAAGAAATTGGGAGAACATCGCCGATGTGGAATTCCTCAATGGGACCTAGGCTTTAGAGCCACTGAACAAATTGTTTCAATATCAAACAAGCTAAGTGTATCATGGATGACACTGAAAGTATAAATCATGTAAGTCAGCCATTTAAATTTCAATTAAAATGTTTAAAAAAAGGTTTGCAATTTCAGCATCCAATCATTAGAAATGTTGCACCAAGCGGTCTGGCAGTGCATATCTATAAAAGAAATGAAAATTTGTTGCCTAAAGTGATTATGACACTTGATTAGATACTTGCATGATACAAACTCAATTTTGAACAATTTTTGTAGCTCAATAAGATGGTACTTTAGCGTGCTACAACCTTAATAATGTCACAATTGGAATATCAGACCTAAACATCAAATTGATGGCTTTGAATTATGCAGATATAGTAATCCAATGATGTATTAGCATTTGAAATTTTATTACTAATTATCAATTCAGAGGAAATGAGGGAAAAGACAATAATGAGGCTTCGGTTTTTTTATCATTCAAATTCAATCATCTCTTCTGACAAGGGTCCATGTGTACATAACATTGTATTAATAGTGAAGTCATGGGCAGAAATAATCACCAAAGTCTTGGTCTGGAATTAAAACAATTTTTGAGTTCACCAAATAGTGGAGAACGTATCTGAGAAGGTATCGGTGTGTGAAATGTTTTTCGTTCGTCAAAATAGAGACCTTAAAATAGATCTAATATACTTTTCAATATCCTTGAAAATAATCATGGGAGTTTATAGTGTTGTGGAGTTACATCTTAGTTACATCTTAGTTACATATTTAAACATTTCAGTATTTTAATACATCACACTGATGAAGGTATCCAAATTTGATCATTTAGGCAATAAATGTTTTAGTTTGTTCATATAATCAGAGGTTTTCCCATCAGGTTCCAGTCATTTAGCAATATTGTAAACCAATTCACTTTTGCGAATACTAACTTTTAAGTTTCCCGTGATGTCGATATTAATTTATAAGCACTGTCACAGCGACTTAATTTCACGAAATTCTTCCACTCACAAACTCTGAGAAATTAAATCGGGCGAAATAATTTCTAGGTTTACAGTAAACTGTTTAACTAACCAGTTTTCATTGAATGAATTCTAAATTACAATAACTTTCTCTTCCCAGTAAACAGACAACTTTTCCACATTTTGATGAGCAGACGATTTAAGACAATGTCACAGAAAAGCCTAAATCTTCCCTGAACTAAAGAATTGACTATGCTTAAACAACCGAAGTAACAAACTGGCAAATTGTCCCAGAAATAGTCACTGCATCGATCAGACTGATTAATATATATCTTACAATTAAATTTCAAATATTACAAGACAATTATGTCAGTTTAAATTGTAAGTAAAGTTAGGAAGCATAAAATGTGTTGCTGTTTTTAGAATCTTACAACTTAAATAAGATAGGTTAAGATAAACTCAGATAAATTCTCGATGTAGATCTGCAGAATCATATTGAAACAAACACGATAATTGTTAACCATTAGTTTATTCACCAGAAATTTTGTCAGAAATTTTCTGGGAAACAAAGACAACAGGTTCAACCCACTGTCTTGTTATATCATTTGTTACAAGAACTCTCCATCACAAACCTTTACTTTGTACACATTAGGGGATGGTTCCCAGACAGTGTTAGGATTTTTTATTCTATCAATTATCTGCAAGATGTCTGAACGATGCTTATATCTTATATTATATACACCCTGTAATGAGTATTGCCTGTAAAATGTACATAATGAGTTGAATCAGATGTACCAGAGTGATTAATTTGCTTAAAATACTTGTATTACGTTGACACTTATTGTTCAAATACATTGATGTGGGATGAGCAACCTCTATATGGTACAGCGACTTTCGGAAAGGTTTAGATTCTTCTGTCACACTCATGACTATCAGATTCAGAAAGGCAGAAAACTCACCAGACTGAAAACAGATCAGTATTAAACCAAAACACAGAAAAATAGACAAAACACACCAAGGTGCCAGATATTTGGACAGAGACAAGCTGAATCAGGACTTTGCCAAGCATTCCAGTCGAACTTGACAGGTTTAGGGAAGTATGTTTGGGTTAACTTCAACAATAACAGACTGCACTGCCAATGGTTAAATTGTAAAGAGTCAGATGAACTGGAGGCCTCAATTGCTTTGACTGAAATGAGCAAACTTTTAGAAAAAAGATAATATTAAGTCGGACAGGGAAAGCAGCACTCAAGCTAACCAGCCGAGCACAGAAAACATAAAAACATACAAGGCACAATGCCCAACACACAACCGCACGAGAAAATGATCCACCCAAGTCCCAGCTGTCAAAAAGCAAAATGAACTAGTTTTAGCAATCAACAAGACTGCGTTCAATCAACGCTTATGCCCCCTGTGGAAGCCTTGTCCATAAATAAGTCTAAGTCCAAAATTAGGTCAAGGTGAAGGTCAAAATGGGGTCAGGTGATACAGGTGTGTGGAGAGTGTTCATATACAACATCCATGCAAGTTTGGAAGCTTTGTAGCAAGCCATAAAGATGCTAGAAGAAACGGTCAATTTGGGTTAACCAGGACGGACGGACGAACGGACAGACGGACAGGTGAATCACTATATGCCTCCCGATCTATCGATACGGGGGCATAGAAAGCTAAATGCCTAAGCTGAATGATAATAACGACTATAATACCTAGTTTTAGCAGTCTGAGGTTGTAAAAAAATAAAGATAAACAGTATTAAAAACTTGAATGCCATGGTTTCAGCTGAATGATGTATCAATTCAATGTAACATCAGATTCATGTATCAATGTAATATCAGATTTTTGTATCAATGTAACATCAGAATCTTGCATCAATGTAACGTCAGATTCTTGTATCAATGTAACATCATATTTTTGTATCAATGTAACATCAGATTTTTATATTAATGTAGCATCATATTCATGAATCAATGTAACATCAGATTCATGTATCAACGTAACATCAGATTCATGTATCAATGTAACGTCATATTCATGTATCAATGTAACATCAGATTCATGTATCAATGTAACCTCAGATTCATGCATCAATGTAACATCAGATTCTTGTATCAATGTAACATCATATTCATGTACCAATGTAACATCAGATTCATGTATATATCAGATTCTTGTATCAATGTACCAAATCATATTCAGTGATCAAGGTTAGCAAGCCAACCCAAAATATATGATATTTAATTTTAGCAATACATTATGCATACAGCATGTCAAACAAAGAGGACCAAATGGCCAATATATGTGACAATGTCACACAAAAAGGACCAAATGGGTCAACATGAATGGCAATGACAAACAAAGACGACCAAAATGGCAAACATATAAGACAATGTCACAAAAAGACGACCAAATGGGTCAACATGTATGACAATGCCAGACAAAGGCAAACAAAATGACCAACATTAAGACACTATGTAAAACAAAGCGGACCAAATTGAGCAATTATATGAAAATGTTGGAGAGGACCAAATCAAAGTCAGCAGACCTATAAGACATTGACCAACCAGTTAGTGCTCTAAATAACATCCTATAAGGACAAAACATAGCACACTCTCAATGTAATTCTACAATTTACAGAATCTCAAAACCAGGAATTGTAAAGGAAATTACATGTCACATTGACTTTGAAATACAATCTTGCCAGAGATTTTTCATGAAAATGTAGCAGTTTTCACAACAAATTTCTGGTGACAGCATAAAAGGTCATATTACGCAGTACAATGGCCTTGTGACACTATGCAATTACATGCTTCTAGTAAAGCCAATTTAATGATACAGCTTCTTACGCAACAGAAAAACATTAAAATACAATCCAGACATGAGCCAGAATAAACAGAAAAGATATCTCAAGATTTCAATCTTCTAAACAAATACGCAACAAAATATTATCCAACCCCATTATAATCCATTTAATGTCAAATCTGATCGGTCCAATCATACAGTATCAGATATACAACATGAACTATGCAGCTTCTAAAATCATAATTGATCAAACGTTCCAATAAGATTTAATGAAAATATGTAATAATAAACTGGCATTTTTGACTTTTACAACCCCAAAGTAATGTTGATATAAATGAATGGGATATTATTTAGGTTTAGATGGAATGAAATGCAAAATGCAACATCAATATCAAAGATTGCAGTAAGACAATATTAAGCCACCTGACTGTAGTGATCGTCAAAACTGTGAGGCATACACAGTGAGTGCAGTCTGACATTGGCAACACATACAGTAGTCATTGGCATTATTGAAGAACATAATAGAGTGGTACCAATGGCAATATTGAAGCATGCAAAGTGGTCATTGCAATATTGAAGGACACACAGTGGTCATTGCAATATTGAAGGACACACAGTGGCCATTGGCAATATTTCGGAACACAGTGGTCATTGGCATATTGAGGCATAAACTGTTGCCATAATCATAATATTGAAGCATATACTGTGGTCATTGTTAAGCTTGACGTTTGCACTGTGGCCATTGGCAAGATTGAAGCATGCACTGTGGCAATTGGCAAGTCAGGAGCATAAACTGTGGCCACTGACAATATTTAAGCATACACTGAAGCCATTGGCAAGAGTGAAGCATACACAGTGGTCATTGGCAAGATTGGAGCATGCACTGTGGCCATTGACAAGATTGAAGCATGCAATGTGGCCATTGACAAGATTGAAGCATGCACTGTGGCCATTGGCAAGATTGAAGCATGAACTGGAGGCCATTAGCAAGATTGAAGCATGCACTGTGGCCATTGGCAAGATTGAAGCATACACTGGAAGCCATTGACAATATTAAAGCATACCAAACAGTGGAGTATCTGCAGGAATTACAGCTATGATACCCATTGCTTTAACAATTCACTTAAGATACACTGAGGTAATGAAAACATCAAGTAACCTGAGATAAAGCAGTAAACACATGATGCTAACATCAAGTAACCTGAGATACAGCAGTAACCACATGATGTTAACATCAAGTAACCTGAGACACAGCAGTAAACACATGATGCTAACATCAAGTAACCTGGGATACAGCAGTAAACACATGATGCTAACATCAAGTAACCTGAGATACAGCAGTAAACACATGATGCTAACATCAAGTAACCTGAGATACAGCAGTAAACACATGATGTTAACATCAAGTAACCTGAGATACAGCAGTAAACACATGATGCTAACATCAAGTAACCTGAGATACAGCAGTAAACACATGATGCTAACATCAAGTAACCTGAGATACAGCAGTAAACACATGATGTTAACAGACAACAAACACACCGATCATGCAGTAATGGTTTTCAGGAAGGTGTATAATTGTAACATGCAGTTGGCTGAAGGGAAGTGAGAAAAAGATGCTGACAGTTTTTGTGGGGGAGTTTAAAGTGATTTAACCATTGGCAGTATTTCTATAATAATATTATGGAGACTATCCAGTCACATTATCCCGACACTCAGGTTCAGCCATTCTTGGAATTTCCTTTAAATGTCAAGTGCTTAGGTAAGGAAGCTAATACAGTATAACCTCCGTAGAGCGACATCCGGTGGAGAAAGAAAAAACTGCCGCCCTGCGGAGGTGTCGCTCTGTAGAGGTCGATTGTTTAAGAATGTCGTTCATAGACTTATCGAGTGTACATAATCACCGTAATCTTAAATTGATGTTGTTTGTTTGTGATTAAGTGCATAAAATTAGATCACTCGTAGCCGCGCGTTTTGCGATATAATTCTGACGATTATTTAATTTACATCGTTGAATAGATACAAAAATGCGTACAATTCACGGGTTTAGTATTTATAGCTATTAAACGCAACTCTCAACATTATAAACCGAATCCATATTAATTATTTTACGCACATACCGTAAATTGAATTGTTTACCTTCAAAGTGTTCAAATCTCTATTACGTCATATCGCTCACTACACAATTTGCACACGTGATCGGTAATTTGTTTACCTCTCGCGTGTAACTTGGTCAGTGCATATTATGCTGAAATTGACAGTTTTAGACAACGTGATTAACTATTAACACGACGTGTACGTGAATTTCCTTTCTTATACTGATTGATAAGCGCGTATTGATATTTCATTTACAATTATTAATAACGACTTGGATTTTAATAATTCGAGTTTAACTGTGTCATATTGTCGAACTGATCCCATAGACAGTTGCTAATTTACCAACGCCTGCGGCTATCGGCTATAGTTACCTGATGAGCGATAATTATTAAAATCTAGTTTTTGACCCCGGATGACCCAATATCAAACTTGACCTAGATTTTGTTGAGATGATCATTGTAACCAAGTTTCATAAAGATTAGGCCAAAATTGTGACCTCTAGTGACTACACAAGGTTTTTCTATGATTTGACCTTGTGACCTAGTTTTTGACCCCGGATGACCCAATATCGAACTTGACCTAGATTTTGTTAAGATGATCATTTTAACCAAGTTTCATAAAGATTAGGCCAAAATTGTGACCTCTAGTGACTACACAAGGTTTTTCTATGATTTGACCTAGTGACCTAGATTTTGACCCCGAATGACCCAATATCGAACTTGACCTAGATTTTGTTGAGATGATCATTGTGACCAAGTTTCATACTGATTAAGCTAAAACTGTGACCTCTAGTGTCTACACAAGTAATTGTGGACGGACGGACGGACGACGGACAAAGAGTGATCACAAAAGCTCACTCTGTCACTTTGTGACAGGTGAGCTAAAAACAACATCGTATGGATTTATGTAAACACATGTGAATATGCCGTTGTAAAATCACACCTGTCGCTTCTCAGAGGTAAACCATACAAAAGGTAAACAATTTGAACGGCCGTTTGCCGCTCTGCAGAGGTGTCGTTCTACGGAGGTTAAAATAAGCGTGAAAACGAACGGGGGGAAATAAAAGTGCCGCTTCTCAGAGGTTGTCGCTTCTCAGAGGTGCCGTTTCGGGAGGTTATACTGTACTCTGCAAATACACTTTTTAATGATTTTGTTATTTTGCAGGCTTTGATTGAACTTACAATCTGCTGATGCTACTGAGAGGATGTCAACAATTTATGAGGAAATATGTTGGAATCACCTAATGGAATTAGTAAATTCCACCACAGTTCAGACAAATATGGCTATAACTTATATAATATCTCAGAAAATATGAACACGAAACTCTAGAAAATGTAGAGATTAACCGACATTATATACTTCCTGTTTTCCAACAAATGGTTTCATTAAGAAGTTATGTTCAATTCTGTCAAACAAATAAACAGCTTTATGAAAACTGACAATGACAAGCAGATATATTGTAGAGTTTATTGTGCTTATATAACTATACAGACAGAACGCTACCACAGATATTAATCATGGAAAGTATGAGATGTGATGCTAGAAAGATGAAAGAAAGACTCTGTTCCAGTTGTAGTTTTTTGACCATATAGCCTGAATGTCAAGGAGGAATATGACCAGGGGTGGTATTCAATATTGATCTTACTTGACTTCAGGATATGGACAACCAATCAGATCACACCATATCAAACTCTTGGTCAGTAACTGGCAATGTGATTGGCTATCCTTATTCTCCAATTAAATAAGATCAAAATTGAATACCACCCCATATATTGTTGAACTAACCTTAAACTCTAAAAGGCACCAGCATATTTCTATAATCACTATAATTAGGCATGCTTTGACCTTCACTGCAAAATAATCTAATAGTACTTGCAGCTCTATGGTTAATTAAGGTTCTATTTAAAACTCTTGATTGCTTTCTTGGTGTTAATTAGTTTATACTTATTTATTTCAAGTTGGTTGTGAAACATTTAAGTTTTTACAACTTATATTAATCCCATCACATTCCAGATTGCACTCAACACCACATTTTATAAGAACCCCCCCCCCCTTTTTCCCTACTTATGCTGAGAGTTTTGGAAGAGAATTAATGGTATCATTTCTATTTTCTCTGTGGCATGACACAATCACTGAAAGAATGCCAAACCTTCCACCCCCTATGTGCAACCTCATAGACACTTTTAAAGACTAATGAGGGGTGATTAAGCCTAGGTCCCACTGAGCAATATTTGCCTCAGCGATATACTCCTGATTGAAATAAATGAGTTATCAGAACATCGGCAACAGGTTCCTTGTGGTCTAGGGGAAGCTTTGGGGAAGTCATGAGACAGTTGTGATATCGAAAGGAGTTGTGATGAATCGGATGGTATTGGAAGAAATTGGGAGAACATCGCCGATGTGGAATTCCTCAATGGGACCTAGGCTTTAGAGCCACTGAACAAATTGTTTCAATATCAAACAAGCTAAGTGTATCATGGATGACACTGAAAGTATAAATCATGTAAGTCAGCAATTTAAATTTCAATTAAAATGTTTAAAAAAAGGTTTGCAATTTCAGCATCCAATCATTAGAAATGTTGCACCAAGCGGTCTGGCAGTGCATATCTATAAAAGAAATGAAAATTTGTTGCCTGAAGTGATTATGACACTTGATTAGATACTTGCATGATCCATACACAATTTTGAACAATTTTTGTAGCTCAATAAGATGGTACTTTAGCGTGCTACAACCTTAATAATGTCACAATTGGAATATCAGACCTAAACATCAAATTGATGGCTTTGAATTATGCAGATATAGTAATCCAATGATGTATTAGCATTTGAAATTTTATTACTAATTATCAATTCAGAGGAAATGAGGGAAAAGACAATAATGAGGCTTCGTTTTTTATATCATTCAAATTCAATCATCTCTTCTGACAAGGGTTGCTGTGTACATAACGTTGTATCAATAGTGAAGTCATGGGCAGAAATAATCACCAAAGTCTTGGTCTGGAATTAAAACAATTTTTTAGCTCACCAAATAATGGAGAACGTATTTGAGGAGTACCTGAGAAGGTATCGGTGTGTGAAATGTTATTTGTTCGTCAATCCTCGGTATAGAGCTTAAAATAGATACTTTTCAATATCCTTGAAATAAATCATGGGAGTGTATAGTGTTGTGGAGTTACATCTGATGGCTCGATTGAGTAGAGCACTGTACTAGGTCTTGTTTTCATGGGTCCGAGCCCAATATCAGGTACAATAATCCACATGAGTTGCACTTAAAGCCACATTATCTCTCCCAATACCTTTTCCCCCAATCATCCAGTAAATAGACTAATTACAAGGACTTAGGATAAATTCACAAATGACCAATAATTGACGACAGAAAGTTAAATGTATCTGTCAAAACTGTATGCCAAAAATCACAATTAAGTAAAATGTACTTATTTTGCAAGAGTTGCTTCCCTTAGATTATAAATTGTGCATTGTTTGTTTACAATTCATTATTTTGTAAATAAACCAACTGGATGTTGTATTTTGTTTTTATCCATCTTGTTGTGTTTTCCACCTTTGGGTCTCAACTAAAGTGCTCAAAATCCATGGCTTTTCAAAAAGGTTATCAAGTTATTGCCTTTTGAAAATAGCCCTTTAAGGCCTAATGTGGCTTTAATATTTACAGCAACCTGGATAATGTCATTCTTTAAAGGGCAATGATGGTAAAACTGTGAATCCTGGATGATGGGTGTATATATAGTGATGTTGAGTTTCGATAGCTGGCTGAAATTGGCTAAGTTAGTAGAGCACCATCAGCAGTGTTCAAGAGGTTGTTTGTTTGGGTTCCACATCAGGAGCACTGTATTTCCTTGATTTATATACTTTATTTGTGAGGATATGAAACTTCATTATAATTCACTCAGCCTTACATGCTAAATTCCAGAAGATGCTCTACATGGTGGAGGAAATGAACATTACATTGGGTGAATATGAAGTCCTGGAAGATGCTCTTCATGGTGGAGGAAATAAACATTACATTGGGTGACTATAGAGTCCTGGAAGATGCTCTTCATGGTGGAGGAAATAAAGGTCAGTATGGAGTCCCAGAAGATGCTCTCCATAATGGAGGAAATAAACATTAAACTGGGTCACTATGGAGTTCCGGAAAAAATAAACGTTACACTGGGTCACTATGGAGTCCCGGAAGATGCTTTCCATAATGGAGGAAAAAAACATTAAACTGGGTCACCATGGAGTCCCGGAAGAAATAAACGTTAGATTGGGTCACTATGGAGTAAATGGCTAACATTTTAGTCAACAACCACATAATATGTTCTTTTTTAGATTTTCCCAACTAAACAGATAATAGAAAAGAGTCGTATTACATACAGCATATGTCGGTGCTCGGTGCAGAACTATGGAAAAACTATGGTAACTACTGTCATATAATTATTAAATGTAGTTACCATAGTTTTGTGTCAAGAGCTTGAATATTCTACTCAATAAAATCCTTAATCAGATTGATTGTAAGAAATTATAAAACTTATCTAAGGCAAAATAATCCTGATTCATTCAAATGATTCGATTAGATTGCTGCTAATTCCCTATATTCCTGATATATAATTCAGCAGAATAATTCAACAACTTGATTATTTAATAGCTTAGGACGATGGCACAGTTTTGAGATTTTCTTGGACTTTTTATTTTCAAAAACATGGCAAGCTTTGGGCCTATTAACCGCTGTTTGCACCAACTCCTTTTTTCTAGCTTTAAAATACTTCTTTTGAAACATGAAACGTATGGCGCCATCATATTTAAACATTTCAGTATAAACATCGCACTGATGCAGGTAATTTTTTACTGAAACATGTTTGTTATAAATAATTAAAAATATGAAATGAAATAACTTGTTGCTGATATATTTATTTAATTTTAATCACATATTTAAACAAAATTCCACAGGGACACTACCAAGCTTAAGGCTGTGAAACTATGTTCAAAACCTTCTTTAAAAGGGGCCAGCGAGACTAAATGCTTGTGCAATACCTCGATTATCGGATATCCTTTGGACTGAGATGCATGAGATCAAATCTCCAAATTTGAGCATTAAGGCAATAAATGTTTTAATTTGTTAATATATTCAGAGGTTTTCCCATCAGGTTCCAGACAATTTACTTTCGCGAATACTAACTTTAGCGTTTTGCTGATCCATCGTCATATTCGCGTCTACAAATTTTCGCGTTTTCAAGTTTCCTGCGATGTCCATATTAATGTTATTAGCACTTTCACAGCGGCTTAATTTCATGAAATTCTACAACTCACAAACTCAGAGAAATTAAATCGGGCGAAATAATTTCTTGGTTTACAGTAAACTGTTTAACTAACCAGTTTTCATTGAATGAATTCTAAATTACAACAAGTCAAATAGTTCCTGCGAGCAAATGGTGTACGGACTTCATTTGACAGAGAATTGACAGGATCCTCGACCTTCTATCTGCACAATTCAAAAGCTGATGTGTATAAAATTAAGCATGAAAATCTAAAAATTGTGAGAAAAAAATAAGCGCGATAGGCCGGTAGCTTTCAACATGGGAAAACTATATATATGCACGATAATTTGACATACGAAATTTATCAACAAATTGTTAAATAATTTCATGTATAACAAACCAATTTTCAAGACACATAATTGCATATTATGACTCCCTTGTTCCATATAATATTTATATTCTTATAAATAAAACCTCGTATCAGTCCATTAAAGGTATTATCATAAGACATGTTTTCAGTGTTCTACAATATCAAAGATCATAAACCAATTCCGATAATTCCATGACAATAGACATTTATAATTTTAAGTCTCTGAATAGACATTAACACTGAATGGTAATTCTCCTTATTGTCGCCTCCACTGAAGTGAAGGCTACTACTGGAATGCTTTTTCTTTTTTGCCATGGAGCTTCTTTTTCTGTTCAGTTAAAAGCCGGTCATACCGTCACAGAAGTTAGTCGTTGGAAAAAATAGTGCGTCGTTTGTTTAACATTAACATTTTTAATAGATGAAACCATGTCATGATAATTTTTCACTAAAACTCATTTTTATAAACATTTTAAAAAGTAATAACGACAACTAGTGTAAATCAATAATTACGTATTTATTATCGTAGTAGCGTATTAATTTTCTTACGTTTCGTTTACTTTAAACGTGTTCCATGTTCTATATTGTAACGACTTGGAAATGGGGGGGCTTACCATTTAATCCTACTTTACTTCTTTAGTTTTCATAGTATTCTTGACTGTTCTCTTGAGTCCATCCTAATTCCTTATTTATTGTATGAATTTCCTCTTAGCTGCTTTTAACGATGCATGGAATAGCATAAATAAGTGTTGACCTTTCGCTAAGGACCGATCAAGCACCCTTTATACCGATACATGCTCGTCTATCAAAGTCTATTTACTTTTGATGTCATTTCTTCGTCACCTATTTTCGCGACCTGATTGATCCGTCCAGTATTTCACGTCATGCCAACTTCGTCATCCTAAATCCATGAATGCATGTATTCCTTAGATATTTAGTGTTTGTTTGACACAGATTATAACGTCCGAACATGTATTATAACCAGAATATCGGTAAATATTATCCGAGCACATTTGTCCGCCCGCCGTTGGCTTCCATGTTTACTATGCATGATGGGAGTAAGTTGCCAAGCGATTATAGAACGTATCGCTGTCGTCTTGCCTCTTTTGTCTTAAGCAATGAGAGATTTTACCGCCAGGAATAGGTTCAACCCTATGGTAACTATTTTTATGTTATTTAACTGCTTTAATTATGTTTAAGAATATTTCATGTGTTTTTCAAGTACAAAAATGTATTTATTCTTAACCTGTGACCATTATTTCGTTTGTGACCAATTTTTGGTCACAGTGACCAATTGTGACCAATTATGACCATTTTTTGGTCACTGTGACCCATTCTTTCATAGTGTGACCTGTTTTTGGTCAATTGTGACCAATTGTGACCACTTTTTCGGTCACACAGTATAAAAGGACCGATTTTGTGGCCAACATGGTCACTTTTCCTCTATACATCACTGAGAACGTCCGAGTTTTACACCGAACCTAAGCTACCGTAAAATACGAATACTTCGTAATGAATACTTTTCTTACATTACCTGTAAGTGGATTTTAAGCATTCTTTAGCCATTTCAAGTTAAATAAAGTGTACCATTTCATTCTACATGTATTAAACCAGAGAATAGGAACTGTTTTAGACATTCATTGCAATTGAGAGCTACAATTATCCTGATTTTAGGTCTAGATTTAAGTAATAAAGTAGGCCCAAGTGTGTATCACTGTATTCATCTTCATATTTTTGATGCAAAGACCCATAACCATTTGAAGCATTTTATTGACTGTATATTACATATATATTAGAGTATATTATGAAACTTGATGAGTAGAGCCATCATATATAGAGATCTACCAGAACAACATAAAGTACAGTAGAAGCAATACAAGTCTTGTTGTTTTATTAGTTAAATATCTTACGAGTTGAAGTGCCAGTTTGTCCATCCTAACCACTTTTACACTGAACCCTCATTACTGAGGTGAACATCATTTCTACAAGAGTATAACCAGTTTTCACTGAACCCTCATTACTGAGGTGTACGTCAGTTCTACAAGAGTATAACCAGTTTTCACTGAACCCTCATTACTGAGGTGAACATCATTTCTACAAGAGTATAGCCAGTTTTCACAGAACCCTCATTACTGAGGTGTACGTCATCAAGACGAGAATATAGTCATCCTGAGAACAACGCAGAGTATACACACCTCATCACTGAGGCGTAACAATATATAGCACAACAATTACCGTTTGACATCACGGCCCATGCTTTGAGAATGAAATACTTTCAGCAGCATGCATCGCTGCATTTAGCGTCCCAAATGCATTTATTTACGATAAATATAACCAAAGAATACGATAGATGTGTGTATGATCTTTGATATAACGTAGCAGACGAAATTTCATCGTGTATTTTCGAAAAATCGAAAACGAAAACGACTCCGCGTGAATGTTTACGCACGCGTTTAACGTTGACATTTAAGTCCATTCCGTCCGGTCCGGACCCGGATTATGAACAAAAAAACCATGTACAACCAATTTCTTTTTAAAAACGTATTCAGGTGACGAGGGTGTTCAAGAATGATAGTTTGTGAAATATTTATGTTAAATTAATATGTTTAAATCATAAACGATGAGAGAAATAATGCCAATTGTGTAAATGTAAATGTATCCACCCCTGGGCCTATATACAGTCAGTCAACCAGTTTAGATTAACCCAGCAAATTTGTCTTAATCTGAATAATTTCCTTCAGGGTTTGGTGTCAATATCAGCACATGTAAAAATTAAGAGTACAATTTCATTCTTATGGTACCAGTTTAAGCCAGACGGCTTATCAGTTTTTTGGTAAATATTGTCAATTAAAGTTCACCTGTGGGAAAATTGTACAAAACCATAAAAAACTGAATGAATATTTCAAAACATAGGCTTTATTTTAATATTGAAAAAGATTATTTTAAAATAATAAAGCCTTCTACTTCCATAAGGATAGTACAATACTCGAGTTGTTCAACCAGTTCAGGTTAACTATTTTCAGCATTTATTGCCCCTAAAAGAATAAAACGGCAGCTATCTTGCTAAAACTTAGAGAAATAATTCCTTTGTCTTAAGAGTACCTTACAAACACTTTAGTTTGTTTTTATTGTTGCATAGTGTAAAATAAAGAAAAAAATAATTGGAACTGTCGATAAACTGTATAAAAGGATGAACAACACATTCATGAATTACATCTTTTTACTGATACATGTACACATGAATCAACATCTATTTGATACAATTGCCTATTATGGCATGTTTAATGGCATAATAATACCTGTGATTAATTGAAGGCCAGCAGTGGCATAATTGGTGAAAATTTTGGGTTGATATTGCCTCAAAATCTGTCCTTTTTCAGTATCATTTAAGTTCCTCAGGACACCTAGAATGCTCCAGATTGATCCATTTTTAAAAATAAAATTCTGGGGGAGCATGCCTCAAAACCCTCTAAGAGGCGACATTTGATGCTTTGCATCAATGGTTTTCTTGTATGACTCTGGAGACCAAAAGAAACTGTATATGTTGTTAATTTTATCAAGGGAAACAACCAGCACTAATTTTACCCGCTGATTCTAAAAAATTCAAAAAATAATTTACGGAGCGAAGTGCCGGGTACGAATTGTGTTGAGTACGAAAAACAATATTCAGGACGAACGATGGGAAATGGTACAAAAGTGTTGAGTATGAAACGTTAGCGAAGAATTTATCCAACGATAAAACGATCTAAACTCGTGTTTTATACTCTTTTAATCAAATTGCGTGTACATTTTTATCGTAGGGACGGTTTGATGATACTTTTGAAGTTCTTTCTAAGAATTTTGACTTGCCCAAGCCGACATACATCTGCCATCTTTTTGCGTAAGAAAATTATCCGTTGCATAAAAAATACCGATCAGGTGTTAACACCCGAAATCCCGTAACCCTGACACACTAACCATAGAACTAACCTATTTTCGTTCAAGAACAATGTAGCGCTGTGCTTATGCAGCTGCAGTCACCTGCTGTTTAGATCCATGGTCTCAATATTGACTAGCGCTCATATTTTTTTGGATTTTTTTTTTTAAATCGTAAACCATCAAGAACAGGTCACGTGCCCCTCCATGGACTTTTTACTTAATGCTATCCAATATAGCTGCTCGCTCAAGGCTCCCAGGTAATAACTTCCTTTCCTAAATCTTCCCTGAACTAAAGAATTGACAATGCTTAAACAACCAATGTAACAAACTGGCAAATTGTCCCAGAAATAGTTACTGCATCGATCAGACTGATTAATATATATTTTACAATTAAATTTCAAACATTACAAGACAATTATGTCAGTTTAAATTGTAAGTAAAGTTAGGAAGCATAAAATGTGTTGCTGTTTTTACAATCTTACAACTTAAGTAAGATAGGTTAAGATAAACTGAGATAAATTCTCCATGTAGATCTGCAGAATCAAATTGAAACAAACACGATAATCGTTAACCGTTAGTTCATTCACCAGAAATTTTGTCAGACATTTTCTAAGAAACAAAGACAACAGGTTCCATCTACTGTCTTGTTATATCATTTGTTACAAGAACTCTCCATCACAAACCTTTACTTTGTACACATTAGGGGATGGTTCCCAGACAGTGTTAGGATTTTTTATTCTATCAATTATCTGCAAGATGTCTGAACGATGCTTATATCTTATATTATATACACCCGGTAATGAGTATTGCCTGTAAAATATACATAATGAGTTGAATCAGATGTACCAGAGTGATTAATTTGCTTAAAATACTTGTATTACGTTGACACTTATTGTTCAAATACATTGATGTGGGATGAGCAACCTCTATATGGTACACCGACTTTCCGAAAGGTTCAGATTCTTCTGTCACACTCATGACTATCAGATTCAGAAAGGCAGAAAACTCACCAGACTGAAAACAGATCAGTATTAAACCAAAACACAGAAAAATAGACAAAACACACCAAGGTGCCAGATATTTGGACAGAGACAAGCTGAATCAGGACGTTGCCAAGCATTCCAGTCGAACTTGACAGGTTTAGGGAAGTATGTTTGGGTTAACTTCAACAATAACAGACTGCACTACCAATGGTTAAATTGTAAAGAGTCAGATGAACTGGAGGCCTCAATTGCTTTGACTGAAATGAGCAAACTTTTAGAAAAAAGATAATATTAAGTCGGACAGGGAAAGCAGCACTCAAGCTAACCAGCCGAGCACAGAAAAACATGAAAACATGCAAGGCACAATGCCCAACACACAACCGAACGCGAAAATGATCCGCCCACGTCCCAGCCGGAAAAAGCTGAATGAAAGTATTTCAGCTATCAAAAAGCTGAATGACCTAGTTTCAACAGTAAAATGACTGAAATACCTAGTTTTAGCTGTCTCATGAAATCCTAAAAGTTAAAGAAAAAGTTTTGTGTTGCCTGACTGGTGGTTGCAGTTTATCACTTTGCGTGTCCGGAGCATAACTTTGTCACCATAAGTCAGAATGATTCAAAACTGGGTATTCATGTTTCTTGCAATGAGCTGGAGTGCAGTGAAAAGAACCATAACCTTACATTGCGCTGTCTTTTAATTATTTATCTTTGATTGATTTTATTAGAGCATTTCTTGTCCAGAGCATGACTTTGTCTCCATAAGTTTGAATGATTCGAAACTTGGCATGCATGTTTATTGTAATGACTCATAGAGGAGTATGCAAGAGCTATAACTCTATCTTGAGCATTTTTTTTTCCGGAGCATATAACTTTTAGTTTGAATCGAAAAACTCTCTTTGTTGAATGTCTAAAAGTTTATGTGAAATATGTGCACATGGCGACACGTCCAACCTGCGGAGCTTTTTTAACTAACTTTAGTCCATTTGTTGTGTTCAAAATGCATTGGTTAATTGTTGTGGTGAATTTATGTTTCAATATAAAACAAATTGGTTGTTGGGGTAAAATTATGTTCCAATTTGAAGATGTGATCAGGTTGATGTTACATAATGATTTTATCATGTCATGTCATGCTGCCTGGCGGAACTGATAGTCTAGGAAAGATCATTTTTTTCCTTGTTAGTTTTTCCATGAAATTTGTTAATGGAGCTTTCTTGTTTGTGCACACAAATGTATTGTCATTCTGATATGTGGGCATACAAGGTTTATTCGGCTGGGGTATTTAGCTTGTTGGAGCTAGGTCATTCAGCTGTTACGCTCGGCTTTTTGAGGCTGGGCCATTCAGCTAACGCATTAAACTTATTGAAACTAAGTCTTTGGCTGGGGCTTTCAGCTTTTTTATTGCTAATTATTTTACTAGGTCATTAAGCTGAAACCATGGCATTAAATGTTTTCATACTATTTTTCTTTAACCTTCTCATTCAAATTGGCAGGCAAATAAACTACTAAAATACACATATTTTATAAAGAAACAAAATGTCTCAAATAGACCCTAGAATATATTTGTCTTGGTGCTTTTTTGACCCTGCTCGACGTGAATCAACTGGTAAGATTACACATGAACAAACCATTTACATGATAAATCTAATAAGGGCCAATCTATATGCCCTTAAATATTTGGTGGGGGCTTACAAAAATTAATAACATTCTTTGAAGAATTTCTTAAGATAACTGATTTATGCAGATAGATAAACATTCCAACAAGTTAAAACAAACGATGCTGACAAAAATGTCGCCATAATAAGCACACAATCATTACTTAAATATTGAACACAGGAACAATGGCAGAATCCAGGATCATCCATTATAAAAATAAAATTCATCATTTAGATCAATTTGTATTTTTATGATATTTATTTTTATGTCAAGAACTTTACATCAAACAATAGTTGAAACAATACAAAGATTAATATATTTACAGCAATCTGTCATTTGATGACTGAGATGAATATAACGGCTTCGATAAACAATAGTGCAATCATTTAACCTACAAATAATACGTCCACATGGACCGATTCATACTCTTGAACATAGTCCCAATCGGCAAAATAGAAAGTACACAATTATCCAACCAAATCACTCAGTACAAGCTGATGTCATTATATTTATGATAGATAACAAAATAATGACACTGCTAAAATGGTTTACAACTGATCATCGTTAGCTACAATTATTTAGAATTTCACATAAACGGATGGAATTAAAAGAACAGCAGGAATAACTGAGGAAGAGCCGAGAAAGAACAAGGGAATAACAGCAGGAAGAACTGAGCACGGACAGCATTTTTAAGAACAGAGGAAGGACAGCATGTAGAACAGAGGAAGGACAACATAAGAACAGAGAAAGGACAGCATGAAGAACAGAGGAAGGACAACATGAAGAACAGAGAAAGGAGAGCATGAAGAACAGAGGAAGGACAACATGAAGAACAGAGAAAAGACAGCATGAAGAACAGACGAAGGACAACATAAGAACAGAGAAAGGACAGCATGAAGAACAGAGGAAGGACAACATAAGAACAGAGAAAGGACAGCATGAAGAACAGAGGAAGGACAACATGAAGAACAGAGAAAAGACAGCATGAAGAACAGAGAAAGGACAGCAGGAAAAATAGAGGAAGGACAACATGAAGAACAGGAAGGACAACATAAAGAATAGAGGAAGGACAGCAGGAAGAATAGAGGAAGAACTGAGTAAGGACACCAAGAATAATAGATGAAGGACATCAGGAAGACATCAGCAGGAACAGCATGAAGAACAGAGGAAGGACACCAGGAAGAATAGAGGAAGGACAAAAGGAAGAACAACATGAAGAACAGAGGCATGACAGCAGGAAGAATAGAGGAATGACAGCAGGAAGAATAGAGGAAGGAGAAAAGGAAGAAGACCAGGAAGAAAAGAGAGAGCTGATGAAGAACTGAGGAAGGATAGCAGGAAGAACAGAGGAAGGACAAAAGGAAGAACACTAGGAAGAATAGAGGAAGGAGATCAGGAAGGAGATAAGGAAGAACAGTGGAAAAACAGAGGAAGGACAGCATGACGAACACAGGAAGGACAGCATGAAGAACACAGGAAGGACGGCATGAAGAACACAGGAAGGACAGCAGGAAGAACAACATGCAGTATTTTATAACCTATATGCTATCATTATGTTGACCACAGAAGCACCTCAAGAGTATTAAATACTGGGCTACATCTACTATCCAATTATTTTCCAAATTAGCCAGCAAAATAAACTAATGGAAAGCACTGGGTGACCAGATATAGGATGTGAATTACATAGGACATATTGGACCAACGTCTGTTTATGTTCAGAGTGAAGATGATCAGACAAGAACCCAAGGCAGCTAGCAGTGTATTGAAACTGAGCATTATTAGACTTGTTAGTGGAATAAACGTTGAAAAGTTGTACTCATGAATGAATATCAATGAATACATGAAGAAAACATAACAAAATGTCTAGACAGAAAATGAGAAAAATTTTAATATCTTAGTAACATTATTTGCACAAATATAATCGACGTACGCAATATTTACGGAAACTTCAGTTACGTTAGCTAGAATGCTTTGATAAAACATTACCACAACAAGTACGCTTGTTTTAATTCAGACATGCAGCTTGCTCCTTTCCAGTCTTGTGGACCATATTGAAAATTGGTCTAGAACCAAATATGTCATCCACTATAAATAAAGTCGTTATTATTATTATTATTATTATTATTATTATAGTCTCTTCAATTAAATATTTATTGATGGCGGTGTGATGAAATGGAAATATCGGAACAATTTCAGGGGAAATCAAATAGCTCGCATATGTACAGCCTCAATATCAGGTACCGAAGCATGACAACATGCTGTATTACACTACATAATGATCATTTAAATAAAATATCGGAATCAATTGCCTAAGCTCAATTTAATTAATTTCTCTGGAAGAGTTTCACTTAATTACTGAAGCATTATTGCATTTATAATACAAGTAAAATATCTAACGGCATACATCAAACAAGGAGAATCAACTTGCACTGAAAAGGCATTCTTCAATATTGCTGATTGAGAGGTTATCTACAGGGTGTTCAAAAGGTTCGTTCACATATTCAAATCGATGTAAAATTACAGTGTATTTAAAAAGTTTGTTCACATAATTATTCAAATTGATATAAAATTACAGGGTGTTCAAAAGGTTTGTTCATATATTTAAATTGATATTAAATTACAGGGTTTTCAAAAGGTTTGTTCACATATTCAAATTGATATTAAATTACAGGGTGTTCAAAAGGTTTGTTCATATATTCAAATAAGTATAAAATTACAGTGTATTCAAAAGGTTTGTTCACATAATTATTCAAATTGATATAAAATTACAGGGTGTTCAAAAGGTTTGTTCATATATTTAAATTGATATAAAATTACAGGGTTTTCAAAAGGTTTGTTCACATATTCAAATTGATATTAAATTACAGTGTATTCAAAAGGTTTGTTCACATAATTATTCAAATTGATATAAAATTACAGGGTGTTCAAAAGGTTTGTTCATATATTCAAATTGATATAAAATTACAGTGTATTCAAAAGGTTTGTTCACAGAATTATTCAAATTGATATAAAATTACAGGGTGTTCAAAAGGTTTGTTTATATATTTAAATTGATATAAAATTACAGGGTTTTCAAAAGGTTTGTTCACATATTCAAATTGATATTAAATTACAGGGTGTTCAAAAGGTTTGTTCATATATTTAAATTGATATTAAATTACAGGGTTTTCAAAAGGTTTGTTCACATATTCAAATTGATATTAAATTACAGGGTGTTCAAAAGGTTTGTTCATATATTCAAATAAGTATAAAATTACAGTGTATTCAAAAGGTTTGTTCACATAATTATTCAAATTGATATAAAATTACAGGGTGTTCAAAAGGTTTGTTCATATATTTAAATTGATATAAAATTACAGGGTTTTCAAAAGGTTTGTTCACATATTCAAATTGATATTAAATAACAGGGTGTTCAAAAGGTTTGTTCACATATTCAAATTGATATTAAATTACAGGGTGTTCAAAAAGTTTGTTCACATATTCAAATTGATATAAAATTCTATCAAAGCAAATACGACAAACACACAGTATATATAAAGTCAGAGACGGAGTAATTGTTGAGATGATAATTGTGAATACATTTCATTAATATTAGGCCAAAGGTGCGTTTTCTAGTGATTTAGTTTAAGACTCTAAAAAATCCAATAAAAAAATTTGACCAAGAGTTTGTAAAGAAGATCATTGTAACAAAGTTTCACAAAGATTAGGCTGAAATGTGACCTCTACTGACTTATACAAAAGGTTTATCTATGATTCAACCTACTGACTAAGTTTTTCACCCTAGAAGACCAAATATCAAACTAAATGGCCTAGATTCTGTTAAATGATCATTGGGACAAAATTTCATAAATATTTAGCCAAAATTGTAACGTCAACAGTGACTACATTTATGCAAATTGTGGACAGACGGACAATAGACAAAGAGTGCTAACAAAAGCTCACCTTGCCACTATGTCTTTAAAATAGTATTTAAAACAACAGAAAATAACATTGCCATTAAAGGTAAGTTGGGTTACCTCAAATAAACTAAGCCTATAATGTTCCAGCATTAGATCCCTCAAGTTAATAGAGTAAATACTAGATATGGAAAACACCATACAATAGGGACAAAATTAAGTCGTAAGTTTCAATTAAATCATTATCGGCCGCTAATAAGTAAAGTGGTTTTTCGTTACAGTAATAGCATTTATTAAACATGATTAATCCCGTCAAGTAAATCATTTTTCCATTAAAACCATTCTAGTTCCAAATATACTATTTGCTTTACTTTACTTTGTACAATAAATAGATACATTTGTGAGTGATTTTCATCAAGGTCATATTATTTCAGAAAAGCTACAAAACTCAAGGAAATGCCATAGCAAATACTGGAGGTATCACTCAAGGAAATGCCATAACAAATACAAGAGATATCACTCAAGGTAATGCCATAGTAAATATAAGAGGTATCACTCAAAGAAACACCATAGTAAATATGATGCCACTTCAGTACTTCAAGCTACAAGAATATGGAACAACCTGGTGGTCTTAAACTACCACAGTGGTTTATGTTCTATAATATAAAAAGTAAAGAAGTACTTATAAAACAGAATTATGTTTATTGAATCAGGGGTAATCAACATGCGAAGCAACAGTGCCAGAAGTGCTTAAAATCTTGTCATAACGCACATAAAAATAGGTAGGAAATAAGAAAAACAGAGAGCTGAACAGTCGTAAATAAATTGCCCCGAACGCCAGACACCACTAGAAACAGGCTGCTGCACACTTGAGTGTAAGAAAACATTAGAAATGAAATGTTGGAAGTGGTATATAAAATGCCTGCAAGGATTCTGTATGGGATACTGGAGGAGAAAATAACACAAGTTTTTATCTAAATGGTGTAATTTGCAAGCCGTTAAACAACTGTTGCTCTTACAAAAGCTCTAAATAGACCACTTAATGTATCATCAAGTTGGTGAAAAAATGCATGAAGAATGTATACAAGAAAACCATACACTGTTTAAACAAACTACAAGCAATCAATTGTGTAATAAGAAATAATCACAATTTGTTTATTGATCAAATGCTGAATAATCTACAATTTATTTTAAGAAGCTCTTAATTCTATGTTATCTAAACAGCATCTGTATTGGAGTATGGAGTTTTATGCTTGAAGGAGGATTTGAAGATAATAAATAGGGACATTCGTAAGTTATCTCACGTTAGCACTCTCTAATAGTAAGTAGAACCTTCAATTTGGATAACTTGGTTTTTATCGCTGGTTAAAAACAAGTGGGCCCAAATGGCCCTAGGACACTCACCTGCCGTTGTAGTGCATACAGGTGACCTATTAGTAATCATTTACAATTTCTGACTAAGGTTCAAGAAAATACAGCCTCTTTTGTGTGTACAAGGTTTACATACTGCCTTAACAAGGGACCTTGTTATTTACATCAGATGACCCATATTGAAACTCGATTAGAGTTTCATCAAGACAAACAGTCTTACCAATTTTCATGAAGTTCCAATGAAAAATACAAACTAAACTTACGCTCAAATCTAAAATCTTTACAAGTCTTTAACAACTACAATGTGGAGATAAGATATGGCTTGTAGGAGTTCAGTAACTGAATTATTAACAAAATTTGAAGTTGATAAAAGAATTATAAAGAATAAAAATTTGAACGTTAAAGTTTAAGATTTTCATAAATGCTTAGATAAAACAGTACCCAGGTGCACACTCAGACCCATGTTGATAAACAGTGACTACCGACATCATTATCATCCATTTAGTTATAAGTTGCACATCTGCGGATTTAGGTCAAAGGAAAGCATGCATGCATAAAACATCTAAATCCTAAAATTTGCATACAAGTAGAAAAACAATTTCTATTGACTTTAAATACATATATCATGTAATTCTAAGCTAAGAATATATATCTTATATATAAATAATTATACTAGAGATTATTAGTACATGACATTGTACCCAATTCGATGATACACATGCAAGTTGAAATCTGACCGAATTCCAAACCATATATAGTGGCTAACGTCATGATAACACATGTTACACTTATATTTATAATCTTGAATTGTCATCTCTTGGCAAATATAGGATAATTATAAAGTATACAAAATTATCATAAAGGTGTTATATAGTTTAATGTTATATAATGGCAATCAATCTTAACAGTACTCAAATCTGAAGATTCTTGGCACATCGCAGATCATACTCAAAATCATATTTTACCATGGTAACAGATTCCAGCAAAACAAGATGTTTGTGTTAGTTTGAGTTCGACTGAGACAGTCGTGAGTTCAACTGAGACCAACGTAAGTTAAACTGAGACAATAATGAGTTCAACTAATACAGAAATGAGTTCAACTGAGACCAAGGTAAGTTCAACTGAGACGATAATGAGTTCAACTGAGACAGTCATGAGTTCAACTGAGACAGTAACGAGTTCAACTGAGACAGCAATGAGTTCAACTGAGACAGTAATGAGTTCAACTGAGACAGTAATGAGTTCAACTGAGACAATTATCAGTTCAACTGAGACAGTAATGAGTTCAACTGAGACAGAAATGAGTTCAACTGAGACAGTAATGAGTTCAACTAATACAGAAAGGAGTTCAACTGAGACAGTAATGAGTTCAACTGAGACAGTAATGGTTCGACTGAGACAGTAATGAGTGCAAGGTCATTTGGTTTTTCCACTGCCAGATTAACCAATCACCTCCAACTTTAAGGGAAAAGACAGTTGTGTGATACAAGGAATCCGGGAGCTAGAACCCTAGCACTTTCAGAAAAAAGACTCATTGGCTCTTTACAGCACCAGTACACATGAGACTTGTAATATCTGGGTTACAATTTGTGGGAAACAAAGAAAATGTGTTGTAATAAACCCCTATCAGTCATTAATGCTAAAGGTCACAGCAATCTTGACTTACTGACCACAACATCAGTAGTGTCATCTGTTGATGTTGGGACCTGAACCTCCCTATAAAGATTGAAGATCCTGGGCCACATATAAACCATTCTGAAGTTTACAGGATGGGAAACCATTAAATTTTGGTCTATTTAGTCTTATATAAGGTCACGGCAACCTTGAACTTTGACCTACTGACCTCTAAATCAATAGGGGTCATCTTCTATTGCTGATCAACCTCATGCAAAGTTTGAGGATCCTAGAACCAAGTGTTGAGTTATTGAACAGTAACCATTTGACCATTTACCAACTGTCAGGCCCTAATAGATCAACTAACACATGCAAAGCAATTATATTGCTGGGGCTTCAAGCAAACTTGTTGACCTCAAAGACTACAGATGATGGACCTATGACAACAACAACTTTCCTATAGTTAAGAGGATAAATTAACAGAGTTTTGTAAAGCATTAAATCCCATCAGAGAAAGCTTTTTATAAATAAACAATCCTCGGGAAATACAAGAAATACCAATTAATGTCATAATCAGTCAGCAATGATAATTAATATGACAAAGTCTTTAATTCTTCAAGCTTTATTTATAACTCAAAGAATCGTTTGATCTGCAGGTATTATGCAGACAATACTGTTATTTCTTCTCTTGCATTATTGATGTAAAATAAAACTAGTTATTACATTTAAGCCTACGCGATTTATCTATCTAATCATTATTATGACAGAGCGTGCCGCTTTTATACTTAAGAAGAAAATAGTTAAGATTTAACTTGATATTTCAAATTGAAATTTAGATTTATAATAAAATATCAAATTAATGAGAATGCCACGTTTACAAAATGGGCCTTATGTAAATTTAATTAATTACAATGGAAAACATGCAAGCTGAGCTTATTATACTACTGAAGTATCACACACCTTTAAAGTGCAAGCATAATCTATCACTAGCTTATTAGTCTGGCTAACGACTAGATAATATATTTTATCAAATAGATATGAGCCAGTCTCCAGGAAAACTTGCTATTTCGACAAAAATATTGTGATTTTTCATAAGTTAATGAAGCAAAGGAAATTGTGATCAACAAATACACAGAAAAAGTCTCTGAAATCTTTGTTACGTGACCAATGTTGAAGAAAATCACTCAGATAATAGACTAGCGTATTACAAATACATAACTGTAAAAACATTAAACTGAAGGAAATATTTGGTCGAAACAACTAAGAAACTGAAACGTCACTATGACTACACCGGCCCAACGTCATTGCGACGTCGATCATATAACAAAATACATACTCATTCGTGGCACAATTTGTTATGTATAACGCATTATATGATTCTCAAAAAATAGCTGTACAACAAGATACACTTTATAGACCTATCAACCAAAAATTTCCTTTGCAACTTGCATGTGAAGTATAAGAATTAGCTGGTTGAGACCATTACTACTGATGGCGTAATTTGACGTTATTGACGTCGTATAGCCCATTCCCATGTCGGCATTGTTTTCACATGACTTCATATGAGAGAATATGCAAAACAGACACATGTTTTGTATGCTATTACAAAGTTGTTGAAATTTCATTCGCAACATGACTTTTTGTCGCCGATATCCGTATCGCACTCGTTTAACTCACAGAAGAAAAATTTCAAAATTTCTCACAATACAAAGAAATATTTATTAAATAACCAGTTCTAGGACCAGACTGAGATCTAGCTGAGAACTATAAATCCCCAAAGGCAGGTTGTTATTACCTCAAAAGCTACATACACTTTCACTGGATGGACTTCACTCATAGATCCTAAAGTCCAACACTAGCATACAAACCCTTTGAAGATGTGGAGGTACAAGGGAAGCTAGCAAGTCCATTCTCTCAGAAAGGGACAGCCCTTTACTTGAAAGGGCAACCATTGTCTGAAAGGGGCAGACAGCCCTTTACTTGAAAGGGGAACCATTGTCTGAGAGGGACAGCCCTTTACTTGAAAAGGGAACCATTTTCTGAAAGGGGCAGTCCTTTACTTGAAAGGGAAACCATTTATGTAGAAGGAAAAGCTTTTTTATGTGAAAGGGGAGCTGCTAGCTAAGCTAAGCTATTTATGTGGAAGGGCAATCCCTTCATAAGAATAGGGCAGCCCTTAGTGTGTAAAAGGGAGTAGCTTCCTCTGTCATATAAATGGTGTTTATGTTTCACATGGCAGCTCTTTAAGAGAAAAGGACAGCCCTTTATGTGAAAGAGTCAGCCGTATATGTGAAAGGTGCAGCCGTATAATGTGAAAGGGGCAGCCTTATATGTGAAAGGGAAGCCATCTATGTGAAAGGGAAGCCATCTATGTGAAAGCCCTAGTGAAGATTGTCTCCAGAATTCCACTGGAATTTTCAACGGAATTCCACTGGAATTTTAACTGGATATCACCTAAAAATCATGTGGGATTCGCTCTTGAATTCCACTTGAATACCAGTGAAATTCCACTGAAATTCTGGAGAAAATTCCACCGGAATTCCAGGGAAAATTCCACTGATATCCATAAAAATCTATGTCTAAGTTTTTAGTTTTTATAATTGCATTTCACTTTAAAAGCTAATAGTCCCATGGCCATACACCATGTAAGAACTAAAAGGCAAGAACTCAACAATTTTTTTTTTTTTTTTTTTTCATTTCTGCTTATGTTCAAGACACAGAATTATTCAGTTAGTTTTAAATAATGACAGAAGTTTATCGTACTTAGTGGAATTCCACTGGAATTTGGAAATACCAGTGGTCCTGTGGATTTCTGGTGGAATAATGATTCCGGTGGAATTCCAGTGGGAAAATGATTCTGGTGGAATTCTGGTGATGTCCACTGACAAAAAAAAATATCACTGGAATTCCAGTGAATCCCACCATAAAGCAATTATTCCACGGGATGGAATTCCAGATGGAATTTCTATAGGGAGGGTACATATAAACAAGGGCAATTACTTAATCATATAAATAGATATTTGCACTAAACAGATCATAACAAGAGAACAGAAAGGTTAGAAGAAACATAAATTTCAGAGAATGAACTTACACAAAGGGAAAGTGGAAGTTACCATTCATCCTTTATATTACAATTACATATTAATCATGACATCTGGCTCAGACAATACTTAATTTTAAACCGAAGAATAGGTATACCAGAATCTAAGACTCTATCAACAAAACAAATATACAGCCAGGTCTCCATTTAACGACACGGATATACTGTAAACTAATTTACTTTCGCGAATACTAACTTTCGCATTTTGCTGATTGTCAGCATATTCGCGATTACAAGTTTTTTTTTCATTTTTAAGTTTCCCGCAATGTTCATATTAATGTTTTGGGCACTTTCGTGGTGAAAAACCTAGTTTTTGACCCCGGATGACCAAATATCAAACTTGACCTAGATTTTGTTGTGATGATCATTGTGACTAAGTTTCATAGATAAAGTCGAAATTGTGACCTCTAGTGACTACACTAGGTTTTTTTAAGATTTGAACTAGTGACCTAGTTTTTGACCCCAGATGACCCAATATCGAACTTGACTTGACTTTGAAAGATTAGACTAAAATTGTGACCTCTAGTGACTACACAAGCAAATTGTTGACGGACGACATATGAGGGATGAAGAGTAATCACAAATGCTCACTGTGTCACTTTGTAAAAGGTGAGCTAAAAAAGGAAAATTTGTAGTCGCCAATATGCCGACGATTAGCCAAACATGAAAGTTAGTATTTGCGAAAGTAAATTGATTTACAGTAACCAAAACCATTAACTGACAATCACCTACACTTTACATATAATGCTGAAAATAGTGTTTCAAGATTAACTCCCATACTGTAAGCTTATCAGACAAGATTTAAAGAAACCAATCAAACAATCAATAATCTGATTACTAAATTCTAACAAGTTTCTAAATAATACCAATAAACCAGAGAGATGCCTGGGAGTGTTGACCATAATATAACCAAACAATAAAAAATTATTGATTATTTCAATTTATTATATCAATGGTAGCTATATTTTGAACCATTTTCAAGACATCTTTTGCAATTCATTCCAGCAAACATACATGTATAATACTGTTTATATAAAATTATAAACAAAGCTTTTGAAAAACATTTGAAAATTAAGTGCATATTTTCAGCTACCACTTTTTCTGACTGCCTGTACGTGTTCAACATCCTGCATTTGAGCATCATCCCTAGTATTACTCATATTGAGAATGTATCGAATTCCTCTCCAAAATATTACAGACCCTTCTATGAGAAATAGGAAGTCCCAGCTAAATATTGTACTATTATAATACTTTTAACCCATGCACCCCCATCATTGTTAGTTACATTTTTTCATTATAAAAACTATGTTTCTTGTAACCAATGGTAACAATTAAGGGCAGCAACTGTACCATTAGCAATGTGTTAGCATAGTGTTAGAATTGGGTTAGCATTGTGTTCCATCACAATTTGTCTGTGTTCAGATACTATCAGTATCATGTCTCAATTGCCTAGTGTAAAACCTAACTTGATAACATGAACAAAACACTCAATAAAACTCAACATATTAATTCTGATTCAAACAACATTCTATCCCCCCCTCCCCATCAACATAGACCAGAAACAACATTCTATCCCCCCTCACCCCCCCCCCCCCCCCCCCTCCCCATCAGCATAGACCAGAAACAACAGAAACAGCTAGAAATTAATATTATAAGCAGAGACAAGAAAGATTTAGATAAGCCCGGGGAGTTATATTTTACCATATGCCAAACATTTGGGTCAATATACTGTGGAATATGAACAAAAGTTGATTCAATATTCAAGATTTTAAGGCAGTTGTCCGGAAGATTACCGATTTTAATCAGTTTAGCCCCTTCAATATAGTATCATATGTCTGATTTAAAACTTGGATCATTTTTTCAATTTATATTTCTTACGATATAAGTATTATCTTAGGAAGAAGAATTTCTGCAAATGTAAGCAAAAAACTATTTGGAATATGATAGGAAAGCCACCAGTGGTCTATATTGCTCACCACTCACCTGAGTACATCTTGGGCTAAAATTTGTTTGATTTGAATCCTGTGAGGTTTGGTGCAAATCTATTCAGCATTGTTTAAAGAGTATATGTCAGATTACAATTGACATAGAGCATACATGCTATGTTTCACAGACCCCTTTGTGGGAGATTTGTGTTGGAAATGCAGATTTCATTAAAATGAGGGAGATTTTCCTTGCTTCAAACTTAAAACTTAAATTAATGAAGTTTTTATGCGGTGTTCACTTATTTTACTTTCATAACAACGCACGATGTGGTTATATATTTATTTGAAGAAACTATTGACGGAGACGCTGTGAGGCAGCCAACCAATTTAGCATTTCATGCTCAGGTGAGCTAAACATGTCAAACATGACTGCTAGATTTACTCACATGGCAATTGAAACATCAGTATTGAACAGGGCAACATTAAGAAGATAATTGATTGTTATTGTTCTTTTCCACATCCATTTGTGTATGAGAAATGTTGTTTCAAATGATATTTGATGGCTTCGGTTAAGTCCATTAGAACATCTCTAAGTCACTGATTCCTCCTACATCGAGGTCATTACACGGTCACCAGTGCTAAGGATAATTGTTTCTTAACATAATGTTAGCTTCTTTTTTTGGACACAGATATTATCTTTGGGTTTAATGCTATTTTTACAGTCTTTTTTATCATACTGTATTATAAGTCCACATTACAAACATTACACACACTGAGATACCTGGTCTTGAAGATACTATAAATTAGCGCAAAATGAATTTGTGCATTGAGACATCATATTCATGAATAAGCAGATAAGACAGTGTCACCACAGTGTTAGGACTTAAAAAGTCCATCAAAAGTCATCAAGGCAAACTGTACTCAACATTTTGACATCTGCTCACTAAGGGGCTGTACTTTCATGCAGAACTTAAACAATTAGAAAAATGTTCTTTTTTGTGCCTTATGTGCTCTGCTGTTTCGATTGAGTGTTATGCCTTCCCTGTCCATATCCTTTGGCAAATCAACACAGAATTCCAAAAGCCTCAAACAAAGGGTATAATCATAGATAAGACAGGGCCGAATAAAATCTCGATAAAAGAAATTGAAAGTAACTGCATTTCTACTAGATCGTAAAATACAGTTAGTTACTGCAGACTTCCCATTATACGTAGATATGCATCAATATATTTGCGTTGGATTTGTGAACAGACAAACTGAATAGCAGAGTGTCTGCAGAATGCAATGTAATATAATTTTTCTATATTTCATCACCATAATGTGTATGATAAGGAACAATAATGATGACAATCTTTCTATGATATAATTCAGTGCTAACTTCACATAGATTGCAGGGCTAGATTCTGCCATAGTACGTTGACTGCACTGCCAAGCACTGAGTAACACTATCCAACAGAAAATAATACAACAATCAGAGAGTGCTGTTGAATATATTTATTAAGATTGAAATGTAAGACAGGGGTTGCTTTAATGTTGCACTCCTGGGTACTGTTTTATCAAAGCGCTGACAGATATCTTTAACTTAAGATCAAATTTTAAATTTATATTTTGTTTACAATTATAAAGTGTGGTATAGGAGCTGGACTACTATCAATGATTCAGTTAATGACCTCCTACAGATAATATCCGGCACCAATTTGCAGTTGAGAAATAATTATAAAGAATTTAAATTTGAGCGTAACTTTAAGATTAGCGTAACTGCTTTGATAAAACAGTACCCTGGAGTTAATATATGTCTCCAGAGCAAATTGTTGTTATCAATTGTAAGCCATGGGCTGCTGTGACTTTTTAAGGATATGTTACTATTATCACTGTGTATAAATCAAATCACTGTACAACTTATTGGGATACTATACAATTCAACTTGTATGACTTATTGTGATTGAAACTTCCTATGATTTCCTATCACTGTACGAGTTATTGCAAGACTATACAATTCAACGTGTACGAGTTATTGTGATAACCAAAAGTCGACTCGTTTATACACTGTGATTATGTATAAGGTTTAAAATTCTCTTAGACAGCCAGCATAACTAGTTATAATTACATTTATGTATCAGACTTAAGTTTATACTTGAATTCAGTGAATAATTATCATCAGTATTAGCATCAGTAAGAAATAGAAAATTACAATTACTAGAATTTAGTAACACAATTTCCATCTCCAAGGAAGCCAGTTGAAATTATGACTACCTTACATAAGTTCAAAACTACTTAAGTTCAAAATTATTTTCGTAATTTAAGGAAAATATCTATGGTGAAACTTTCACCATGCAGGGCCACATTTTCTCTGTAAAAGATCTTTTTTGTAATATGTTCTATTGAAGCAAACTTATATACCTTCATTCTTTCAAAATTCATTATTCTGATTTTGTCATCCAGCCTTGCAATAGAATCTTTTGTAAGTTCATATATTCTAAACTGTTAATTTAGGACTGGGCAACTTATGGAGGTAAATTGGGTACTTATTGTTTGAGCTTGAGAAAGATTTGGCCTCTCATATGGGACATTTCAAGGTGTAGGGGAAGTAACTCCAGTCAGATTTCAGAGAGTAGGGGAAGTAACTCCAGTCAGATTTCAGGGTGAAGGGGGAGCAACTCCAGTCAGATTTCATGGTGTAAGGGAGGTAACTTCAGTCAGATTTCAGGGTGTAACTTCAGTCAGAGTGTAGGGGAAGTAACTTCAGTCAGAGTGTAGAGGAGGTAAGTCCAGTTAGATTTCAGGGTCCAGGGGAAGTAACTCCAGTCAAATTTCAGGGGTAGGAGAAGCAACTCCAATCAGATTTCAGGGTTCATGGGAAGTATTATGATGATCAAGTACACACATGCACACACTCCTCTGAGGAAGCCATGTGCATAAACATTCCATCATTATGCTGCAGTCACAGACAGTTATAAGTGATTAAGTGAGATGCACTACGACTTATAACAGAATCTGTAACCACTTGAGATTCTGATTCAATCATTGCCTGGTCACAATATCCTCTAGAGACTGCATAATGCTTCTTAGTAGCTCTATATATTGTAGGGGACAGTATGTCATTGATCTACCCACTGTCTGACATTCCACTTTAGCAATAAGAGTCATCACTCAACAATAAACCACACCGTCACAAACACATGGTGGCCTGCTGACCAGTGACCAGTTTTCCTGCAACAAATTATTAACCAGTAATAAAACCTGATGAAAGTAGCTCTCTACCATGGACTTAAGATGGAAAAAGAAAGCGAAGTCCCCCTGATATCCCCCCAAAAACAGTTAACATAGATGGAAATCACAGACATATACCTGGGTAATTGGTATGACTGGGTAGGTGAGAGCCAAAGAAGAGTGCAAGACTCTAGTTCTTGTCCTATGTACTTCTGTGACATAAAAATTTAGAGCAGGTAGGTAGGGTAACAGCTGATGATTTCACCATGTAAGGAATAGTCATACCCCTAGCCAAAGTAATAGATGAACATAGTCTCTGCCAAACTTGTGAACCTAACTCAATCCTGCAATGAGGCATAAAACAGATGATCCAGACTAAAATCTAGCCTAGTCTTAAGATTATAGCTAGCAAATTTGAAATCTAAGCTGCCTTAAGATTCTTGCTAGCTCTCAAATCTTAACTGCTCTGAGATTCTAGCTATCTCTCAAATTTAAAATCATCTAAGATTCCAACTAGCTCTCAATCCTTAAGATGCTCTAAGATTCCAGCTAACTCTCAAATCTTTTCGATGCTCTAAGATTCTAGCTACCTCTCAAATCTAATATCACTAGCTCTTAAATTTTAAGATGCTCTAAGATTCCAGCTCAAAGCTCTCAAATCTAAGCTGCTCTAAGATTCCAGCTAGCTCTCAAATCTAAGCTGCTCTAAGATTCCGACTAGCTTTCCAACCTAAGATGCTCTAAGATTCCAGCTTTCTCTCAAATCTAAGATGCTTTACCAACCGAGCCACCATGCCTGCAGACAACACTATAGCTACACTCTAAAATAACACAAATGCACCATTTTCTTCCTGACATTGCTTTTCAAAATAAAAGCATCTTTTGTCAAGGACATAAAAAGATTTGGTAAATATATTCCACATACTAGCATCTGATAACTCATCATCATTTGGTAGGTTTTCTGACATTACAGATTGAAATCTCATGAATTACTACAGAATTTATTTACATTTTGATAAAATTTCAATTCCATAATTCTCCAAGCGGCAGAATTATCCTATTAATATATTTATCACTAAATATCAATTTATTATCAATTTTGAGTTATGAATATTGCTCCGATTAATGTTTTGACAAGACAGAATTATTTGGAGATTTATTTAATGTTTCTTGTACATTTTTTTACCACCTACCCGTAATATCCCATATAGATACAAGTCTTTACCCATCTACCTTAATTCTTATGGGTATGGCATTACAGTAAACCAAGAAATTATTTCACACAATTTAATTTTGTGGAGTTCGCGAATGGAGGAATTTCACCAAATTAAGTCGCTGCGAAAGTGCTATAATCATTAATATGGACATAGTGAGAAACTTAAAAACGCGAAAATTTGTAGTCGCGAATATGCTGACGAACAGCAAAACCCGAAAGTTAGTATTGGTTTACAGTACATGGTTATTTGAAATCTGCAAATTATCTAGATATCAAAAGCATAGAAACACAAATACTTTATATGTTTTAAGCTATTTAAATTCCACAACAGCCATATAAAACACCATATAAAACATCATATAATCTTAAACAACAGTACAAAACACAATAAATCTGAGAGGCTTGTGCACATTTAATTCATTATTTTCTACATAGCTTTTCCAATGTATTCATCAGGGACAATGTTATATAACAAACAGACTTATCAAATATCTACCATGTATCATGGGATTTTGATAAAGCAAATTGAAATGATACTAGAGAACATATTTACTAAAATCATATAACTGTAAACAAAGAAATTATTTCGTGTGATTTAATTTTGCGGAGTTCGCAAGTGGTAGAACTTCGCTAAATTAAGTCTCTGCTAAAAACATCAATATAAACGTTGAGCAAACTGAAAAGCACGAAAATTTGTAGTCACGAATATGCTGACGATCAGCAAAACGAGAAAGTTAGTATTAGCGAAAATAAATTGGTTTACAGTAATACAAGGAAACTGAGGCATGATCCCCAAGAACCAACAATAAGACACCACAAAATCCTTACCCATATCATATTAATTCAAGGAGGAAGTAGAAACCGAATTCCAAGAACACTCCATATAAATGGTTTCATAAAACACGGATTTCAAGGAAAACTCAAAATCCCATAGGAGTACAAATGTACTCAACAATGAACAATAAACATGCGAAAAAGGTACATCAAAACACTGTAAACCAATTTACTTTCCTGAATACTAACTTTCGCGTTTTGCCGATTGTCGGCATATTCGCAACTTTCCTTTTTTAAGTTCCTTGCAATGTCCATATTAATATTTTTAGCATTTTCGCAGCGACTTAATTTAGCCAAATTCTACCACTTGCAAACTCCGCGATATTAAATCGGGTGAAATAATTTCATGTAGTTTTTTCATTAGTCCTTCTATTAAAGATGTATTATGACGTCAGTACCCATAAATGATAGTTTGCCTGCAGTACCCATAAGTGATAGTTTGCCTTCGGTACCCATAAATGATAGTTTGCCTTCGGTACCCATAAATGATAGTTTGCCTGCAGTACCCATAAGTGATAGTTTGCCTTCATAACCCATAAATGATAGTTTGCCTTCAGTACCCATAAATGATAGTTTGCCTTCAGTACCCATAAATGATAGTTTGCCTTCAGTATCCATAAATGATAGTTTGCCTTCAGTACCCATAAATGATAGTTTGCCTTCAGTACCCATAAATGATGCCTTCAGTACCCATAAATGATAATTTGCCTTCAGTCCCATAAATGATAGTTTTTCTTCAGTACCCATAAATGATAGTTTGTCTTCAGTTAGCCTTCTGTACCCATAAATGATAGTTTGTCTTCAGTTAGCCTTCTGTACCCATAAATGATAGTTTGCCGTCAGTACCTCTAAATGATAGTTTGCCTTCAGTTTGCCTTCAGTACCCATAAATGATAGTTAGCCTTCAGTACCCATAAATGGTAGTTAGATGGTAGAGGAGATGAATATGAGAGAGATGAGAATGTTGCATGATAATTCGTTTACCTCAGTTTTGGTAAGACAGATGAAGACAGCGATGTATCAGTTACTGTCACAAAGGGTGAGTAACTATCGATTACTGGATATAAATAGGGGATAAACTGTATAAAATGAATCATTGTCTTCAGAATATTGTAAAGCGAGCTAGCAGACAACATGTTTAAGCAGCAGATATTTGGTCATGTGATGTCTAAAGACCAATAATTTCAGTACTTATGGTCATGTGATATTTGTAGACCAATCATTATAGCATTATTAGTCATGTGATATTGGTAGACCAATCATTACAGCATTATTGGTCATGTGATGTCGGTAGATTAACTACACTTAACCGATTTAGAAACGCAACTATTTTGGGGGCTGGTATTTTTTGTATAAATTATTATTTGAAATTTGTTAGAGTTTAAATCAATAAGTAGGACGAGAGTCGTAAGCCTGGTATGCATTTCCGCACTTTTGGTCATGTGGTCATCTGCAGACTTATTTTTACATCACTTTTGGACATATAATAGCTGTAGACCAATCACTACAGCACTTCTGGTCATGTGATAGCTGTAGACCAATCACTACAGCACTTCTGGTCATGTGATATCTGTAGACCAACCTGTACAGCAATTTTGGTCATGTGATAGCTGTAGACCAACCTGTACAGCAATTTTGGCCATGTGATAGCTGTAGACCAACCTGTACAGCAATTTTGGTCATGTGATATCTGTAGACCAACCTGTACAGCACTTCTGGTCATGTGATAGCTGTAGACCAATCACTACAGCACTTCTGATCATGTGATATCTGTAGACCAACCTGTACAGCAATTTTGGTCATGTGATATCTGTAGACCAACCTGTACAGCACTTCTGGTCATGTGATAACTGTAGACCAATCACTACAGCACTTCTGGTCATGTGATAACTGTAGACCAATCACTACAGCACTTCTGGTCATGTGATATCTGTAGACCAACCTGTACAGCAATTTTGGTCATGTGATATCTGTAGACCAACCTGTACAGCACTTCTGGTCATGTGATATCTGTAGACCAACCTGTACAGCAATTTTGGTCATGTGATATCTGTAGACCAACCTGTACAGCACTTCTGGTCATGTGATATCTGTAGACCAACCTGTACAGCAATTTTGGTCATGTGATATCTGTAGACCAATTATAACAGCACTATTAGTATAAGTAATGTTAATGTTAGACTACAACAGCCCAAATTTTCTGGCAAAATATAACCAATGAAGACGTTAACTTGACAAATACCTGAACATCACTTAGTTCAGTTTTTTCTTGGCATCTAAAACGAGATATCTAAATACCATGGGAATGCTACCATAGAAATAACATCAAATTGCCAACTCAAAACTTCTACTCAAATTTCGGATAAAATCAGTTAAATCAGTAACTCATGGGAAATAAGATTGGTGTTAAGACATCTTGTGACAAGTTAATGATACTTAAAGCTAAAATTAAAGTCATACAGTTCTTCATAATTGAAAAGTAGATTCTATAAAACATCCGAATGCATGTCAACATGCCAACTAAATACACATGTGTATGCATGACAAACTTTTAATCATCTTTTCTACATACCCAAATACAAAGACAGCATTCTTAGCAAGAAACATATGTCTTCTTTGACAGATTAAGATATGACATCTCCTGAGTTCTAGTGGATTAATAACATACCAGTCCTAGTCAAATTGGCATAGGTTTGAACAGTCAAAGAATGCAACCGTGTCATTGGTTGGAATAACGAATGAATGAAATATTGACATAAAGCATACAGCCTTGTCATTGGTTGGAACAGTCATTGAATACAGCATTGTCATTGGTCGAAACAGTCAAAGAATACAGCATTGTCATTGGTTTGAACAGTCAAAGAATACAGCATTGTCAATGGTTTGGACAGTCAAAGAATACAGCCTTGTCATTGGTTGAAACAGTAAAAGAATACAGCATTGTCATTGGTTTGAACAGTCAAAGAATACAGCATTGTCAATGGTTTTGGACAGTCAAAGGATACAGCCTTGTCATTGGTTGAAACAGTCAAAGAATACAGCATTGTCAATGGTTTAAACAGTCAAAAAATACAGTATTGTCATTGGTTGGAAGAGTCAAAGAATGCAGCATTATCATTGGTTGGAACAGTCAAAGAATACAGCATTGTCATTGATTGGAACTATCAATGAATAGAGCATTGTCATTGGTTGGACCAGTCAAAGTATGCAGCATATTGTCAATGGTTTGAACAGTCAAAGAATACAGCATTTTCATTGGTAGGAACAGTCAAAGAATTCAGCATTTGCATTGGTTGGAACAGTCAAAGAATGCAGCATTGTCATTGGTTGGAACAGTCAAAGAATGCAATCTTAATAAGTCATTGGTTGAGGCACCAAAAAAAGCAGCTCTGTCATTGCTTAGAACAGCTAAATAAAGCAACACTGTCATTGGCTTTCTCCAGTTACCAGGGCAGAATAGCAGACAATATAGCTGAATCATTCTACTTCAATTATCTCAACAAATTTATTGCTGAAGCCTTATATAAACAAATTCCCTGAATGTATCATGTCTTCAAACAGGTTTCAGCGGACCAGAAAATATGTAGGTGGTTTAAAGAGTTTTTGAGATAAGGGTTACAGAATAATATATCAGTGCATTTATTGATACCTAGGTAGGTAAATTTGCTTCCATTATCTTATATGATTATAGTAGTTACATGGGAAAGGACAAAACGCTTTTCATAGATATAATGTTCCAATGGAATTTTCTCCTTTACAGTAAAGTAATATAAAGCAGATATATTGGGTTTCAATAATACAGACTTGTATAACTATGTAGGCTAAATATTAAATGCTAAATGCATTATTTATTGAAGTACCTCACAAACCAGAAACACAGAGAAGCCAAGAAACCAGGTGTATTATTAAAGGCCCATAACTCTGCTAAATGAGGGTTCCAACAAAAACAAACGCTGGGCATAATTGTAAACAAGGCTACACATGCCTAGTGTGTCTGGTAAATTTACTAAACTAATGGTACTGTAAGCAGACATCCCGAAAGTTTGTCAAAATTGGCGGACACTTGGTCCTGTAAGGTCTTACAAACTGTCGGACCAAAAGCAAAACTGCAAGACCAAAAATACGATAACCTTTTTTTAAAACTTTTTTTGGAATGCTGAATAAGTGTGTTTTTACATATACATTTTTGTCCAATTTAACTAACCAGCTATGATATGCCATCCATTTTCATGGAAAGTATGTGTTTTCCTGGTTCTTTATGCGTTTAACTGCAGTTAGTTTTATATGTTCTTGCGCATCCTCAATGTTGTGAATATAGGCAGTCAGTCGGACAGGTTCCGAATTGAATAACAGCGGACTGTATCGAAATCTTCCTGACTTGTCCGTCGAACTGGCGAATTTTGGGATGTCTGTGTAAGACAACACCATTCAGTTAGAACATATTGATGATTTAATGCAGAACTATTGTCATTCTATTAATGGTAATGAAATGGTTGCCATACATCAATAGAGTTGTGCTATATATGGCAACAAGGAACAAAATCTTCTTAACTATTTGATTATCTTCACACATTTTGGGGATTGAAGTTTTTTATCTACAGCAAGGATTTATTGGTAGTTCATGTAACATTTTCGGTATTGCAGCAGCATACACATGGTTTATCCCCACCCTAGAGAAAATCCATCTGAAATTCCAGTGGAATTCCAGACATAATTACACATGATTTTTTCAGTAATATCCAGTGAAAATTCCAGTGGTATTCCGGTGAAAATTCCAGTGGAATTCCGGAGACAATTTGCACTAGGGTATTGCTTGGTATTATGGTGATGATAGTTAAAACATGTTTATAGTCTAGGTAATGTAAAATGACACACATAAAATACAGATTAACAATTAGTATGCATTCCATGGTATTATTGAGAATTTATTGCTACTAACTACAGATATGTTCTCAGTAATCAGTAATCTGGGTACAATGAATGCATTAAACTTGCACAAAATTTCAACAGAATGGTAAATTAAAGGGATTGAGGCTAAGCCTGTCTATATGCGCATTGTTTGTGTTGTTCAAGTAGACTGTACATGAATTTAACATTCCCTAACCTTGTTTTGTGCTTGGGCACCTGTTTCTGTTTTCATTTTATTCAATACTGGCCAGTATCTGGTCAATATATTGTATAATGATGTCAATATATTGCATAGAAAAGAAATACCACAAAGACTTGACGAATCAGAATTGCTCAAAAGATCAAGTGATCTGGATTAATTAGATAATGAAACGTACTGCCATTCACTTCAAGCAACTAGATCACATGGTATTGCTACATTGAAGACAAATCCAAAGGACATTGGCAAAAGCAAGACAAAACCAAAGGACGCTTGCAAGGACAAGACAAAACCAAAGCTTGTTTGCAAGGATAAGAAAAGACAAAGGTCATATGTTGTAAGGATAAAACAAAACCATTGGATAGATGTAAGGACAAGACAAAACCGTTGGACAGATGACAAGATCAGACAAAACCATTGGACATATGTAGGGACAAGACAAAACCATTGGACAGATGCAAGGATAAAACAAAACCATAGGACAGATGCAAGGACAAGACAAAACCATTGGACAGATAACAGGACAAGACAAAACCATTAGACTGATGTAAGGACAAGACAAAACCATTGGACAGATGTAAGGACAATACATAACCATTGGACAGATGTAAGGACAATACATAACCATTGGACAGATGTAGGGACAACACAAAACCATTCGACAGATGTAAGGACAATACATAACCATTGGACAGATGTAAGGACAATACATAACCATTGGACAGATGTAAGGACAAGACAAAACCATTCGACAGATGTAAGGACAATACATAACCATTGGACAGATGTAAGGACAAGACAAAACCATTGGACAGATGTAAGGACAATGCATAACCATTGGACAGATGTATGTAAGGACAAGACAAAACCATTGGACAGATGTAAGGACAATACATAACCATTGGACAGATGTAAGGACAAGACAAAACCATTGGACAGATGCAAGGACAATGCATAACCATTGGACATATGCAAGGACAAGACAAAATGATCGGACAGATGCAAGGACAAGACAAAACGATTGGACAGATGTAAGGACAAGACAAACCATTGGACAGGTGTAAGGACAAGACAAAACCATTGGACAGATGCAAGAACAAGACGAATGCAAAGAGAGGACAAAACCAGTGTGGTTACTCCCCTATTGTGGTGAAAATTCATGTAATAAGCTTCTGAAACTGACAAATAATTAATGAAATCACAGTTGGGAACAAACTTTACGAAGCATTGATTGATACTCCCTCATGAAACATTATCATAGCCAGAGGGAATACACATTATAACATTGGTCTGGCATTATTCATAAATAAGCATCTTCTTCTGAGCAAATTAGCAACGAGCACGATATATAAACTGTGTTAGGACTATACCAGTCACACGCTACCATCCAATAAATTGATGACAATTTCACAGCCAATTCTTGACCATTACGTTGTTAATTAACAATTCACTATCCTGCCAGTAAATGTTTTCTCGGACAGTAATATTTGGAGAATTAAGCTTCATCACGTAGCTGGAGATTGTCGACGATCTGCTCATCAAAGATTGTCAACACTCTCAGATTTTCTCTGATTGGCCAAGTTAAACAATTAGAAGCCCGTATAATTCCCCATCTCCAAACGCTGGAAATAATCGACGCCATCACGGCTCCGTTTTATCGAGAGAAATATATAAAAAATGCCAAGCGATAGGAAATTAATTCTTGACAAATATTTGTCTTTAGCCTAAATGTCAACTACTCTCAATCACCAAGGAAACAAGAGCAAACAGCAGCTAGAAATGATGAAATGAGTCAATTACACATCATCTTGCCGAGATAAAAGATGAAGACTCGACAACCTCGCAACACAGTCTTCATTCACCCGATCAAATCATAAAATATACCAGATTTATATAGAGCCTTTTTCATGCGAGCATACATTCAAAGGCACTTTACAGATAGTGTTGCAGCAACAAGGGCACAGATGCATGCTCTACAAGTGCATATACAGCATGATCTGACCAGGGGGACAGACTTGGAGAAAGCCCCAGAAGAGAGAGAGAGAGACATTAGATACAGACATGTCAGGCTCTGCAGAAGTTCACCTAGCTCTTATTTCGAATAGACGGCCTGGTTTTTTAATGTGCCTGGTGTAATTAGCAACGATACACAGCAAGTACACAGAAAAAATCATTACTTTTCAATGGGGATGAATATGCTTAGATTTTGTGGATGAACATAACAAAATCAAATCCCCACAATCTAAGTTTCTTTAACTGTTAAGTTTTTACATATTTCTTTCTTCATTGCATCCAAGATTTGAAATGAAATTATTCTATTTGTGTAAAAAAGTGAACATTTAATGACCTGACAAGATATCATAACAGCACAAATTAAGTATCTATCAAGATAATTGTAAAACAATAACTATCATACATTTATATCCATTATAGCTAATTAAAGTTATATTTCATTAAAAGAAATCAAATTTTACAAATAATTTGATGTGTGCTAAATAAGTTTATAATTCCATTTCATGATGGCACATTTGTATAATTTTCTAAGAATTTTTAAAAAATATGAGAATTATACCTAAACAACAAATTTCGACTGAAAATTATTTTGGTAATTATTTTGCAATCTTAATGCCCGCATGCATAAGCTGCACAAATAAATAAATGCTACACTTATTTTTTAATGGATGTGTTCATAAAACATGAATTTCAGTCATTTCACATTAAAGGCCACAGTGACTTTTGACCTCAACACAAAAAGATCATATTAATCTTAATATGGCCTTTATGTGAAATTTAAGGATAAATTTTTTCCCATCTCAATGCCCATACATCAAAAAGCAAATCACTCTAAAGATAAACAAAGGGCATAGACAAAGGAGAGTAACTCAAGCCTATCAATCGAAGGGCAATCACTCTAAAGATAAATAAAGGGGTTTAAACAAAGGGGAGTAAAGCATGCCTATCAGACAAAGGGCAATCACTCTAAAGATAAACAAAGGGTATATATAAACAAAGGAGAGTAACTCATGTCTATCAATCAAAGGGCAATCACTCTAAAGACAAACAAAGGGTATAAACAAAGGGGAATAACTCATGCCTATATATCAAAGGGCAATCACTCTAAAGATAAACTAAGGATATAAACAAAGGGGAGTAACTCATGCCTATCAATCAAAGGGCAATCACTCTAAAGATAAACAAAGGATATAAACAAAGGGGAGTAACTCATGCCTATCACTCAGAGGGCAATCACTCTAAAGATAACAAAGGGGAGTAACTCATGCCAATCTATCAAAGGAAAATCACTGGCGATGAACAAAGGGAGGTAACTCATGCATTGAATTTGAACTGAGAAAGGATTATCAGAAAGATTTTAGGTAGTATACTGAGAACAGTTTATTGGCAAACAGAACATGTTTTGAGGTTTGGTACTGATGCCAACATTATGAGTTGAAGACATTTTGACATTCTGGTAACTTCAGGTCATTAACCGACCAATTACAATCCATTTCTTGTACTTTCTCTGAGACTTGCAAAAAACTGAAACACTGAAATTGTACTATCTATATAATGGAATGGCGAATCAACTCAATTATTGTGATCCACCAATACACGGTATGGTGCCAACCCACATGCATTCATGATACATCAAAACAAAACATTTGTGCATGAAAAAACAAACTTTTCCAATTGAATGAACAAAGATACTGACAGTAAGGGTAAACATGCCAGCGGATGATGTATAAAGTTAGCCATGCTTTGAAGTTGTTTGGCACCAAGTGGACTGGAATCTGAGAGCAACAAAGTTCAGTTAAATGCTCAATGAACCACATTTTAACTACCTATTTACAATACTTAGTTGTTTAGATAAGTGGTAGTTTGAACACAAGAGATTGTTCATGAACCCATGCAAGAATGTATAAATGCTTATAAATTACATCAGAATTCCTGGCTTACAAATTACATCAGTCAATTCCAGACTGATCATAAAGTGAACACCTGATGTCATATAAACTCTTGTCAAAAAATGAGAAAAGATGTCTTAGTAAAAGCATTTTGCGGGAATATTATCGGTGTACGCTAGAGTAAATGCTTTGATAAAACAGTACCCTGAGGTCATACAAACAAGTTTTCTATGTTATTCATTGTGTCTGTAGTGCGCCCAGGATAATTTGGTATTTACAAGCATGAAGAGTAACTAACAGATAAGGTCAGTATTGTACTCAAAATATCACTGATAAATCGTGCACATCTGATTAATCCATCTTTGCGGAATATACCAAATTTTCCCGCCTTTCTCATTTTCCTGGGTGCACTATACCACTGTTTTTATAACAATATTTCAGTCATTTACTTGGTCAGTGAGTGACTAAACCTGAGTTTTTCTGGTATTCATTTTCCTACTGGGGAGTTTAACAGTTAACAAAATTTCAAGAACACCTCACCAACAAGTCTCATACTATTTTAATGGTTAATTTCGTGATCAAACTATGTCTATGAAATATCAAGTAAAATATCTGAGGTCATTGACTGAGAAATAAACTTTCTATTCAGTGTCAGAAAGATCAATCCAGTTAATTGATTAAATGCTTAAGGTCTTTAAGTTGTATTTTCTGAGCAATTAGAAGCACTAAGTTAATTTTAAGATAACTGTAAATAGTTTTAAGTTCAATTTCCAGTCTCTATTACCTGAACTTATTCACACAACCCCTGGCAGCAACTTCCTTTAAATTATTACCATGGCGATAATTTTAACCCATGAAACAATTCTTCAAACACAAAATTGTACTGTTTCACCTTGTGGCTATAGCTAATTATTTTTTTTGAAATTGTGACATTTGCAGCTACAGACTTATAATCAACATATAGAACACAGTTTATTTGGGAACATTAAACTTTTGGAAATCATTAACGAGCAAAAAAAAAAATGAAATAAAACACATGAAGTTCTATACACCTACCCTTGCTTAAATTTGGCCCCGCTAGAGGGACATGTATCATCAGTATCAAAGGGAGATAATTCTAGCATCGGTATCAAAGGGAGATAATTCTACCATCAGTACCAAAGGAGATAATTCTACCATCAGTATCAAAGGGAGATAATTCTAGCATCGGTATCAAAGGGAGATAATTATATCATCGGTATCAAAGGAGATAATTCTACCATCAGTATCAAAGGAGATAATTCTACCATCAGTATCAAAGGGAGATAATTCTACCATCAGTATCAAAGGGAGACACATCTACCATCAGTATCAAAGGGAGACAAGTCAAATAGTTTCCTGCGGGTGATTACCTGCGGCCTTGTAATTTAGTTATATTGTTTAGGTTTAGGATGTGGTTTTTGCAGTTTGGATGCAATTCGAATTTGTTCCGGTGTAAGTTTAAATTAATGTTTCTGTCAAAATAATTCCAAAACATGTAAAATCGGACAATACCGATTATCCTCCAATTATTTGGTTGTGTTAAATGTATGTGCCGAACGAATGAACAAATTCAGAAGAATTAGAAAAAAAATTATCATGTATCAATACCATGCTTCTGTTAATGTAGTGATGTGTTCTCTACGGGATGTAGTGCATTGCCCACTATATTTATTACTGACTGGGAATCTTACGCAGCTGCAGACACCTGCTGTTTAGATTCGTGGTCTCGCGTTCAAAGTGAAATTTCGGAATAGTTCTGCTTTCTTTGGTAAATAAACTATTGTATTGCGATAAAGACCGATGTTATCCGCATGGAATAATGGAATTAGTCTGGTTCACGACATTCTTACAAAATGCTTCATTTTTTGGATATTTTTTTTGAAATCGTAAACCATCGAGAACATGTCACGTGCCCCTCCATGGTCATTTTACTTTTGGCAATCCAATATAACCTGCGGCTCAAGGCCGCAGGTTAATAATTCTAGCATCGGTATCAAAGGGAGATAATTCTATCATTATATCAAAGGAGATAATTCTACCATCAGTATCAAAGGGAGATAATTCTACCATCAGTATCAAAGGGAGATAATTCTAGCATCAGTATCAAAGGGAGATAATTCTAGCATCGGTATCAAAGGGAGATAATTCTAGCATCGGTATCAAAGGGAGATAATTCTATCATCAGTATCAAAGGGAGATAATTCTAGCATCAGTATCAAAGGGAGATAATTCAAGCATCAGTATCAAAAGGAGATAATTCTACAATCAGTATCAAAGGGATATAATTCTATCATCAGTATCAAAGGGAGATAATTATATTATAAGTATCAAAGGGAGATAATTTTATCATCAGTATCAAAGGGAGATAATTCTAGCATCATTATCAAAGGGAGATAATTTTATCATCAGTATCAAAGGGAGATAATTCTATCATTAGCATCAAAGGGAGATCATTCTATCATCAGTATCGAAGGGACATAATTCTATCATCATATCAAAGGGAGATAATTCTATCATCATGTATCATTAATTGAATTTAGATAATATTTGGATACAGTTGTAATCATAAGTAATGTACCTCATTAAATGTTAGTACAAATGCACCGATTCCATTCATAAAAATGTTATAATTAAGACTTCTTCCATTCTATCTGCCGGTGGAGAGGGGGGGGATATTAACTTAGTTATAAAGAGTGCGAGTACAATAATGTCATAGCTGCTAACTATTTCTCAACCTGAATAACCTTTTTGTAACACAAAAAACTAGTTCACTTCCGTAATCAATAAATTGGCAGGAACACAGTCACGGTGACAGTAGTAATTAGCTTCATAAAAAACACACTATTATGTACCCCCTGCGGACAAGTGCACTCCATGCTCAGTTCATGCATTCAACAAACTTTCAGGTCGCAGTAATCAGTTCCCCCCCCGGAGAAACATAATATATCAATAATTTGCAGCTGCATGTCCATTATTTCTTGGGAGAAAAAGACACAGCATGCAATATAAGACCAATTAGTGACGGCTGAGCACCTGACTGTTATATAGAAACCATGCATTTTTTTTACAATATATCAAAGTGCTGAAAGATCTGGAAGAACAGGGCTTGCACAGTATCTAGTGGAAAGATATTGGAATGATTCGGACATTATCACACTAACCCTAACAAATGTCACAGCTTAACTTAGTGCACCAGTTGACTTTAACCAGTTGGACAGCTTTTCTCTGCATCATTATAGTCATCATACTTGCAGACAAACACTATCGTAATGTAACACAAAGAAATGCCAAACTCAATTCTTACGCACAAACGCAACTCCACAGATATGTAAACAATCTTGATCTAATTATAAAGGCTCATATAGTGACAATTAAAATATATTTCGTATAAACCCCTACAAAGTATCAAGTTCAGCAATTTAGGATCAAAACGAAACACAAAGTAGTGTCAATATTGCAGGTATAGTTCGATTTCGAGCATTGAGCTGTGACTGCACTTTTAAGGTTTTAACCATTAATCGAAATTAAGGTTGGTATAGGCACAGGAACTTGCATTTATAATTTGAAAAAAAATGAAAAAAAAATTATTTTTTTTTCACTAGGCCTTCTTTACTACTAAAATATAGACAGGAGTGCAATGCGATTGTATCCCACGAACTATTCTAATACAAATATTTTCTCTATACCAACTTGACAGTTAAAACATATGATCTAGGCAGTTAAAGGGGCTAATAACAATACAGAATACATCCGCACCTCAACCGATTGGTACCGATAATCGTCTAATATCGGCTTTTAAAGCCAATATTTGTGGAGTTTTGATTTGGCGTCGACTCCATTGAGCGTCCGCTCCGAGGTGAATGGTTATATAATTTTTATTGTTTCTAAAAAATACTTTGCGTATGTTATGTTCTATATTTATTTTTTCCTTGTGTATACTGTGAATAAAAGATAAAACCACAGGCTAATTCAATTTTGCATCAACGAATCTGCAAGTTTGAAATACCCAGTATGGCGCAATTGGAACGTAAAGACCTGAGAATTATGACGTCATTATAACGTAACGTATATTTTAAAGCTTGGCGCCGTTGACGTTACGTTTATTTTTCTGCATGCTACTGGAACTGGCTTCTATAACAGTGAAAATAACAAAATGGTAATGTTACTGTTATTTTCACTGTTATTTTCACTGTTATTTTCACTGAAAAATCTCCATAATCAATTGATAGTAAGTACGGCTGTCACCGAGTTTTAACCATATTATCATTCACCTCGGAGCAGACGCTCAATGGAGTCGACGCCAAATCAAAACTCCACAAATATTGGCTTTAAAAGCCGATATTAGACGATTATCGGTACCAATCGGTTGAGGTGCGGATGTATTCTGTATTGTTATTAGCCCCTTTAACTGCCTAGATCATGTGTTTTAACTGTCAAGTTGGTATAGAGAAAATATTTGTATTAGAATAGTTCGTGGGATACAATCGCATTGCACTCCTGTCTATATTTTAATAGTACAGTAGGCCTAGTGAAAAAAAAATTGTTTTTCAAAAAAAAATTTTCATTTTTTTTCAAATTATAAATGCAAGTTCCTGTGGTATAGGTTTGATCAGGAAGATAAGTAATACAATTAAGGCAAAGAATTTCATGTGTCTGAATGGTCATGACGGTAAAGCGCTTAAAAAATGATACATTACAAAATAAATTTTGTCAGACCAGAGCAGGTAATAACAAAATATTTTTTTTATTTTATATTACACAACATGCAAAATCCGTGAAATGCTAGTATATGTGACAAACCATATTTTTTACATGTACATGTATATTGTAGAACATTATGAATGCTAATCAACGTAATATACATAAATATTGTCAATAAGCTCAGAATACGCAAGCGTTCTAATTAAGTGAAAGTGAAAAATATATTTAATCGACACATTTTGCATGGATTAATTAAAATTTTTAAAAAACCTTTAACTAGTCTCTTTAAATAACATAAAACAATGAATTTAAAAATGTGAGCGAACTGATTAGTTGAACCATAGAATTTTGAGTCAGCATTTCTGAACATTGCTGACCGCACTAAAGTGTTATTCGATAACAAAACAGATATCTGCAAGAATCGTATCATTAAATAATGACCTCCGAACATAATAAATGATACTCTACCTGCCAAAATAGACTAGTTGAATAGGTCATGGCTTAGGGTTCAAAATTGAACTATTACAAGGAGATCAGTGAATACTTTATATATTATGTGACCAACATGACTGACCACGCACTTTTGCAAAAGGGGGGGGGGGTATATAAAGTGTGTCAAATACTGTAAACCAATTTACTATCGCGAGTACTAACTTTTGCGTTTTGCTGATCGTCGGCATATTCGCAACTACAATTTTTTGCGTTTTTAAGTTTCGCGCAATGTCCATATTAATGTTTTTAGCACTTGCGAGGTGACTTAATTTAACGAAATTCTACCACACACTAACTCCACAAAATTAAATCACGCGAAATAATTTCTTGATTTACAGTTAAATGAATCACCCTAGCAGTACCAAGGATTTTGATAAAAGTACATCTTTGGGTTGTATATTGAACAATGCAGTAATCTAATAATAACATCATCCAATTTCTATGGAAAGAATCCATTATATCATTATTGAATATTATTTGATGAAATACTACAAGAGTACATGCTTACTTTATTTTTTGTAGACTGCATTCTTTAAGGCCAATGGGTGGTATTCAATATTGATCTTATTAAATGAAGAATAAGGACAGCCAATCATATCGCCTGTTACTGACCAAGAGTTTAATATGGTGTGATCTGATTGGTTGTCCTTATCCTTAAGTCAAGTAAGATCAATCATTCAGCGATCTCAGAAACTTACTTGACTGGTGTTATCCATCTAATTAAAGATTTCAATTTTCAGATTTCAAAAGTTGTTAAGAGTCATAATTGCTGTGACACTGAACTAACTCTCATGGATGCAAGCACTACTAGCAACTATTGGTTAGTTTAAACATGTTTTATACCATTTTTCAATGATTTTTCGGTCATATACAAATATTATCACTTTGTCATTTATAGTGTCATTTAGCAGGAATCTGCAAAGAGTTTACAACAGGAGTGAAGGTTGACTTTATATAACCAACTGACAACTTTTCCACATGGGAATAACAGAATATTAACACAGTCTGTAGTGAAATCAAATGTCATAAAATAATTGATGCCTGACTTATGCTGCGGTCACAAAACTCGTATGATATCCGTACCAATTTATCAACTCGTACGAGATCACAATTTTTTAAATCTTAACGGTTTTTGTATGTTTGTGGCGTCTGGTCACCGCTCGTAGGGACCACAAATGATCTATAGAGATGCACTCGAAAGATTTCCGTACGATGTTCATGCGAGTTTTCCAAAATCCATACGAGGATTCGGTGTCCCTACGGCCTTCGTACGGACACAGTGCGAGTTTGCCAAAATCAACGGAAAGGAGCTCGTAGGGAAAATGTGACCTTAGCATTAATAGGATTCAAACCCAAGCAAGTGTAGCTCTTAAACAACTGTACATACATGTATAGCCAAGTCATATTAAGGTTAGAATATTTTCATCACTGTGTAGTTGGACTCATTCATTGGAGAGGACAACATTAGCTATAATAAATATTGAATTTGTAAACTAAGCATCGGGTCTCTTGAGAAATAAGACATTTCATAGGATCAGCTTGTAATTGTGTTTGATAGTTGCACAATATTCATCCCAAAACCAGAGCAGAATTATAAGAACAACCAAATTAAACCCATTTTATCAATTATCAGACTGTTAGGGCGTATTCATATGGGGCAGGGTATGCTATTACAGGAATGATGTTTACTCCCACTAATTAATACAGGTCTCTAAATTTATCAACCAATCAAAAGCTTGCCCTGGTTATAATTAAAACAGCTTTTGCCTGGCTCATTTTGCATACCGTACAGAAACAGCGAACCAGTAACCCTGCCAGGAGTTGGTGTCACTGGAGTTTGACTCTTCAGTGGTGAAGGCACAAAAACTGTAGAAAGCAAGTGAATGTTCGAATAGAACCCTAGTCTACCTAGACCAAACTTGCATTCCATGTGAACATCAGACTGTTATTGTTTTGTAAGTATGACAATCTGGGCAGATTGTCTTTTAACAAAATGCAACCAAATATCTTTTAAATAGTTTCATTAATTTTAACTTAAGGGAATTATCAAACAGGCTTTATAATAAAATAAAATTCCAAACCAGACCACAGAATTCTGATTCCTCCAATTATTCTGTTTCGCATGTGTGTCTAAAAAAAATAGCGTTCATAAAATGTATGTCATTAATAATTAAAACCAATTTTTGTCCTTTATGTTATTCAATTTTTTCCAAAAGTGAAACAATTAAAGAGTTTTCCAATATGAAACTTTTTTCAAATAAAGGAGACAGAATGTGCTCCCTATATTTCTTTGATCATGCCAATCAGTAAGTCCCTACAGTGCCCACAAAAAGAAAGTATATACAGTTGCTTAATTAAACTTGGTATAATTGTTTAATATTGTTAATCAATTGTCACAATTATACTAGTTTCTGAAACTGCAGTTACTAAATGAGTAAAAACAATGATAGAAGTAAAGATGAATATGTTCTGAATTAAAATAACTATGTGATCCGATTGGCTGAAATTTGCCATATTTTTATTACATAGTTATCTTTTAAGCTGGACAATGAAAACTCCATATTATGCACACATGGTACCAATCAATGTATCGTCTACACACTAAACAAAAAATATCTTTAAAAAAGATAAACAGCATTAAGATAGCAGATATGTGTACTTGTTTTCAATAAAGATGAGGACGTTATTTCATATCGTTAAAATTGAAAACACTAATCAAGCTAGAATTCATATATATATCCATGTAAATTGTTTGTCAGTAAATAAAAAAGGAATAGTAATATAGGTATATGTATTAGTCTAGATTCTGCGGTCCGTTATATCCAGGAATTATATCGATATATAGTGATTTCAAACTTAACTCAGACTTTAATATTTAGCACGCATTGTGTCTGGAAAAACTGTAGACAGGACTTAAAATACCTCAAATTAACGTCGAAATCATAGACAAAAACAAAATAGTGGGGTGACAATCAGCTCAAAAGTGGCTTATTTAAGGAGTAGGTGACAACTCAAGTAGAACAAGCAATGTTATATACCAAAATGTTCGCCTATGTCTGTACTATATGGAACTGCCGGCATAAATTGTCAACGCGTGGTGCGGACACGGAAATCCAAGATGGCGTCCAAGATGGCCGCCATAATTTACACATACACTTAAAATTCTATGTTCTCATGCTTTTTTTTTATTTATGTATGTAGTCACAAATATTTGCTTGGATATTATTCATTTGATAATGTACATCAAATGGACATACAAGACTGACCACTTTGAGGTCAAGGTCACGGTCAATTCAAGGTCAAATTACGAAAAAAAGCTGAAAAAATGATGTTTCCTCACTTGTTTTCTTGTTTTAACATATGTTTTATATTCAAGTTGGTATTAAAAGTGATTAAAGTGTTGGTAAGCACATATTCTCTTATTATTAGTTGAATTTTCAGTTCAAAATATTTAAACTTTGTCAAAACTGACATTAATATGCATGTACATGTTGGCCGAGATGGCATTCCTAGATTGCTGATTCCCTATTTAAAATTTTAGTATTCAACTATTGACAGTATTATTTCTAATGGTATGATTAAATGTTTGTCTAAACATTATTAACTTTGTATTGTACTCCAAATGGACTTGGAAAATGACCACTCAAGGTCAAGGTCAATGTCATTTCAAGGTCAAACTACCAAAAATACCTGAAAATTTGATAATACGTCGCAAATTGTTATTATAAACGAATGGTGAACATTGTATTTTGTTTTAGATGTGATTGCAGGTATTCTTAGTGTAAAGTATTTCATTAGAAGTGATATATTTTTACTGCAAATAGAAAATCTATTTAAATTTTATGACGGAACATAAGCGATTGTACGTAATGTACAATATTGCAGCCGTGAATGTTTTTTCCTTGAAAGTTGAATCTCTATATTTGACAGTATTATTGTTAATGGTTTGATAACATTATTACATATTAAACAGTTATTATATATAATAATGCACCTATCAATATTTTGGCCCAGGGTGGGGGAGTGGGGGACATACAGTGGACTTTAGACAGAAAACAATTCCCAACGGACAGGATTTTGACAGGCCCTTTGATTCCCGATCCCGGGAAATAGACTTTATTCTGGGATTGGGGAATTTAGACACAGCAAAAAGCAGACTTGCTGCAACCATTTAAAGATGACAGGCCATTTAATATACCAAGCATCTCCTACTGTGGGAATTTCAACAAAACGTTTGGACATGGTGAGTCACCTCTTGGGCCTAAGATGGCTGAACTATGTGATGGTTAGGTATCCCTTATGGCCGGATATGGCTGAATTTGTATTGGTAAGTAGGTTTACTACATAGGGTCTGGTATGGCTAAATTCAGTGGTTGCCTTTGTACACCTTAAACTTTAAATGGCCATAATTGGTGTTGGTCATTACTCGAATAGGGCCAAGGATTGCTGCACTCGGTGTGGGGGGAGTACTCCGTATGGTATGGTATTGCTTTAATAAGTTAGGTGGGTACACAATAGGGCTTGGGATGGCTGAAATCTGTGAGGGTGGGAACTCAATAAGGCCTGGGATGGCTCAATCTGTGATGGTGAGCACACAATAGGGCTTGGGATGGCTGAAATCTGTGATGGTGGGTACCCAATAGGCTTGGGATGGCTGGAATCTGTGATGTGGGTACATAATAGGGCTTGGGGTGGCTGAAATCTGTGATGGTGGGTACCCAATAGGGCTTGGGATGACTGGAATCTGTGATGTGGGTACATAATAGGGCTTGGGGTGGCTGAAATCTGTGATGGTGGGTACCCAATAGGCTTGCGATGGCTGTAATCTGTGAGGGTGGGTACTCAATAGGGCCTGAGATGGCTTAATATATGATGTCGGGTACCCAATAGGGCATGGGACAGGTGAAACCTGTGAGGATGGGTTTTCCATGGGCTTGGGATGGCTTAAATATGTGATGATGGGTACTCAATAGGGCTTGGGATGGCTGAGATCTGTGATTATGGGTACCCATTAGAGCTTGGGATGGCTGAAATCTGTAAGGGTGGGTACTCGATAGGGCATGGGATGGCTTTATCTGTGATGGTGGGTACAAAATAGGGCTTGGGTTGGGTGAAATATCTGATGATGGGTACTCAATAGGGCTTGGGATGGCCGAAATCTGTGATGATTGGTACCCAATAGAGCTTGGGATGGCTGAAATCTGTGAGGGTGGGTACTCAATAGGGCCTTAGATGGCTTAATCTGTGATAGTTGGTACCCAATAGGGACTGGTATGGCTAATATCTATGATAGTGGGTACAAATTAGGGCTTGGGATGGCTGAAATCTGTGATAATGGGTACACTATAGGACATGAGATGGCTGAATTCTGTGAGGATGGGTACTCAATGGGCTTGGGATGGCTGAAATATGTGATGACAGGTACTCAATAGGGCTTGGATGACTGTACTCAGAGGTGGTGGGTACTCAATAGGGCTTGGGATGGCTGAAATATGTGATGATGGGTACTCAATAGGGCATTGGATGGCTGAAATCTGTGAGGGAGAGTACTCAATAAGGCCTTGGATGACTGTATTCAGAGGTACTGGGTACACAATAGGGCCTGGGATTGCTGAATTCTGTGAGGGAGAGTACTCAATAGGGCCTTGGATGACTGCTCAGAGGTGGTGGGTACTCAATAGGGACTGGGATGGCTGAAATCTGTAATGGTGCATACTCAATAGGGCCTGTGATAGCTGGAATTCATGAGGGTGGGTACTCAATGGGGCCTTGGATGACTACTCAGAGGTGGTGGATACCCAATAGGCCTGGGATGACTGTACTCAGAGGTAGTGGGTACCAAATGGGGCCTGGGATCGGCTGTTCTCTGTTGTGATGGGTATCCAATAGGGCCTGGGATGGCTGTGCTCAGAGGTTGTGGGTACCAAATGAGGCATGGGTTGGCTGTTTTCTGTGGTATAGGGTATTCAATAGGGCCTGTGGTGGCTGTACTCAAGGTGGTGGGTACCAAATGGAACCTGTGATGGCTGTATTCTGTGGTTGTGGGTTTCCAATTGGGCCTAGGACGGCTGTATTGAGAGGTGGCGAGTACTCCTTAAGACCTGGTATGATGTAATTCGTCCCTTTGGTGCAACAAGGTTGTATCTTACTATATACTGTATAGTGAGATACAACCTTGTTGCGCCAAGGGGACGAATTGGTGGTGATGGGTTCCCAAATGGGCCTGGGATAGTTGAACTTTTGGAGGTGACAACATAAATTGGCCTGGGATGGCTGTTCTATATGCAGTGTTAAATACCAAATAGGGCATTGAATGGTTGTTCTCAGTAGATGCGAGTATCCTCAAGCATAGTATGGCTAAACACAGTGGTTGTGAGTAGGGCATAGGGCCTATGGTGGCTGTAATTGGTGGTGGTAATTACCACATGGGATCTAATATAGCTGTATTTAGTGGTTGCAACTAACCCATAGGGATTAGTGTGGCCATAATTAGTGGTGGTGAAATACCCAGTAGGGCCTAGGATGGCTGTATTGCACCTGGTATGGCTCTACTCAGTTGGTCCAAGTACCCCTTAGAACATAGTATGGCTGTAATCGTCGGTGGCAAGTACCACATAGGGTCAGGTGTGACTGTACTCAATGCTTATTGGTGGTGTTGATTGGGCCTTGGATGTCTGTACCCTTTTGTTGTGACTTGGGTGTAGCCCATAGGACCTGGTATGGCTGTAATTCATTGGTTAAGAGCACCCCTATTGGGCATGGAAAGTTGTAATTATTTTGGATGACTACCCCTTTGGGCCTTATACGACTGTGATTTGTACTAATGAGTAACCCATAGGGCCTTTACAGCTGTGCTCAGTGATTGTGAGTACCATATCGAGACTGATATGGTGGTGATTAACCAATATGGCCTTGGTTGGCTCTACTCTGTGGTTGTAAGTACCCCATTGGGCCTCAGGTATAGATATAGTGGCATTGAGAACTCGATAGGAATGGTTGTTATGGGCAGTTGTAAGAACATGACATGTACTCCATTGGTTACAGAATGTACTTGTTGGTGGTTAGAACCCATTCTGGCCTGGTATGTGATGGTGATGATTTGGTTTGACTGTACTTTGTATATAGTACCCTTAGGACTTAGTATGACTTTAACACGTAGTAGTGAGTACCCATTATTGCACGGGATGGTTGTACTTGACAGTGTTATGTACCCCATATGGTCTGGGATGCCACATATAGGAGTTCAGTATAAATTATTATTTTTAATGAAAGAACTCTGATCACATCAATGATCTACAACAAAATATAATGTTCACCAAATTTCATAATAAGACAAAATGCAATGAAAGATCAAATTTTCAGGTATTTTTGGTAGTTTGACCTTGAAATGACATTGACCTTGACCTTGATTGGTCATTTTTCAAGCCCATTTGGAGTACAATACAAAGTTAATAATGTTTAGACAAACATTTCATCATACCATTAGAAATAATAGTGTCAATAGTTGAATACTAAAATTTTAAATAGGGAAGCAGCAATCTAAGAATGCCATCTCGTCCAACATGTACATGCATAATAATGTCAGTTTTGACAAAGTTTCAATATTTTGAACTGAAAATTCAACTAATAATAAGAGAATATGTGCTTACCAACACTTTTATCACTTTTAATATCAACTTGAATATAAAACATCTGCTAAAACAAGAAAACAAGTGAGGAAACATCATTTTTTCAGCTTTTTTTCGTAATTTGACCTTGAAATGACCATGACCTTGACCTCAAAGTGGTCAGTCTTGTATGTCCATTTGATGTACATTATCAAATGAATAATATCCAAGCAAATATTTGTGACTACATACATAAATAAAATAATTGCATGAGAACATAGAATTTTAAGTGTATGTGTAAATTATGGCGGCCATCTTGGACGCCATCTTGGATTTCCGTGTCCGCACCACGCGTTGACAATTTATGCCGGCAGTTCCAAATAGTACAGACATAGGCGAACATTTTGGTATATAACATTGCTTGTTCTACTTGAGTTGTCACCTCACCCCAAAAAATCACCAATTGTCACCCCACTAAAATGGGAAAAAAGAAAATCAGAAAAAAATAGGCTGATGTAGGATTTGAACTCGAGGCCCTCTGCTCTCAAAATGACATGTTGTAGACTAACACGCTACCAATGAAGCTAATTCCGAGCCTAACTTTTCAAGCCTAACTTTTCAAGCGCTGAATCACTATTATAAATCCATTCTATACTTGACCCGGGTCACATTAAGGTCAAACAGTTAAAAATAGAATTAAAAAGAAATACACTAGCACTTAGAGAAAGGGAATAACAGATCTCTGTGTGTATCTACCATACAAGTTTTAAGATACCGATAGTACAATATGCACCTAAGGCATTCCACTTATTCATGTAATTTTCCATATAATAATTTGATGAATCAATCTAAGTTTTCCTGACTTCCGTATCAATAATTATTTTGATATATACAACCAAAATTATACCTAAAAGTAAGAAGTCCTTTAAGTACATATCTTTAGAAAGTTTTCCTATTTTCAGGACTTGGATTAGAACGCCATTTTAACAGAAGTACAACAAATATGGTCCTATTAGAATCAATGTAGATATTGAAATGTAGGTCACATATTACAATAAAGAAGCCATGGTAAGTCAAAAGCATTTTTTCAAACAGTTATTATAAATTTCTGTAGATAACAAAGAAATTAAAATCACCCCAAAAAAGATGTGTAGGCACCTTAAGGAAGCCACCAGAATTTCTAAGAAACATCTTAATACATACTGAAGCCATACGAAGCAGTTGGATTACTTAAACTACAGACATGCAAAGCAAAGCTGCCATTAAAATGTTAACTATTTTTTTATGAAAATAATAATGGATTTCCAGAGAACAAAAACTAAAATCCACAGTGCTCTTTAATATCAAAAAACAATTTCAATTTATGAAATCAGTCAAAATTCCCACACATTTTCACCAACTTTTTCTTAACTAAAAAAAGTTTATCAGGAAATAAAATATGCAACCATCAATACAAGAAATTGGTAAACCCGATTTATGCTCCCTGAAGCAAGTGCTTATCCGTATATGGGAAATAACTTATTTACAGATACACAGAAACAGGTAAAAATAGAAAATAATGTAGAGTTATGGATCTTTGACACTGCATTTCCTCTTGAAGGTCTCTATCATTATGTGAAGTTTCAATCAAATACTGATCAAGTTATGGGCCGGACAAGCATTAATTTTATATACAAAAGAGAGATAATTAAAAAACTAAATAAGGTAGTGTTACGGTTCTTTGACACTGCACTTCCCCTTGATGGACTCTATCATTATGTGAAGTTTCAATTAAAAGCCATCGTGCTGTACAAGTAAGGGGCCGGAGAAGCATTAATTAGAATGAACAAGAGTGCCAAAATGTCACAAAATACGCCCGTCTTGGGGCATGGTGAGTCTCAGGGCATGGTGAATGAAAAAACCAAAACAATCCAACATTTTTTTTTAATTAAAGGACCATAACCCAAGAAGGCCTAGGCTGATTTGGCCTACAATTGAACTTGTCTTAGATATTATACCCATGAACATTGTCACCAAGTTTGAAGATACTCAGACGAAAACTCTTTGCACTAGAGAACAGACAAGGTCAATTACACATTTATTTTGGTAATTATAGGACCATAACCAAATAAGGCTAAGGCCGATAATCAAACTTGGCCTAGATATTATGCCCATAAGCATTGTCACAAAGTCTGAAGATGATCGGATGAAAACTAATTGCACTAAAGAACAGACAAGGTCAATTTCACATTCATTTTGGTAATTGTAGGACCAAAACCAAATAAGGCCTAGGCCAATTTGGCCGATAATCAAACTTGGCCTAGATATTATGCCCAGAAGCATTGTCATAAAGTTTGAAGATACTCAGACTAAAACTCTTTGCACTAGAGAACAGACAAGGTCAATTTCACATTTATTTTGGTAATTGTAGGACCATAACCAAATAACGCCTAGGCCGATAATCAAACTTGGCCTAGATATTATGCCCATAAGCATTGTCACAAAGTTTGAAGATGATCGGATGAAAACTGTTTGCACTAAAGAACAGACAAGGTCAATTTCACATTTATTTTGGTAATTGTAGGACCATAACCAAATAAGGCCTAGGCCGATAATCAAACTTGGCCTAGATATTATGCCCATAAGCATTGTCACAAAGTTTGAAGATGATCGGGTGAAAACTGTTTGCGTTAGAGTACAGACAAATAACTGGACACCGCCGCCCGCACGCACGCCCGCCAAGGGTGTTCACATAATACGTCCCGTTTTTCAACGGGCCTATAATAAAAGGACCATAACCCAATAAGGCCTAGGCTGATTTGGCCTATAATCGAACTTGGCCTAGATATTATGCCCATAAGCATGGTCAGCGAGTTTGAAGATGATTGGATGAAAACTGTTTGCGCTAGTGTACAGACAAGGCCAATTTCATACTTATTTGGTAAATAAAGGACCATAACCCAATAAGGCCTAGGCCGATTTGGCCTATAATCAAACTTAGCCTAGATTTTATGCCCATAAGCATTTTCAGCAAGTTTAAAGATAATCGGATGAAAACTGTTAGCGTAAGAGTACAGACAAGGCCAATTTCATACTTATTTGGTAATAAAAGGACCATAACCCAATAAGGCCTAGGCCGATTTGGCCTATAATCAAACTTGGCCTAGATATTATGCCCATAAGCATTGTCAGCAAGTTTGAAGATGATTTGATGAAAACTGTTTGCGCTAGAGTACAAACAAGGCCAATTTCATACTTATTTGGTAATTAAAGGACCATAACCCAATAAGGCCTAGGTTGATTTGGCCTATATTCGAACTTGGCCTAGATATTATGCCCATAAGCATTGTCAGCAAGTTTAAAGATGATCGGATGAAAACTGTTTGTGCTAGAGTACAGACAAATTACTGGACGCCGCCGCCCGCCCGCACGCCCGCCAAGGGTGTTCACATAATACGTCCCGTTTTCAACGGGCGTATAAAAAGGTAGATATTTAAAAAACTAAGTCAGGTAAAGTTATGGTTATTGGCACTAAACTTCTCCTCAATGAGATCTATTACCTATGAATTTTCAAATTTATATCTCTTATACTGTATGAGTTATGGCCCGGACAAGAATTAAGTATGAACAATTACAAAGGGGAATAACTAAAAACATCTGCAATGAAGAGTTATTGTTCTTGATTCCATAACCTCTGTCTCAATGGAACTTTGATTACTTGACCTCTGTCTTAAAGAAACTTCAATGCCTTGATCTCTGTCTCAATGGAACTTTGATTCCACATCCTCTGTCTGAAAGGAAATTTGTTTCCATGACATCTGTCTCAACGGGACTTTGATTTCATGACCTCTGTCTGAAAGAAACTTTGATGCCTTGACCTCTGTCTCAATGGAACTTTGATTCCATGACCTCTGTCTGAAAGGAACTTTGTTTCCATGACATCTGTCTCAACGGGACTTTGACTTCATGACCTCTGTTTCAATGGGACTTTGTTTCCATGACCTCTGTCTCAACGAGACTTTGATTTCGTGACCTCTGTCTCAACGAAAACTTTGATTTCATGACCTCTGTCTCAAAGGAACTTTGTTATGGAGACCTCTGTCTCAACGAAACTTTGTTTCCATGACCTCTGTCTCAAAGGAACTTTGTTTCCATGACCTCTGTCTCAAAGGAACTTTGTTTCCATGACCTCTGTCTCAATGGAACTTTGAGTCCATGACCTCTGTCTCAATGGAACTTTGATTAAATTAATATTAATGACCCCCATTATTTGAGGGGGACCCCCGAAAACTACAATTCCCGAGGGTCATTGGACCCCCATATCACAATACCTTGGCAACACACTGAGTTCTGGTTCCAATTACACCTGAACATGACATATGCAACAGGTTTCATTTAACTTTCAAGAGTTTTATTTTGAACAGATTAATTGCATGTTTCAAAGATATTCAATGTCATTAATACCTGGATATCTTTCTTTTAAAATCTTGTAAAAGCATATTTATAACATTGTAATGATTGGCTCAGTGTGCCGCCCTTAATCCAATACAAGTGGTTGAGAACAGTTGTAGAATTGTTTGATCCTGTAAATAGCACCTATAGAACATAAGATGCTGATATATGGTTCAACGTACTAGCACAGCTGTGTGGTGTAGCCCTCCCAATAGGAGATTTTAGTTTAATCCAATATATGTTAAGTACGGCATACAGTTAGCATGATGCTTAAATGTTATTTACAACATTTCCAACAATTAAGCCTTTACATCCTTATGGCAACAAGTAATGTTAATTGGCTAATTAAGGGGTTGAACACAAAACTTGGTAGGAAACATGCAGGATACTTCAAGTGGTGAATGTTTCTATTCATTTAATTCTTGAAACGTTTCTCTATACCATAAGGGCCCACAGTTGAGTTAATAGTCTGAGAAAAAACAGTTAGAGGTTTCAACAAACACAACGCAGATACAAAGGAACCTGGCACAAGGTAATGGTACTAGGCAAGAGCACACTGATTGACCCAATGGTATACTTAGCCAAAAGTGCAGAACCTTAGGTAAGAGTGCAGGGGTGGTATTCAATCTTGATCTTATTTAATTGGAGAATAAGGGTACCCAATCATATCGCCTGTTACTGACCAAGAGTTTAATATGGAGTGATCTGATTGGTTGTCCTTATCCTTAGGCAAGAAGGAAAAAGAATACAACTCAAAAGATTTTTGTTAACTGCAAAGGTTAACCTGAAATAAATAGATTTCAATGCTATCACCTATTGATCATGTAACTTAAGATTTTTGAAGACTTCTTATAATTACATTTCAAAGTGATTATCATACTCAGAAAGCAAGAAGCCTCAGGAAAATTTAAATGCAGAATTTGTTCCGCAACGTTTCTTAACACAGCAGGAAAAACAGCTCACAATCTCAATCCTGCAGTTCAACAGTTTCAAAATGATTCATTAAATTTCTAAACATATAGAAGATTGCCTAAAGTTACAAAACATGACAATCACTGTTACATGAATGTTGAAATAAGGCACAGATACAGCTCCCTTGTATCCAAGCACTTTGTACATACAGGGAATTCAAGAAATGTTTAGTCCTGGGGTGGTATTCAATAACTATTGATATTACTGAATTCGAGAATAAGGATAGCCATTGATATAGCCAATTATATACTGACAAAGAGTTTAATATGGTATGATCTGGCTCCAATCTCCCGAAGCATCTCAAGTAGAAATCTCAACTCAAATTGAGATTTTGCTCAAGTCAAGAGTATGAATATGAGATCATTCTTAAGTTTTATGCTCAAAATATTTACTGTAATAAACTCAGAACAATGTCTCTCATGGAAAGTATCTCAAAGACACATGACAGTATTTGAGATTTATCTCAGCTCAGATTGAGATGCTTCAGGAGATCGGGGCCAGATTGGTTGTCCTTATCCTTAAGTCAAGTAAGATCAATATTGAAAACCACCCCTGGATAATGAATGACACCAGGGTACGTGTCAAGTCTACATTATGTCTGATATATGACACTCTCTTAAAACATTCTCATTTGACTTTCTTTAAACCAACATAAAACAATAAGATAACAAGATCTCACTATGAAATAAGCTACCGGGTAATAATATTAAATTAGAATTTATAGGTAATGGAGTTGAATGTACTGTTACATGTTGGTACAGAATAATAATGTACAAGGATGCAGTGAGATCAGCTCGCGGTTAGATCACGGTTAGATCGCCGCAGGGAGATAATCATACGTGATAACTTATATTCCACTACCAATTAGATAAGATTATCTGACATTATTAGCACTAATACACTGATATAAACATACAAAAATAAACCCATGCCAATGTTTAAGTTCAAGACTTCAGGACAAACTTCAGGGTAAACTTCAATGCCAACATTGATCATCATTGAGATCAAGTTTGATATTAAATTCCAACGGTATCTTCGAGATCCTAGAGTAGTCTATATTTAAATACAATATATCAGTGTAGCTAAAAGCTTAAGGTTTAATTAAAGCTAACAGCTAACTCATCCAAATGCAATCTGATACAATAAATTCAGATTTATTCTAACAAAAAATTCTGCCAACAGATAAGGCAAACGCCTTCACTTACAACAACTTATCCCTAAGTCATTGACCAAATATGTTCTCACTGGCCATAAAGAACGGACAGGAAAATCTGAGTTAATTATCCGTTTAATGCCGAATGTCTCATAAAAAAGGCATATTGATGGAGGAGCGATTACCAACGGATTCTATCATCAGATTCAGGATGATAATTTACACTGACTATAGCACTTTCATCATGTCCAGACAAATTTTTCTGGATACTGTACACTGTACAAGTGAATATTTTTGCGTGTCAAAAAGTTCGCAAATTGGTCATTCCAGGCATTTTGCGTATATTAAAGTTCCCGATAAAGTGATTTCGGGAGGTTGGTATATATTGTCAACAGCTTGGCTGTAATTTTCGCTAGTGGAAATGTTTGCAAAAATAGGTAATTCGCAAAAAAACGCTAACATTCCACAATGAGAACTTAACCACTTATACAGAATTCCTTTATAAACTGTGAAGGGGGAAGAAGGTACTTTTTTGGAGAGATTGAGTTTACTAAAGTACCGAAGTATACAACTATACTTATAGCTAACCTTTGTAGAATGATAGACCTTTATGACTGGACATTTTGTACAGCAGGTTTTAATCAGGTTTCTGTCCCAGATATTATAATACTTCACTTAAGTACTTAAGGTGAACTCAGTGAGCTTTGGAACTGGAACCTGACACTAACCTGCTTGAAGAAACTGTCCAGTTGAAAATCTTGATAGTAAATCCAGGAGAAGGTTTGTAAAGGTGTTATGTTTAAAATCTACAATTAACTAGATTCTAGCTCCTGTGACCTAGTTATGCAACAAACAGGAACTTTTTGAATAAAAAATAAAATAGGACCATCAAAGGAACATGCCTTCCAAATCTGGTCAAAGTCCATCAAGCAGTGTGTACACATACAATGGACAGAGAGTGATTGCAAACTTTCAAGCGTTTAACCTTAAACACTTTGTTTTCAGTTGAGCTATGAAATAATACTTAAAAGGCAATTAATTTAAATATCAATTAAAAATTCATTTTGTCAATTATGTGCTGCCATATCCTAAATATAATTTATCACAAATTTTAAGGACATTTCGCTGGCGTAGAATTAAAAGGTTGCAAGTACAAAATCAATATTTTGAGAAAATGAGAAAAAATGCTTGTTACTTATTGAAAAACCAGCTTTTTAAAATTCAGTTTGGTTAACATGACCATTTCTGATTTTCATGAAAATAGGCTCATATTTAAAGTATGTACTTAAAACCTTCTAATTCCAAGCACGCAATTTGGGGGTGCTAAAATTTGGTATCTTTAGTTTGGTTTCATTCAACCAATGTAATGAGTTGGTACTTTGTACTCTAAGCTCAGAAATCCCTAAAGACTGATAGCTATAATCCTCCAAAAAAGACGTTATATTCTTTTTCCCTAGAGTGTGATAGAACATGATCACCAACAATGGCTGAGTAATAAACCGTGTTACATATTTTTTCTCTCATGATTCATGATTGATCATCATGCACTAAATACAAGACTATGAACATTAATTGTATAATACAGCCCTATGACCATTCTTATTATTACAAAATATAGTGCCAATGAAGGCTGTAAGACTAAAGTCCTTGTTCTAATCATTGTTCTTCCATGTGCTACTATTTGTCTTTCTTAACATTATATGGGGACCTCTTTATATGGAGACCTGACTGTAATACAGCACAATGAACATCTCATATTACATAATATAGTGCCAATGAAGGCTGTGAGACTAAAGTCCTTGCTCTAATCTTGGTTCTTCCATGTGCTACTATTTGACTTTCTTAACATTGTTAAATCTTTTGGTTAGCCATTTGCTTCTCCTTGTCCTTTACTGTACTACTCTTTGGCCTTCTATGTGCTACTCCCCAGCCTTCTATGTGCTACTCCCCAGCCTTCTCTGTACCATTATTTGGCCTTCTATGTGCTACTCCCCAGCCTTCTATGTGCTACTCCACAGCCTTCTATGTGCTACTCCCCAGCCTTCTATGTGCTACTCCCCAGCCTTCTCTGTACCATTATTTGGCCTTCTATGTGCTACTCCCCAACCTTCTATGTGCTACTCCCCAGCCTTCTATGTGCTACTTACCAGCCTTATATGTGCTACTCCCTCCCCAGCCTTCTATGTGCTACTCCCTCCCCAACCCTTCTATGTGCTACTCCCTCCCCAGCCTTCTATGTGCTACTCCCTCCCCAGCCTTCTATGTGCTACTCCCTCCCCAGCCTTCTATGTGCTACTCCCTCCCCAGCCTTCTATGTGCTACTCCCTCCCCAGCCTTCTATGTGCTACTCCCTCCCCAGCCTTCTATGTGCTACTCCCTGGGCCTTCTCTGTACCATTCTTTGGCCTACTGTGTGCTTATACTCCCCAGCCTTCTCGGTACCAAGGTAATTAGGTGTATGTGCTAATCTGATGCATTACTGCTTGATCAAGCTTTGAAAGGACAGTCTGGTTTTCTTACTTTATGCTTCCTAGATATACAAAAATATAATGCCTTGAGCTTATTGCACTGACTCAGACCTTTTAAGTCATGTAAGTAATCATAAAGCACTCCGACTACACACCGTCATTAGATTGTTTACTTCGGTTCAATGCAGACAGCAGTACATATCTATCAATAAAATACTGATTATATACACTGGAATAAGTTGAATGATTAATTAAGGGTAAATTTACTTGGCAACAGCAATTAAGCAAATTATCAAAATACGTCTACGTGATTCAAATAAATGTCAAAATACCATGTTGATGCAGAAAATATTCAGTTATTAAGATTTAAAGGCAAGCAACTTGTTTATGTATTTCAAACAAATGTGTGTGTGTGTGTGTGTGTGTGTGTGTGTGCGTGTGTGCGTGTGCATGTGCGTGTGCGTGTGCGTGTGTGTGTGTGTGCGTGTGAGTGTGCGTGTGCGTGAGGAAGGACAATTAGGACAACTCATGAAAAGCTGCTCCCTTCTGAGGAAACAACAGCATCTCCCCCATGGAGTATTAAAACATGGGAGAACAACAACTTTTCCCCCAAGAAAACAACAACTTCTCCCCCAAGGACTCCCCAAGGAGTATTAAAGCATGAGAGAAAAACAACTTCTCCCCAACGGAGTAATTTAAAGCATGAGAGAACATTAACTTCTCCCCCATGGAGTATTAAAAGCAACAGACTTGTCCATTCAGGTACAAAGATGTAAATGCCAGCCACTGCCACTCAAAACAAATTTCATTTGAATGTACTAAAGAATTGTCTCAATTATTATATTAATTAATATAATACAAGTGGTTGGGAAGATGTTTGAACTGGAGGACAAGACAGGAAGTTATGAATGATTACAAGAACTGGCAGCTGTCCGCTTTCAAGTATACACAGTTAAAACTTCAAACTTCAAAACATTGTAACATGATTCATTAAGGGATTATCATATAAATTGAAAATCAGACTGGTTCAATTTCAGGATTGGGATAATCTAAGTGAAATGCTGGTTAACTTCTTAAAAGTTCAACCTTAGTGCATGGAGTGGAGTGTAGAAAAAGGGTTGTCAAAGGAAGTCCCCATAGTGATTGTCAATGGACAACTCAATTATCCAATACCTGAGAATTCTCCCCCTTTAACAAAGTTGCAAATACCGAGTGTAGAAAATTGTATAATTTACGAAATGAACTAGTTTCAGCCATTAAAAAGCTGAATGCCCAAACTGAATGACTCAGTTCCAACAGTAAAACGGCTGAAATACCGAGTTTTAGCTGTCAGAAGAAAAGCCAGACAAGGATTACCTGAGTAATGATATCTTTATCGAGTCTATATGATCGTAACTTACCATATATAAACTTTGATCTATCATGTCTCTCATTCTACAGACTGTGATTCAATGTTTTAATGATGTTTACTATCTTTGGTTTAAATATTTAATAACCAGTCACGAAATCGAACCAGATTCATGACAACAATTAAAATTAAGTACAGAAATCAAGTCAGGCAGGAAATGAATCTAAAGTTCACAATTAATACTGCACAACAGTCATAATTAAAATCAAAAATACACAATAAATACTGCACAACGGTCATAATTAAAATCAAAAGTACACAATTAATACTGCACAACGGTCATAATTAAAATCAAAAGTACACAATTAATACTGCACAACAGTCATAATATGAATAACAAGAGGGCCCAAAGGGCCCTAGGTCGCTCACCTGTTATAGCAGTACATGCAAGACCTGTGATTTGACCTAGTGACCTAGTTCTTGGCCCCATATGACACAAAATCGCACTTGACCTAGATTTTGTTGAGATGATCACTCTGACCAAGTTTCATAAGGATAAGGCTAAAATTGTGACCTCTAGTGACTATACAAGGTTTTTCTATGATTTGACCTTGTGACCTAGTTTTTGACCCCGGATGACCCAATATCGAACTTGACCTAGATTTTGTTGTGATGATCATTGTGACCAAGTTTCATAAAGATTAGGTCAAAATTGTGACCTCTAGTGACTACACAAGGTTTTTCTATGATTTGACCTTGTGACCTAGTTTTTGACCCTGGATGACCCAATATCGAACTTGACCTAGATTTTGTTGAGATGATCATTGTGACCAAGTTTCATTAAGATTAAGTCAAAATTGTGACATCTAGTGTCTACACAAGGTTTTTCTATGATTTGACCTTGTGACCTAGTTTTTGACCTCGGATGACCCAATATCAAAGTTGACCTAGATTTTGTAGTGATGATCATTGTGACCAAGGTTCATAAAGATTAAGTCAAAATTGTGACCTCTAATGACTACACAAGGTTTTTCTATGATTTGACCTTGTGACCTAGTTTTTGACCCCGGATGACCCAATAACGAACTTGACCTAGATTTTGTTGAGATGATCATTGTGACCAGGTTTCATAAAGATTAAGTCAAAATTGTGACCTCTAGTGTCTACACAAGGTTTTTTTATGATTTGACCTTCTGACCTAGTTTTTGACCCCGGATGACCTTATATCGAACTTGACCTAGATTTTGTTGTTATGATCATTGTGACCAAGTTTCATAAAGATTAAGTCAAAATTGTGACCTTTAGTGTCTACACAAGGTTTTTCTATGATTTGACCTTGTGACCTAGTTTTTGACCCCGAATGACCCAATATCAAACTTGACCTAGATTTTGTTGAGATGATCATTGTGACCAAGTTTCATAAAGATTAAGTAAAAATTGTGACCTCCAGTGTCTACACAAGCAAATTGTTGAAGGACGGACGGACGGACTGACGACGGACGACGGATGACGGACGAAGAGTGATCACAAAAGCTCACTCTGTCACTTTGTGACAGGTGAGCTAAAAAGTACACAATTAATACTGCGCAACAGTCATAATATGAATCAAAAGTACACAATTAATACTGCACAACAGTCATAATATGAATCAAAAGTACACATAAAAATGCTGTTAAGCACATAACGGTGAGTGTTTGTGTCATGAAAAAAATGTGAAATTGTTTTCTTTTCCCATGTTTTGTAAGCTTTAAGATGCTGACACAGTTTGTAAATTAACGAAATCATGCAATGCATAAAAGTGCATTGTCATCAATACAACCAGTTTTACAAAACATGTTCCTAATGGTAAAACATAAAATACAAATTAGAGCTTTGACTGTCTCTGAAAGCGTGTAATATTTAAGGCTTATGTAAGGTTGCAAGACATGTTTATGGCACCCACAGGTCAATGCTTAAGCCTAGGTCCCACTGAGCATTTTTTGCCTCGGCGATTGAAATTAAGGGCATTCAGAACATCGGGAACTAGGGAAAGCTTTGGGGAAGTCATGAGACAGTTTGTGATATAGGAAGGAATTGTGATGAATCGGGTGATTAAGGAAGATATCTGGAGAACATCGCTGATGTGGAATTCCTCAATGGGACCTAGGCTTCACTCGAAAACCCCAGATTTCTTGACATAATAGCCAAGCACCACATTGGCTGGAATGTTTTGTAGTTTATCATCGTAGCTAGAGCATCAAGTGTTTTCTACAGATTTTGATTGCCCAACAATGAAAGATGTAGCCAGACACTTTCTCAATATAAGCGTTTCTCTAACCAGATAAATATTCTATAAGTACATGTCTGACATGGGGATATCAGGAATCAAAGAAGGAAGACAAAATTTTTTAATTTTCGGACATTAAATAATTCCAGAGGGAATTTGATAGTTGGTATGATTGATGCGGTTGACAGAGTCTGACCGTCAGAGCACTAATCCCTATAGTATACACAGAAACATCATTTAGAGGAGTTTAACACTTCACGATCAGACAGACAAAATATGAAAGTTATGTAAGAGTGTAGAACAAATTGCTGGCGTTACTTTAAAGGTGCATCTACATGTAAGTTTTGGTGTATACATTTGACCTATAAGGCAAAATGTCCCGTGTAGTAACGCGTAGTACACTTCTACCACACATTTTCGGGAGATGTACGACAGGTTTATTGGATAGTCGCGAAAGTGCAGAAATAGCTAGGTGTAACACCGAAACGGAACTGCTCATAGAATTATACCATACAAAACGAGAATTATTTATACATATCAACACTACACACAGTCTTGTCAATAGGTCTTACTCAACCGACCAACTAGTTAAGAAGAAATAACATGTGTTTTATAAGTTACGATGTACCGTGTAGTTACGGAAGATCTTGTGAAATGTACATCTTTGACTGGAATGACCCCGTGGCAATTGGCTCATCAAGGAGTGGCTTATAAATATAACACCAAGTATGTATGTGGTTCTATAAAAAAATCCAGACTACCGGAAGGTATGGAACCATACAAAGACCTTTAGTCTAGCTACCTGACTAGATAATATATTTTTTCAATCAATTATCATAACTTCATTTTCAATTCTAGCTAGATTTTATTTTGGGTTTGATTATCTAGGGAATTAGTTTCAGGAAAAAAAGAGTAGACTGAAGAGTTGTCCTTTAATTAAACATAGGGTATGTATAGACAGACTAGAATACCTCATATAAACTCATATCAAATCTAGTATAGGTGTATTTAAGGAGGAGGCTGTGTCCTTAGATGGCAAGTTTAAAAATTGATATTCCACTGGCAGGATGATGATCAATATTTTGTAACGATTTGAAAAAAGCAACAGATAAATGTATGATTGACTGTTTTTTAGTCCAAATCATCTCTGTATCATACCTTATGTAACATGTATTACAACTTATTATCTTCCCTTCAGCTATCGTAAATAATTTCAATGGTGAACTTACCAGGAAATCAGTTTGAGACACGACGTCACAAAAAGTCGATCTGTACGCGCTTTTTATAACAGATACAGGACAAGTGTAGTTGATTATGTCCCTGATCCTTCAATGTTATAGTGTGGGTGTTTCGCACCTCAAATGCGAAAATTCATCATCTGATTAAAAGTGTGATGTGGTACAGTCCAATTATTCAGGTCTGTCACTTGTATATAAACATTGCAATATCATAACATTGTATTATTATTGGTTAAACATTTTAACCAGAGAAGAAGGCAGTGGAAACCAATACTGTATTCACTTTCAAAGCTACATACTAATACACATAATTTCTATCAAAATTAGACATTTGTAAGAGAAATTACAATGTTTATGTACACAGTGTTATGTAAACAAGTGACTGACCTGATTAATTGATTAATACTGTAATCGGACAACAATAAATTGGCTAGGCTATAAATAGTACCAGGACATAAAGATTTGTATTTTTACAATATGCATCTAAAGTGATTAATAAGGTTTGTTAGCTTCAACACAATAAATGATGAGAAAATAGCCCAGTCAGTACAGAGCAAGGTCAAGTCCAATCAAAGGAATGTTTTATTCCGCGGGAATTCGAATCCCAGTTTATGACTTTTCGGCTAGAACATTTTTTTTTTAGTTAGTCTTTAATATAATTATATTTTTTCCTTTATATCTTTTCTATCCTTTGTAATTCAAAAATTATAAGAAAACGAAAAAACAATTATGATAAAAAATGAAGCCACAATGAGAATTCGAACATGCGTACAAAACTTTAATGCCGCTTACATCAACAATTGGCGCATGCGTTACCACTGAGCCACCGACGCATAATGAGAAATGATTGCAGCAATATCATGTCTTCCAATTTTTTTTCAATTAATTAGATGTGAAGGTCGGATTGTTGTGTTTATTTACTAGTTCTAAATTAAACCCGTGCAATTTATGTTTGTCCGACTATAATAATTGGGATGGGAAACGTTTTTTCCAATGAAAACACAGAAATAACAACAAAACACATACCATTCACTTGTATATACACCATTACATGTTATATCTCTTACCTGAAAATATAAAGGAAACATAATTTGATTTACAGTCACATCAAAGTGAAGAATCACTATAATATACATGTATCATATTATAAATACATATTACATGTTTCAGAGACAATTTTTGAACCAATTAAATACAATGTATAATTAAGTCTTCTTCATTTTTTATTAAACCCAATTTGTCAATCATACTAGAACAATTAATAGGCAAGAGTATGCCATTGAATTTGCAAGGTTTTTATTTTCAAATTTTCAATAAAAGTCAAAATTTTCCAAAATATGTCATCTGGGGTCATGGGGAAATACTAAAACAATCCAACTTGGCCATCAAGGGCCATAATGCATGAAGCCAGGCCTAGGCAATTGGGCTGATAACCAACCTAGATATCATGCCTATAATAAACATATTGTCACCAAGGTGACAACTATTAAAATTAGAGAACAGACAACCAAGGGCCAATATTCAATTTCAATTTCAACAAGGCCTGGGTCGATTGGGCCTATAATCCTAATTTGGCTAGATATTATGCCCATAAACATTGTAACCAAGTTTGAAGATGACCATGACAACATCATGAATTTGAATATAAACATGAATTATAAATATCCCACATGTAAGATCAAAGACTAATAAATCACTTTAAATTGGCCTATAATAAATGTTCTTCCATTCTTAACTGAGTCTAGTCAGATAAAACAAGAAACATCTTTAAAAAAGATATACAGCGTTGAGTTTAAATGACACATTGCGATTGTTACATGTATATTTTTTTCAATACATTTGCCAAAGATTTCATGTGGTTTTAGACTCGAAGATGTAAATCAGCCACTCAAAAATATATCGAAGCAGACAAACTTTGTGAGAGACATCCATCCATCGTGACAGAGAAATGTCCAGCACAAATATGAAAACGGGAAAATTTCGGATGCCTATTGTATAAAAATAAAATGACGTTTCCCTGGCCAATGCACGTACCTTTGCTAGCGAACCGGTGCCGAACGAATAATTGCACTGTCTAGTGTTCCGGTGCCGGTTCCCTAGCCACTGCCTTCTTTCTATGCAATGATGCAAACCAAATAGTTCTCAAATGACCGGCAAGTATCATACTATATGCGTACTGTTTTGTAAAAATGTACAGTACATGCTATTGTCATTCGTGTCCTGATATTGTATTTAAAGAAAGAAGCAAGATAAATAATGTAATAGTAAAACGTTATAAACAATCCATGTTGACGTATTACTCCGCATTGTTGTGCTCTGCTAAAACCCTGTTCATGTCAACATGTGTAAGTGGTAGCCGATAACAACCAAAGCTGTTTGCATGGCTGTTTTCGATGAGTCACCGAGGTCATGGTAAGGCATGCGCATTAACAGAGATACATAGCTTGGAAAAAGCTAGCGGACATTTGTCACTCTATAGACCACTATACATTTCAACACACTACGAATACAAAAAGATACAAATCAGCATCTAACTTTTTGTGTTAACTGTACTATATTTTCACCAATCACAATTTAAAATCTATACCGTGCGGAGATATTTACAAACATTTCATTGGTGTTTAAAGTGGGTCAATGTCCAAGCTAGACAGCTAACGCTGAAAAAAATCATGCACATGAACAGGAAGAAACCTGTCAAATTCCCAAGAAAATAAAACTTGCTATAATTAAACACCAGTATGAGCTAGAATAGTGTAATATATAACTATTAATTAGAACATTCCCTACAGACAAGAAGCCCTACTACTCATACAAGATACCATGCAGAAACTTTAAATAATGCCTAGAAGTTGTAAGTTTATCACATGTTTTATAAGAACACAGAAAAAGTAACTATTTCAGGACATCACTCATTATAACCAGGAAGTAACATTCATTATACAGCATTAAACCACCTACAACCAATTAGTGGTCAGAATCCATGAACATTAAACCACCTACAGCCAATTAGTGGTCAGAATCCATGAACATTAAACCACCTACAGCCAATTAGTGGTCAGAATCCATGAACATTAAACCACCTACAGCCAATTAGTGGTCAGAATCCATGAACATTAAACCAACTACAGCCAATTAGTGGTCAGAACCCATGAACATTAAACCACCTACAGCCAATTAGTGGACAGAATCCATGAACATTAAACCACCTACAGCCAATTAGTGGTCAGAATCCATGAACATTAAACCAACTACAGCCAATTAGTGGTCAGAATCCATGAACATTAAACCACCTACAGCCAATTAGTGGACAGAATCCATGAACATTAAACCACCTACAGCCAATTAGTGGTCATAATCCATGAACATTAAACCAACTACAGCCAATTAGTGGTCAGAACCCATGAACATTAAACATACGTCAGCCACTAAGTGGACAGAATCCATGAACATTAAACCACCTACAGCCAATTAGTGGTCAGAATCCATGAACATTAAACCACCTACAGCCAATTAGTGGTCAGAATCCATGAACATTAAACCACCTACAGCCAATTAGTGGTCAGAACCCATGAACATTAAACATACGTCAGCCACTAAGTGGACAGAATCCATGAACATTAAACCACCTACAGCCAATTAGTGGTCAGAATCCATGAACATTAAACCTACTACAGCCAGTAAGTGGACAGAAGCCATGAACATTAAACCACCTATAGCCAATTAGTGAACAGAATCCATGAACATTAAACCACCTATAGCCAATTAGTGAACAGAATCCATGCACATTAAACCACCTACAGCCAGTTAGTGAACAGAAGCCATGAGCATTAAACCATGCATTGCAGCCAATTAATGGACATAATCAATAATTATGAGTAGTAAACTACTAATAAGAAAGGGACATAATCCATATGAGTAGTAAACCACTAACAACAAAGGGACATACTCCATATGAGTAGAAAACCACTAACAACAAAGGGACATACTCCATATGAGTAGTAAACCACTAACAACAAAGGGACATAAACCATATGAGTAGAAAACCTCTAACAACAAAAGGACATAATCCAAGAGCATTAAACCATTAACCACAAAGGGACATAATCCATGAAAAGAAAACAATCAGCAAAGGGACATAATCCAAGAGCATTAAACTCCTTACAGAAAAGGGACATACTACATGATCAGTTAGCAATGAGCAAAGGAACATAATCCAAGAGCATTAAACTCCGTACAGAAAAGGGACATAATACATGATCAGTTAGCAATCAGCAAAGGAACATAATCCAAGAGCATTAAACCTTACTAATACTGTAGTCACGGGACATAGTTTATGAGCATTTACCCTCTGACAGCCAAGAGACACAGTAAACAAACAACAAAGGAACATAATGCATGAGCATTAAAAGAGAATTTGACAAAAGGGAAGTCATTAAGAAAAGGTAAACATATTGTATTTCATTCCGTCAACATGTAGTATAATATGATTAACAGCAATATAACTACACAATTTAAGAAAACTACACACAAACCCTCTAGACATTCATTACGAAACAAATTTTAAAAACTTCACTCCTATTGGTAGTGTTACCTAATTATAGTATCTTTTCGAAAATTAAATGTTTTATACTGACTGTAAAGTCTGTGGGATGAATTTTGCTGCACAGCGATTGGGAGACATGATGCAGTTTAAAGAATATCATTAAAACAGTTAAGTGAAGGAAGTCTGCCAGTTTCAGGCATTACAGTATGGCAGGTCATACGGAAGACATTTACTGTTTTGCAACATCAGAAGTAATTTTAAAATTAGCAATTAAGCAAACGGAAGAACTTAAACTGTTTCAACAACATTAAAAGCTCCACAATGTCAGCTTTAGAGGTGGTTTGAAATTTTTTTCAATAACTTCAAAACTTTCCATTAAAATATCTATCAAGTGGCTGTAACATTTGGCAGCTCATGGAGTGAGCATTTCAATTTGGAATAAGGAGCATTTGGGGAATCAAAGAAATTGAATGCTGGATAATAAGATGATATGGTAAACCTTTTAAGACAATTTGCCCCCTGCCAATATGCATTGATCATTGTTACACTCTTCATAATGCATGAATATTCTAAACAGTTCTATCTATAAAACATTATTGAATTATAGTATTGAATGATGGTGTTATGAGAATTCTCGATGTTGTTATTTCATGGTGCGATAATACCAATAACTATGTGATGAATACCTTTCAAATGGCAATTGACATACAGATGTATATTTTTGTTTGTTCTTATTTCAAGAAAATTGCTCAAACTTCCAATATCAAGGGGTTTTATAACAGAAGTATTGAGACAAGCCTCTGGAAATGATGTTACATTAAGTGGTGAAGTGACAGCCGACTGTTGTTATATATTAGAACATGAAAACAAGATATTCTAAGGAGACGTGTCCCTCAGGATTAAATGTGAATATCTTGATGAACACATCAAATGAAACAGGAGGTGTCATATACTGATATTATAATATATGCCATAAGTAGGCATTACCCCACCACTCGACTGAATGTAGTTAGTGCAGGTTTAAATACTTAGATTCTGGCAGCTTTAAGAGCTTAAAAATAATGTTTGTTTCCAGTATCTGACCAATCATAAATGTTGGCAGCCAATTATGCCTTTTTAAAACAAATCCATATGTTTGCAATCCATCACTATAACCAGGAAGTAAAATTCATTAAACAGCATTAAACAACCTACAGCCAATTAGTGGTCAGAATCCATGAACATTAAACCACCTACAGCCAATTAGTGGTCATAATCCATGAACATTAAACCACCTACAGCCAATTAGTGGTCATAATCCATGAACATTAAACCACCTACAGCCAATTAGTGGTCAGAATCCATGAACATTAAACAACCTACAGCCAATTAGTGGTCATAATCCATGAACATTAAACAACCTACAGCCAATTAGTGGTCATAATCCATGAACATTAAACCACCTACAGCCAATTAGTGGTCATAATCCATGAACATTAAACCACCTACAGCCAATTAGTGGTCATAATCCATGAACATTAAACCACCTACAGCCAATTAGTGGTCATAATCCATGAACATTAAACCACCTACAGCCAATTAGTGGTCAGAATCCATGAACATTAAACCACCTACAGCCAATTAGTGGTCATAATCCATGAACATTAAACCACCTACAGCCAATTAGTGGTCAGAATCCATGAACATTAAACAACCTACAGCCAATTAGTGGTCAGAATCCATGAGCATTAAACCACCTACAGCCAATTAGTGGTCATAATCCATGAACATTAAACCACCTACAGCCAATTAGTGGTCATAATCCATGAACATTAAACCACCTACAGCCAATTAGTGGTCATAATCCATGAACATTAAACCACCTACAGCCAATTAGTGGTCAGAATCCATGAACATTAAACCACCTACAGCCAATTAGTGGTCATAATCCATGAACATTAAACCACCTACAGCCAATTAGTGGTCAGAATCCATGAACATTAAACCACCTACAGCCAATTAGTGGTCATAATCCATGAGCATTAAACCACCATGTAGTCAATTAGTGCACAGAATCCATGAGCATTAAACCACCATGCAGCCAATAAGTGAACAAATCCATGAACATTAAACCACCTACAGCCAGTTAGTGAACAGAAGCCATGAGCATTAAACCATGCACTGCAGTCAATTAATGGACATAATCAATAATTATGAGTAGTAAACCACTAATAACAAAGGGACATAATCCATATGAGTAGTAAACCACTAACAACAAAAGGACAGAAACCATGAGCATTAAATCACTCACAGCAAAGGGACATAATCCATGAAAAGTAAACAATCAGCAAAGGAACATAATCCAAGAGCATGAAACTTCTTACAGAAAAGGGACATAATACATGAACACTAAGCAATCAGCAAAGGGACATAATCCTAGAGCATGAAACTTCTTACAGCAAAGGGACATAATACATGAACACTAAGCAATCAGCACAGGGACATAATCCTAGAACATTAAACCTGACTAATACAGTCATGGGACATAATTTATGAGCATTTACCACTCTGACAGCCAAGAGACATAATCGATGAACAGTAAACAAACAGCTAAGGAACATAATCCATGAGCATAAAAGAGAATTTGACAAAAGGGAAGTCATTAAGAAAAGGTAAAAATATTGTATTTCATTCCGTCAACATGTAGTATAATATGATTAACAACAATATAACTACCCAATTTAAAAAAGGTACACACAAACCCTCTAGACATTCATTACAAAACAAGTTTTAAAAACTTCACTCCTATCGGTAGTGTTACCTAATTATAGTATCTTTTCGAAAATTAAATGTTTTATACTGACTGTAAAGTCTGTTGGATGAATTTTGCTGCACAGTGATTAGGAGACATGATGCAGTTTAAAGAATATCATTAAAACAGTTAAGTGAAGGAAGTCTGCCAGTTTCAGGCATTACAGTAAGGCATGTCGAACGGAAGACATTTACTGTTTTGCAACATCAAAAGTAATTTTAAAATTAGCAATTAAGCAAACTGAAGAACTTAAACTGTTTCAACAACATTAAAAGCTCCACAATGTCAGCTTTAGAGGTGGTTTGAATTTTTTTTCAATAACTTCAAAACTTTCCATTAAAATATCTATCAAGTGGCTGTAACATTTGGCAGCCAATGGAGTGAGCATTTGGAATAAGGAGCATTTAGGGAATCAAAGAAATTGAATGCTGGATAATAAGATGATATGGTAAACCTTTAAGACAATTTGCCCCCCTGCCAATATGCATTGATCATTGTTACACTCTTCATAATGCATAAATATTCTAAACAGTTCTATCTATAAAACATTATTGAATTATAGTATTGAATGATGGTGTTATGAGAATTCTCGATGTTGTTATTTCATGGTGCGATAATACCAATAACTATGTGATGAATACCTTTCAAATGGCAATTGACATATAGATGTATATGTATTTTTGTTTGTTCTTATTTCAAGAAAATTGCTCAAACTTCCAATATCAAGGGGTTTTATAACAGAAGTATTGAGATAAGCCTCTGGAAATGATGTTATATTAAGTGGTGAAGTGACAGCCGACTGTTGTTATATATTAGAACATGAAAACAAGATATTCTAAGGAGACGTGTCCCTCAGGATTAAATGTGAATATCTTGATGAACACATCAAAAGAAACAGGAGGTGTCTTATACTGATATTATAATATATGCCATAAGTAGGCATTACCCCACCACTCGACTGAATGTAGTTAGTGCAGGTTTGAATACTTAAATTCTGGCAGCTTTAAGAGTTTAAAAATAATGTTTGTTTCCAGTATCTGACAAATCATAAATGTTGGCAGCGTGTCATGCCGTTTTAAAACAAATCCATATGTTTGCAATCCATCACTATAACCAGGAAGTAAAATTCATTAAACAGCATTAAACCACCTACAGCCAATTAGTGGTCAGAATCCATGAGCATTACACCACCTACAGCCAATTAGTGGTCAGAATCCATGAGCATTAAACCACCTACAGCCAATTAGTGGTCAGAATCCATGAGCATTACACCACCTACAGCCACTAAGTGGACAGAATCCATGAACATTAAACCACCTACAGCCAATTAGTGGTCAGACTCCATGAGCATTACACCACCTACAGCCAATTAGTGGTCAGACTCCATGAGCATTAAACCACCTACAGCCAATTAGTGGTCAGAATCCATGAGCATTACACCACCTACAGCCAATTAGTGGTCAGAATCCATGAGCATTACACCACCTACAGCCAATTAGTGGTCAGAATCCATGAGCATTAAACCACCTACAGCCAATTAGTGGTCAGAATCCATGAGCATTAAACCACCATGTAGTCAATTAGTGCACAGAATCCATGAGCATTAAACCACCATGCAGCCAATAAGTGAACAAATCCATGAACATTAAACCACCTACAGCCAGTTAGTGAACAGAAGCCATGAGCATTAAATCATGCACTGCAGTCAATTTATGGACATAATCAATAATTATGAGTAGTAAACCACTAATAACAAAGGGACATACTCCATATGAGTAGTAAACCACTAACAACAAAGGGACATAATCCATATGAGTAGAAAACCACTAACAACAAAGGGACATAATCCATATGAGCAGTAAACCACCAACAACAAAAGGACAGAAACCATGAGCATTAAATCACTTACAGCAAAGGGACATAATCCATGAAAAGTAAACAATCAGCAAAGGAACATAATCCAAGAACATGAAACTTCTTACAGCAAAGGGACATAATACATGAACACTAAGCAATCAGCAAAGGGACATTATCCTAGAGAATGAAACTTCTTACAGAAAAGGGACATAATACATGATCAGTTAGCAATGAGCAGAGGAACATAATCCAAGAGCATTAAACCTTACTAATACTGTAGTCAAGGTACATAGTTTATGAGCATTTACCCTCTGACAGCCAAGAGACACAATCCATGAACAGTAAACAAACAGCAAAGGAACATAATCCATGAGCATAAAAGAGAATTTGACAAAAGGGAAGTCATTAAAAAAAGGTAAAAATATTGTATTTCATTCCGTCAACATGTAGTATAATATGATTAACAACAATATAACTACCCAATTTAAGAAAACTACACACAAACCCTCTAGACATTCATTACGAAACAAATTTTAAAAACTTCACTCCTATTGGTAGTGTTACCTAATTATAGCATCTTTTCCAAAATTAAATGTTTTATACTGACTGTAAAGTCTGTGGGATGAATTTTGCTGCACAGCGATTGGGAGACATGATGCAGTTTAAAGAATATCATTAAAACAGTTAAGTGAAGGAAGTCTGCCAGTTTCAGGCATTACAGTATGGCAGGTCATACGGAAGACATTTACTGTTTTGCAACATCAGAAGTAATTTTAAAATTAGCAATTAAGCAAACGGAAGAACTTAAACTGTTTCAACAACATTAAAAGCTCCACAACGTCAGCTTTAGAGGTGGTTTTGGAATAAGGAGCATTTAGGGAATCAAAGAAATTGAATGCTGGATAATAAGATGATATGGTAAACCTTTTAAGACAATTTGCCCCCCTGCCAATATGCATTGATCATTGTTACACTCTTCATAATGCATAAATATTCTAAACAGTTCTATCTATAAAACATTATTGAATTATAGTATTGAATGATGGTGTTATGAGAATTCTCGATGTTGTTATTTCATGGTGCGATAATACCAATAACTCTGTGATGAATACCTTTCAAATGGCTATTGACATATAGATGTATATTTTTGTTTGTTCTTATTTCAAGAAAATTGCTCAAACTTCCAATATCAAGGGGTTTTATAACAGAAGTATTGAGATAAGCCTCTGGAAATGATGTAACATTAAGTGGTGAAGTGACAGCCGACTGTTGTTATATGATAGAACATGAAAACAAGATATTCTAAGGAGACGTGTCCCTCAGGATTAAATGTGAATATCTTGATGAACACATCAAAAGAAACAGGAAGTGTCTTATACTGATATTATAATATATGCCATAAGTAGGCATTACCCCACCACTCGACTGAATGTAGTTAGTGCAGGTTTGAATACTTAAATTCTGGTAGCTTCAAGAGTTTAAAAATAATGTTTGTTTCCAGTATCTGACCAATCATAAATGTTGGCAGCGTGTCATGCCGTTTTAAAACAAATCCATATGTTTGCAATCCATCACTATAACCAGGAAGTAAAATTCATTAAACAGCATTAAACCACCTACAGCCAATTAGTGGTCATAATCCATGAGCATTACACCACCTACAGCCAATTAGTGGTCAGAATCCATGAGCATTAAACCACCTACAGCCAATTAGTGGTCATAATCCATGAGCATTAAACCACCTACAGCCAATTAGGGGTCAGAATCCATGAGCATTACACCACCTACAGCCAATTAGTGGACATAATCCATGAGCATTAAACCACCTACAGCCAATTAGTGGTCATAATCCATGAGCATTAAACCACCTACAGCCAATTAGTGGACAGAATCCATGAGCATTAAACCACCTACAGCCAATTAGTGAACAGAATCCATGAACATTAAACCACCTACAGCCAATTAGTGAACAGAATCCATGAACATTAAACCACCTACAGCCTATTAGTGGACAGAATCCATGAACATTAAACCACCTACAGCCACTAAGTGGACAGAAGCCATGAACATTAAACCACCTATAGCCAATTGCTGAACAGAATCCATGAACATTAAACCACCTACAGCCAATTAGTGAACAGAATCCATGAACATTAAACCACCTATAGCCAATTAGTGAACAGAATCCTTCACATTAAACCACCTACAGCCAGTTAGTGAACAGAAGCCATGAGCATTAAACCATGCACTGCAGCCAATTAATGGACATAATCAATAATTATGAGTAGTAAACCACTAACAACAAAGGGACATACTCCATATGAGTAGAAAACCACTAACAACAAAGGGACATAAACCATATGAGTAGAAAACCTCTAACAACAAAGGGACATAAACCATATGAGTAGAAAACCTCTAACAACAAAAGGACATAATCCAAGAGCATTAAACCATTAACCACAAAGGGACATAATCCATGAAAAGAAAACAATCAGCAAAGGGACATAATCCAAGAGCATTAAACTCCTTACAGAAAAGGGACATAATACATGATCAGTTAGCAATGAGCAAAGGAACATAATCCAAGAGCATTAAACTCCGTACAGAAAAGGGACATAATACATGATCAGTTAGCAATCAGCAAAGGAACATAATCCAAGAGCATTAAACCTTACTAATACTGTAGTCACGGGACATAGTTTATGAGCATTTACCCTCTGACAGCCAAGAGACACAGTAAACAAACAACAAAGGAACATAATACATGAGCATTAAAAGAGAATTTGACAAAAGGGAAGTCATTAAGAAAAGGTAAACATATTGTATTTCATTCCGTCAACATGTAGTATAATATGATTAACAGCAATATAACTACACAATTTAAGAAAACTACACACAAACCCTCTAGACATTCATTACGAAACAAATTTTAAAAACTTCACTCCTATTGGTAGTGTTACCTAATTATAGCATCTTTTCGAAAATTAAATGTTTTATACTGACTGTAAAGTCTGTGGGATGAATTTTGCTGCACAGCGATTGGGAGACATGATGCAGTTTAAAGAATATCATTAAAACAGTTAAGTGAAGGAAGTCTGCCAGTTTCAGGCATTACAGTATGGCAGGTCATACGGAAGACATTTACTGTTTTGCAACATCAGAAGTAATTTTAAAATTAGCAATTAAGCAAACGGAAGAACTTAAACTGTTTCAACAACATTAAAAGCTCCACAATGTCAGCTTTAGAGGTGGTTTGAAATTTTTTTCAATAACTTCAAAACTTTCCATTAAAATATCTATCAAGTGGCTGTAACATTTGGCAGCCAATGGAGTGAGCATTTGGAATAAGGAGCATTTAGGGAATCAAAGAAATTGAATGCTGGATAATAAGATGATATGGTAAACCTTTTAAGACAATTTGCCCCCCTGCCAATATGCATTGATCATTGTTACACTCTTCATAATGCATAAATATTCTAAACAGTTCTATCTATAAAACATTATTGAATTATAGTATTGAATGATGGTGTTATGAGAATTCTCGATGTTGTTATTTCATGGTGCGATAATACCAATAACTATGTGATGAATACCTTTCAAATGGCAATTGACATATAGATGTATATTTTTGTTTGTTCTTATTTCAAGAAAATTGCTCAAACTTCCAATATCAAGGGGTTTTATAACAGAAGTATTGAGATAAGCCTCTGGAAATGATGTAACATTAAGTGGTGAAGTGACAGCCGACTGTTGTTATATGATAGAACATGAAAACAAGATATTCTAAGGAGACGTGTCCCACAGGATTAAATGTGAATATCTTGATGAACACATCAAAAGAAACAGGAGGTGTCTTATACTGATATTATAATATATGCCATAAGTAGGCATTACCCCACCACTCGACTGAATGTAGTTAGTACAGGTTTAAATACTTGGATTCTGGCAGCTTTAAAGGCATAAAAATAATGTTTGTTACCAGTATCTGACTAATCATAAATGTTGGCAGCATATCATGCGAGTTTAAAACAAATCCATGTTTGCAATCAGTTGGATAATACGGAAATTATTCAAAATGTGTCCGACATTTGGTGCAGAGTCCCAAACAAATGTTTGGATTTCTTACATCTGTTACTACTCCCTTATTTCATCAGCCGTTATTGAAATAATGCATTACCTAATGCTTGTGTTGCGACACTATCGGGCATAGTACTAAGTGTAGCCCATAAAGAAATCCTTCAGTAATCATGCATTACCTGTTGCGACACTATCAGGCATACTGCTAAGTATTGCTCATAAACCATTTCTTCAGTAATCATGTATTACCCAATGCTAGTGTTGCGACACTATCAGGCATACTACTAAGTATTGCTCATAAAGCAATTCTTCAGTAATCATGCATTACCAAATGCTAGTGTTGCAACACTATCGGGCATACTGCTAAGTGTTGCCCATGAAGCAATTATTCAGTAACCATGCATAATTACCTAATGCTAGTGTTGCAACACTATCGGGCATACTGCTAAGTGTTGCCCATGAAGCAATTATTCAGTAACCATGCATAATTACCTAATGCTAGTGTTGCGACACTATCAGGCATACTGCTAAGTGTTGCCTATGAAGCAATTCTTTAGTAATCATGCATTACCTAATGCTAGTGTTGCGACACTATCAGGCATACTGCTAAGTGTTGCCCATAAAGCAATTCTTCAGTAATCATGCATTACCAAATGCTAGAGTTGCGACACTATCGGGCATACTGCAAAGTGTTGCCCATAAAGCAATTCTTCAGTAATCATGCATTACCAAATGCTAGAGTTGTGACACTAACGGGCATACTGCTTAGTGTTGCCCATAAAGCAATTCTTCAGTAATCATGCATTACCAAATGCTAGTGTTGCGACACTATCAGGCATACTGCTTAGTGTTGCCCATAAAGCAATTCTTCAGTAATCATGCATTACCAAATGCTAGTGTTGCGACACTATCGGGCATACTGCTTAGTGTTGCCCATAAAGCAATTCTTCAGTAATCATGCATTACCAAATGCTAGTGTTGCGACACTATCGGGCATACTGCTTAGTGTTGCCCATAAAGCAATTCTTCAGTAATCATGCATTACCAAATGCTAGTGTTGCGACACTATCAGGCATACTGCTAAGTGTTGCCCATAAAGAAATTCTTCAGTAATCATGCATTACCAAATGCTAGTGTTGCGACACTATCGGGCATACTGCTAAGTGTTGCCCATAAAGAAATTCTTCAGTAATCATGCATTACCCAATGCTAGTGTTGCGACACCATCAAGCATACTACATGTACTAAGTATTGCCAATAAAGCAATTCTTGCAAAACTAGAACCTACATTACCCCCCCCCATGTGGCAAAAATCATTGCAAGAACTGTTCACTATATATTGTATCGTCCATAAAAGTACAAAGGGCCATAATTCTGTCAAAAACCGTCGCAACACAAATTCTTTCCTTTATGCACATATACATGTTTAGGTTGTTCATCTGTTAAAGTTTGAAGGAAATGCTGCAAAAACTGTAGGAGGAGTTGTGTCCACAAGAATGCGTCTACGGACAGACAGACAAGCTGAATCCAGAATACCCCCCTTACAACTCGTTGTGTAGGGGGTATAATTAATGGACACTATCAATTTAATCAATTTTGTCAAAGGATGCAAGAAACATCACTATGTGTCTGGGAAATTTAAGCATTTCTGAAAAATTTTCACCATCCTGAAAATTGTGTTAAGGTTGCAGGAAACATCAATGTGTCTGGGAAATTGTTGAATTGCTAAATTTTTTTATCTTCCTGAAAATTGTGTCGAAGGATGCAGGAAACATCATTGTGTCTGGAAAATTGTTGGCATTTTTTAAATATTTTGGTATCTTAATTCTTTATCATGCATGAATGAAAACTTCTACCTACTTTTAATTCCGACACCTATTGGCCATAAAGCTCTCACTTGATGACATGCGGTTTTGGCACAAGCAGTATATACATAATTGTTCATTGTATGAACTAGTTTCTGGCTCCATGAGAGTTGCAAACTTGGCCTAGATTTTGCAGACATTGATGAACCATGGCCAGTTGCAAATGTAGCCACAAATTTACTGAGACAGACATTTTGACAAAGTTAACATCAGGGGTGGTATTCAATATTGGTCTTATTTAATTAGAGAATAAGGATAGCCAATTGGTTGTCCTAATCCTTAAGTCTTTGATGAAGATATCTGAGTTAAATACTTGACCTAGTTTGTATGGATTAGAGACTCACATTGTCATCTGAGGTTTCCTTTAAAATGTTCAGTCAAACCTGTGACCTCTTGACAGCTAACATTAGGCTTTAAACTAGGTCTTTCAGCTTTTTGACAGCTGGGTCTTGGACTTTTGACTTTTTGACACTTGGTGTTTCAGCTGTGAGTTTATTTTCTCTTTCAGTGGTGTGTTAAGTTAGGCATTGAACCATGTAACTGTGGTATGAGCTCGGCTGTATAACTTGAGTGCTGCCTTCCCAGTCAAATTTTATATAATCTTCTTTCTTTAATTTGGCTGCCCATGGGACCTTGTTTTTTACCCTAGAGGAATCAGTTGCAGACTTGATGTCATCTTTTTTACAGTGACAAATATTGTAACCAGGACATTAACAGAAAATTAACAATTTAAAGTGACACTGTCCATAAATGAATGCTATTTTGGTCTCCCAGAAAATAAATTACAAAATTTCATATCAAATAGTATTCTCACAGATAAAAACGCATTTTTAATTTCGTTCAAATCAGACTGTTCTGAGAGAATAAGCTATGTTTTAATCAGAATTAAGTCATTGCGCTGTGAGTCAGTGCAAAACTCATAGTGACATTATAGAAATTCTAAGATATATATGGCTTGAAGTCTAAAAATAGATCAGCAGATTTTGTTTGATTAAAAATACTAAGGTAAATTAAATAATAACAATTAAACCTCTTTCTATAAATGCAAACAAATGTAATACAATATCAAACCAATGATGGCAGAGAAAGGGAATAATTGTTTGTTTGTGTTTATTCGGGTTAAATTATTCGGAGTTAAATGCTGTTACTCAAAGATTTTTCTAATATTATACGGCAACTGATTCATCTAACCAGTTTTCCTGGACTGTATCCTAACTTATACTAACTTAACCTTCCACAAGGATCCAGCAACTCCTCCACAGATGGGGGAAATCAATGTTTTTGTCAAATTTTAATGGAAGCATGGAATTATAACCTGCTGTGACCGGGAATCAAACATTGACCCAAGGAGTTACAAATCCAGTGCACTAACCATTGAACCATGGCTGCTAGGGGAACAATCATGGTATGGTGTCTCAACCCTTGTGAAAATTGTCTCCAGAATTTCACTGAAATTTCCACTGGTTATCACAGAAAAAATCATGTGTAATTTTCTCTGTAATTCTGGTGAATTCCACTGGAATTCCAGAGAATGTCCATCGGAATTCCAGTGACATTCATAGGATCCTGGAGAAATTCCACTGGATTGTCCAGAGAATATTCCACTGATATCAATAAAATTATAATTCTAAATTATTTTATGATTACATATCACTTGTGAAACTACTTTTTCATAGTCAGACACGATTAAGAACTAAAACAACAATTGCTGCTTATGATCAAGACACGGAGAATCATTCATTCGGTTTGTTTTAAATAATGACAGAAGTTTATAATATACTTATACTGTGGCTTAGTTAATGTAAAGTTGAAATTATGAATTTTGAATTATGTCAAATTAATTTCATAAAATATATTCCCTCAAGAAAATATCAGTTGAATTCCACCAGAATTTAGAACTACCAATGGTTCTGGTGGAATAATGATTTCGGTTGAATTCTGGTGATGTCCACTGGACAAAAAAAATATCACTGCAATTCCAGTGAATTCCAATGGAATGCAATTATTCCACTGGAATTCCAGATGGATCTTCTGTGGGGAAATGACACAAAATCTCTACGTGTAACATTAGGTCATGGATAATTCCTATTCATTTCACACACTGTTCCATCAATACATTTTATAGCTCATGAAAAACGTCAACCACAAGTCTTCAAAAATAAATAAAATTCTCCTTTTGTCTATTAAAGCAACCCACATGAGAGTAGTAATACAACATGAGATATTTTTCAGACACAAAAAAGTCTTGATTCCTTGACAACAACAAAACTCATTTTCCTATGGGAAAAGCTATCAAATTTATGAACTTAAACTTCAAATTGTTAATAGACAAAAGAATTATCTGAGGACCTTGATAGTGTTAACATAATATCTGCTTATATACTATACATTATAACCATGTATAGTAGTTGTATATAAGATGTAGAAAATGGCCGATGATAAACAAATTAGGCCGATAGTCCTTCTGTAATTTCAAATCGTTAAAAGACAGAAGAAGTGTTATATGAGCTTGATAGTGTTCACAAAGTATCTGCTTATACAAAGTCATTATAACCATGTATAGTTGTTGTATATAAGATGTAGAAAATGTCCGACTATAAACAAATTAGGCCGATAGTCCTTCTGTAGATTACAGAAGCAAACTGCGGCTAATATTCGCAATTGTCATCAATTTCAGTGGACACCCAGGGTGATAGGAATTGTGTAGAGCAGGTTTCTGTATGTGATATTGATTACAATACTGAAGCATTCAGAGGCTTGGGGAATGTATGGAAGAACCAATGAAACTGGGTATTGGAGAGAGAGTAAGACTCTTCAATAGTCTAGTATGAAAACAACTCCAAGTTACCTTTAGGATTGTTTTGAGGCTGTTAGCATATATAATACACTATGAATCAGTTATATTAAAAAGGGAAAATCTTTTGCCTTAGCTGTTTCACTTTATTAACTAAGACTTAGAGCGAGATTTCAGATTTCATTCATTTCAAAGTGATTCGTAGTTTTATATTAATAATATTTATGCAAGGGAATATATTGTATATTGGCTGTCTCTGGTATTATGTATAATATCAGAGTATACAGGGGAATTTTATTCAGAATATAGAAGGAATATACAACCAGTTACCTTGGCGATAGTTTGAGAAATATTTCTCAAATAGTACAGGTAATATAACTTCAATGTGATTGTTTTTATAAAATTTGCAGTTATAACTGTTTAAATGACTTAAAAAGACAGAAGAAAAATAATTTGTAATTTTTGGTGACAGCGAGTAAATATAGCTATATAACATTTTTACGGAAGCAGTACAGTGACTGCTATAGTTTGCTTAATAATTAGAATTTGATTAAATATAAAGAATTTTAAAACACAGCGTAGGGTAAGAAAAATTTGAGAGCTAAATCAGCAAACACTATATTCATATCAGATCATTTCTTAAGTTACGCAACAGGTATCTCGGTAATTGTCAATATCATATTAATATCACACTTACTATCACAGCAGAAATTCAGCCTTTTAGTGAACAGTATTGTTTCAATACCCGCGAATGTTTTAAATTGTATTGAGAGTGATTAATATAAGCTGTAACTAATCATATATGAATCGAACAATAAGTTTAAGTATATAAACTATAAATTAATATTCACAAAATGTTAACAAATATTTGAAGACATAACAAAACGTCTACAGTTTTGCTATATACAAGGGTTGATCAACAAATATGTGGAAAAAAGCTCTGAATTCTTTGTTACGTGTCCAATATTGAAAAAAATTGTTCTGATAATAGATTGGAGTATTACAAATGCATAACTATACATTACTATAAAAACATTGAACTTAAGGAAATATTTTGTCGAAAAAACATAGAAACCGAACTGTCACTATGGCTACACCGGCCCAACGTCATCGCAACCTCGTAATATATTACAGTATACATACGCATTCGTGGCACAATTCATAATTTATTGAATGATTCTCAAAAAATAGCGGTCTTTGTAGAGAGATTGTGTAATAGTGGTCTTCATTGAGAGGTTGTGTAATAGTGGTCTTTGTAGATAGATTGTGTAATAGTGGTCTTCATTGAGAGGTTGTGTAACAGTGGTCTTTGTAGAGAGGTTGTGTAAAAGTGGTCTTCATTAAGAGGTTGTGTAATAGTGGTCGTTGTAGAGAGGTTGTGTAATAGTGGTCTTTGTAGAGAGGTTGTGTAATAGTGGTCTTCATTGAGAGGTTGTGTAATGGTGGTCTTCATTGAGAGGTTGTGTAATGGTGGTCTTCATTGAGAGGTTGTGTTATAGTGGTCTTTGTAGATAGGTTGTGTAAAAGTGGTCTTCATTGAGAGGTTGTGTAATAGTGGTCTTCGTAGAGAGGTTGTGTAATAGTGGTCTCTGTTTGCAGGTGGTCATTCATACAGGTTAGACTATATATGAATATTGGACACGCCTGCATTAGCCAGCATTATATCATTGACTGCTGCCTCCTTATATATAGATTACCATTATATTACTCTCGTTTATAATAAGCATAATTCCCATTATACCTATTATAATAATAGGAGAATCTGGGCCACGCGAGTTCAGTTCAGTTTATTCCGAGTACAGTTTAGTTTATTCCAAGTCCTGTATCATACATACAGCCAAGAGTAAGTCAAAACCCAACACAGTGAAACTGCAGCTAAAACACTCTATTAGGACTATTCAAACAGTATGTATGAAATATAAAATTTTTGAAGACCATCTCCAAATCATAACACAAACCTTTTGACGGACTGTAGACATTTTTTGCAGGATTTGCTGGCACTATAACTTTAAACCATTTATTTACAATGCATTAAATTCATAGGAACATTTGCACCTTTTTGTTAAAAAGAAGTAAGATTTTTTCTAAAAAATTCCGGAGTTCCCCACCTTTAAAGCTACCATTTGTTTTTCATTAACTCTGTAACCTGTTTATGACGGAACTTGTTTGTGATAGACAGTTTCACATCAGCGTAATATACGAAACAAATTTATCCTCTGCTCTAAATAAGACATAAATCACTTAACAGAATTCCACACGACGGAAACATTTTTATCATTGCCGAACAATCAGATCTCCCACTTTGGAATTCAGACAAAACGACTCGCGTAAGTCGATTCATCAACCTACACTGGTGACTCTTGCTTTTGCCTTTTTAGAAAATGTAAATAAATTAATGAAAAAAAAATCCAGATTAATATTTGCACTTAATGCATTATTATGCACCAACTCGTAGCATCTGAAATAGCAACAGAAAGATTTACATGGGATGATAAAAACAACAATAAAAACTAATCAATTGTTCGTACTTTCAGAGAAAATCAATTCTAATTATTTTTTTGCTAATGATAAGCATCTCAATCAGTGTAAATTCAGCGAGCACAGCGGTCTGAATGTCAAGCAAAGTGTCTATGACATAGTTTATTATATTCTATTATTAGTAATACTGATTTATCATAATAGGGAACCAGCGAACTCTAGCAGTGTGCTTGTTAGTTATACAAATATATCGGTTCCCGGTCTTATTAGATTGATTGATTCGCATGCAATTGTGTTGTCGTAAGGTCATAGTCTATAGTTACCAGTACACTTATTCATAATTGCTATGTAAATAATTGGCCATGACCAGCTGTCAGGAGAATTATTCAAGCCACACACTAATTGTGCATAGATCGTTTCTAATATTTGCTAATTATGGTACACATATACAGTTAGAGAACAAGCCCAATGTATGCTCTATTTATACAACAAATTTTAACACTTAAAATATCTGCCGAGTGTTTTAATAAATCTAATCGAAAAGAAACACTCATAACAGAACGAGCCCAATGTATGTTTCATTTATACAACAAATTTCTACACTTCATCTTATGATTACAGGGTTCCCACAAATATTCTGACACAAAATTCCCTGACTTTTCCCCGACCAAAAAGCAGTTTTCCCTGACTTTTTAGAGCAATCGGTCACCAAAGCGTCTTTTTATTAGGGCGAAGTATGGCAATAAAAATAGAGAAAAGGAAGCTATATTTGCTTACTTGACAATTTGTAAGGCAACAGTTTTAGGACTGAGTGAGAATTAAAAATAAGTTATAATAATTAAACATTGTCACAAGTGAGCAGAGTGAGCGAGAAATGTTTCTAATTTCTTTGGTATAATTTCCTTTACAGGAATTGACAGCAATAATAAAGATTCCCTGACTTTTGCTCAATTTTCAGATTTTCCTGACTAATTTTAAAATTCACTGACTTTTCCCTGACAGTGGGAACCCTGATTGAATGCAGGTCCATGTAGAACATTGGGTTAATTAATTTGCAGTGGAAAGTGTCATATAATGTTGTGTTTTGATGTTGGTTTGAATCCCACTTTAGTGTTTAAAAGAATTTGTTAATTCTGCTTAGAAGAAATTTCCTTGCATACCATATCTAAATACCAAAATATTATAATTTAAAGTTCAAAAAACATAATTTATATTGACACAGCACTTTTATCACGTAAAGATAAAATTCAAACAAGCAAAATATTTTTATAAAAAATATTCTCCTACAAACATAAGCAAAACTGAAATATAACACTTCCAATGAAACTAATACTTAAAGAAATACATGTACAGTCAGCTAGGTCTCGAAACAATGACGCTGTTTGTTCCCAAGTGAAATGTCGTTGTAACGAATATGTCAGTATACTGAATTGATACAAAGAGCATTTTAGAGTATTTGTCTCGATAAATAATACCAGTAAATGAGTTTGTCAGTAAATCGGGTATCATTATATTGATACCTGACTGAACTAATATTTTGTAATTTCTTTTGATCTTAAAACAAGTATTGTCATAATAATCAATATACAAAACAATGACCATGCCAAAGGGGGGAAGAACATCAATTGAAGCTAGAGATGATTGTAAAACATGTATGCCTCCATAACAGCCCAATAGTCATAAATGGTAAAGGTCATTAAGAGTAACCTTGACCTTCGACATACTGACTCAAAATCGGTAGGGGTCATCTACTGTTGACGACTTGCAACCTCAATGTAAAGTTTGAAGATCCTAGGGAAATCGTTCTTGAGTTATTGAATGGAAACCATTTGGTCTACTGACAGACCATAGACCAACCGAAATGTGCAAAGCAAATATACCCCCTCATCAAAGATTGGGGGCATAATAAATGCTAGAAATATTTAGAACAAACACATATTGACATATTTGTACTTGCATTATGGACCATTATAAGCCTATAAAATTAGTTTTCATTGTGGTGGAACTAGGGTTTGTATATACATTAAATAGCCTTTTGTTTTGTTACAATGCAGTAATTAATGCTCATAAACAAACTATATATAATTTATATATATATATAAATATATAGCACCATAAGCATGTATTAAAACAACATAGCGCACATCTGATGCAATCAGCACCACTATTATTACCTCCATCACGGAAATGCGTTACTCTTCAATAGCTATCACAATAAAACCGTGTTTGATACCTCTGGTAAAATAATTCCTACAACTTGAAATTACAGTGTGTCTGCATGTGTTATGATTTTATTATGTATTGCCCAATTGTGAGTGTTATCACATGAAAATAATAATACTGCCTTTCATTATTATAACAAAACACAGTTAATGACCATCGATTTTACCAATGTTTGCTCATTATATTTTGAATTTGCCAGTAAAAAACATTCACACGAACAACCGGATAAACAAATCTCAAGGGATACTTGGACTGGAAAATGATTAAAGAAACTAAATATCTACCCACAATACACCACAAAATGCATTCATTCTGCTTGATCAAGGGACACCATGGTGCTCCTCTAAATTCACGCAATCGACAAATATCTTTGAATACAAAGGGATGTAACTCTTTCTCCTACAAGCCAAACTACCTTTAAGGATAAGAGCTAATTAAGTGGTTTTTTTGCATAAAGGTGAGGACTACGAAGGTTGTAATTTGTCAAAGGTTTTCAATTGAACTCACTTGACCGTTTGCTATGATCCTCTTAAAAGGTAGATTTATTAGGAGCTTGATTGAAAAATATGGGTGTGATGTCAATTTTCACACAAAGTTTAGTAAGATAGTTTCACAGTAAATACTTTTGATAGAAACACTGAATATCTGTAATACAATAATACATGTCATATACCGTATATAGTGCAAACAAATTTACCTGGTTCTTGAACCTTCCAATTAGCGCAATTCAACTGTATTTCTTGCCTATAATTAAAGTTTGGCGTCTGTTTTCTTTAAATACACAATATTAAAAGTCATCCACAAGGAGAAATTTTAAAGTAAGTTGGTTCAGCACTCTGTCATGTCATTGAATTAGTTTGTGATTTTTAGAAACAAGTAGACCCGATCTGTTACAAGAAATGGAATAAATTATACCAGAGAATTTGAAGTATACCCATCAATTAATTGAAGAGAAGTTAAAGCAAAAATCGTAAATGACAATTACATCGCAGACGTCCATTACGTGCTTCAGTCCATACCAAATACGGTTTAAATGCTCCCGCAAAAAATGACTTCAAATTACTTTCCAAAATTAGTTTCTGTTCTACTGTTTTCATGATTTGCAGTTACTTTAGTTAGTACAATTGTATATTGATCGTCTATGTACATGTATCCTGGTATCTGTTGATTACTATGAAAGTAAGCAACTTTTATCGCTCCTCTGGTTTTACCTAAATTTACTGCGCAAATCATTAAGTCAGTCCATTTACTAACTCTCCTTGAATGGCAATCGTCAACTTCATACACACCATGGCTAGATAACAATTCCTGAGATGCCCTTGTTTTCATTTTCCATCTTGCAATAATTGCATCCTCAAGAGCAGTCCATTATGAATAAAGGACATTTAGCCAGAATATAAAAACACAACCCTTAATTAGAAGCCAAACATCACGGTAGTAATCCCGATACACCGCTTCTCAGTTCCGTCAGAGAATTGTACTGTTTTCATACGGTTCGGACGGAACTGAAAACTGATGTAACGCTTGGACGGAACTCAAATGTCATGTACTCTGAGTTCCGTCAGAGCATTGCATCAGTTTTCAGTTCCGTCAGAGCCATATAAATACTGTACAATTCTCTGAAGGAACTGAGAAGCCGTGTATAGGGATACATATCGTGAACATTGTCAGGTTATAGAAGGCAAACCTTGTCAGTTTAAATATCTGTTGTAGATGTGATAGATGCCAACCAATCAGTATCTGATTTCATTCATGTCACTCTGGACATCAGACTATACACTCCTCAACATTATGGTTCTGTTCAACATGACTAAATCATCATGAAACCAATGTTTATTTGCAAGAAAAGCTTGTTTAATAACTGCATGAGGATTGTGTTTCATATCCCCGAGTATTAACAATCATTATATGGGAGATAAGGACGTTAAAGTCATGCTCATTAATCATATAAAATCCCATGCAATGATGACAACCATTGGGCTGGAGGGAAAAAGTTTTACAAAATTTACAGGAGAAAGTTAATCCTGTATGGAATCAGGCTCTAGCTTTGTTGCGTGTTGCTTTGTGGGTTGTGTTTGTGGTATGTGGTTGCACTAGTGATTATGTTCTTATCTGCTGGCTCTTTAACTTGTGATTGTAATTTGTGATTATTTTGCTGTTTTTATACGGGGTTTTTTGTGCCATTTATGCTCGGCTATTTCTATTGAGTGCTTAGCTCGGCCTTCCCTCTGTGATTATTATTATCTTTTTTACACCTCTTATTCCTCAGTATAGGATACATTATTGTTCTGAAGAGTATAATAAATAATTATTTGAATTGGTGGATGGCATTAGGAAAATCCTGCATCTAGTTCATCAAAATTCATATGTCAATAAATAAGTTTGTAATATTAATCAAATCAAATTGCTTTCCTCGGAAGAAAATATTTTGCCTGACATACATTTTCTAAACACATTTTACGAATTCCATACTTCATTATATGCATTTTTGTAGTTATAATATTAAGATGTTAATTCTCAGAAAAGTCTTTGATTTATATACATCTTAATTGAGTGAAATGATTGATTTTACCAGATAATGTTTTACATCATTTAGACAGCACATGATTAATGATCTAGGAGGATTTAATGAAGTTAAATCATTAATAAACACATTTCTTTAAACAAAATAGGAATGAGTTTGGTAACCAAGCAACAAAGCAAGTATAATAGGGCTAGTTAAGATTTACCTGTGAAATCTGGGTGTGGAATTAATCAAATTCTTATTATGGAGACCTACCCTGCATACGCAACATAATTTCAACCATATCCAGCTATTCACTTAATTTATTTATTCTGACATTATGGGCTGGCTGGAGTCTTCTACCTAACTTAAAACTGTGCACTGAGCTCTTTTTCAATCATGGGTCTTCACAGTAACCATTAGTTTTCACTGAAACCATGGGTCTTCACTGTATCCATGGATTTTCTTGGTAACTATTGTTCTTAACAGTAAGCATGGGTCTTCATTGTAATTAACCATGGATTTCTGAAGAGACCATGGTAACCACATATATCCACATGTGCAGTTAAACCATGGGTCTCCTAGCTCAGCAACTTATAGTGAATCCACCGCAACCATGGGTTTCCATGGTAACCATAGATCATTGTCACTGTAACCAAACATAGTAAAACCAGCATCTTAAATCTCTGTAGATAATTTTAGCTTCATGGATGCTTCAGTGATTTATGTCTGGCCAGATCTTACCAATAATTTATCATTACACAGTCCATTAACCTGTTCAATCAATCTGACAACAACTCTCAAACTCACTTCAGAAAAAAACTGTACTATCAGCAAAGTTCAATACCTGGACAAAACGTTTTACTAAAAAACATCATTTATAATCAGACAGGTTAAAGAACCTAGACCATTAATAGGGTGTGTTTGTTTACAACTTCGTAAGCTGTGATTGAGTGAATGAACCACATTGATTGATTGATTAATTGATTGATTGATTGATTGATTAATTGATTGATTGATTGATTGATTGATTGATTGATTGATTGATTGATCAGCTAGGAGTAAATCATCCGCTTAGGTTGGTTGATTGATTGAATGACTAATCAGTTGTGAGTGAACTCAGCAACATTGGTTGATTGATTTGATTGATTGATTAATTTATTGATTGATTTTATTGATAACTAGATGACTGATAATTCAAACAACCAGAATGACAGACAAAATGATGGACTACTCTTACAGTCTGTAAGATCTGACAGTGTAAAATCTCACCCCATTTATATTTGATAGCATGAAGCAGATATGATGGTGATAGAAACACAGGAATTAACAAATTAAAAGGATACCCTCTCTTTAATCACCTGATACAATGCTAACATAACACATTTAAATGAAGAAGTACCATATGTAACTGAGCATCATACATTATGTATCAAATGTCATTAAATGTAAGATATCATCTAGCCGGTTTGTTTACCCATTATCCAACAAACCCATTATCCGATGATACCATCGAGATTGTTTCAGTGTAGCAATACCATGTGACTTTTGGCTTCAGGTCTAAGAAGAAATTTAAAAACCCTCTAAACAGCATTTACTACAACTGAACGCAAATGTAGGCGTTACGTGCACTGGAAACACACTATGTGAAGAACAGTCTGTTTTATATCACTCAACTCCAATGTCAATATCTTGAACAGTTTTCAATAAAAACAACCATGTTGTAACATTATCTAACATGAGAGAAAACAGGCACACCATTATTTTGCCAGGAAAAAACATTGTCATTCCCCTTGCTGATGTTTTTTTCATCATTCCGCAGCATTGGTGTCAAATGTACTATAACTCTTCTTTCAATATTGAAGCTGTGTTTAATTCAAGTCTCACATTAGAAAATGGTATTTTATTTAAAACTCCATCTAGTCCTACAAAACAAAATCTCAATCGGATTTATATGTTATTTAAAGTGACAGTCAACATTATTCTTTTCTCTTTGCTGGAAATTTTTGTCATGATGATTTTTTAATGCAATTAAATAATTGCATTTGTTTCCCTTCAAAAGAATTACTGTTTATTTGATTTTAGATTTTTAAAACAAATGGGTTGATCTAGTTTTAAGACTAGTCATACTGAACATTTGAAATTCTGTGACACTGGACAACTGTTTGAAGTCCTAGTGTCTTCTACATGGATAGTGGAATTTCAATGTTTGCCATGACAACATTATCAGAACTAAAACTTAATATATACGGTATTCTCTGAAAAGATACAAATTACAACAAAATAAAATACGCTTTTGCCATTGAGAACCTCGTTTCATACGAATAATGCAAATTGATTTGGCAATCGAAAACGACAATTTTATTGAGTTTTATAATGTGTTGCTTTAAAACAGGCATTCCGTGTTTCAATGGAAGGAAATCTGTTAGAAATTCAAAAATGAATTAAGGAGATGTTAGTAAAACATGCATACCCCCATGGCAGCCCAATAATCAGAAATGGTAAAGTCACAGTTACCATCAATAGGGGTCATCTACTGTTGATGACCAACATCCATGTAAAGTTTAAAGATCCTAGGGCAAAGCGTTCTTTAGTTCTTTAACGGAAACCATTCGAATAGTCAGAAATGGTGACAGTCACAATGACCTTGACCGTTGACCTACTGACCTCAAAATCATCTGCAGTTGATGACCATGCATCCTCCATGTAAAATTTGAAGATTCTTTGGGCAAAGCGTTCTTGAGTTAATGAACGGAAACCATTTGGTCTACTGACCGACCAACAGAGCGACCGACAGGACAGACAGACTGTCATTAGCAAAGCAATATGCCCCCTCATCAAAGATGGGGAGCATAATAACATTGATAGGTAACATTTAAACTATTGAACTTTATTAAAAACTTTAACTTGAATGCGCAGACAAATGGATGGACTGACGGACATCGGGGCATAATAAAGGTATGAGATAGTACACTACGGAATGGAATGATACTCAATGCTTATACCTCGCACAGAATCGCTGAGAATTGGACTACCTCAGCCCATAAAACGTATTGGCGATGATACAACATGAAATAACACCAAAATCATGCGGAACAAAGATAAACACTTTAAAGAAACAGTTTACATTACGAGTAATGAAAACCTTTACATATGTTTATAATAAATTACTGTCATAATTTTGTACCTATATTCTACCAGAAATCAAAGGTAATTTCAAACTGGAACCTCTTAAGTACCACACCCAATATGATCTTTATAGTAAACGCATATTAAAGTCTTGGAAAAGATCTGTTAGTGCTTGGTGTCTGCTATTATATTATCAACAGGAATTCAGAACTATGTGTGAGCCCAATTTATAATAAAGATGCCCAACTTACTGTTTTAGGCACATTTTACCATATTGAGGACTAGCTTACTTTATTGAGGCTCAATTTACTATATCAATGAACTATTTACTTATAAGGAAGCCCAATTTACCATATTGAAGCCCAATTTAATGTATTGAGGCCAAATGTACTATATTGAGGCCTAAATTAAGTATATCAAGACACAATTTTTAAATTATTTGATGGTGCATTATAACATAGTTGTAACTCACAATGAGGTACAGTGACTTTTTTCCTCCTTTGTTTGCTACCCGTAAAGGCTATAATTTTCCCAATGAACATTTAAAAAAAAAAATTTCAAAATCAGACATAAAATGTAGGGTTGTCAAAATCGACCGAATCAAGCATCCGGATGTCCGAATCAGACATCCAGATAGATCCGAACGTTCGGATCAATCGTAACATTGCTTTTTGATAATAACGTTTCCATCGTAACCAGTTTTCGCGACTTTAGTATATCCTCCGTAAAGCGACATCCGGCGGAGACAGAAGAAACTGTCGCTCTGTGGAGGTCGATTGTTTTAGAATGTCGTTCATAGACTTTCGAGTGTACATAATCACGGTAATCTTAAATTGATGTCGTTTGTCGCATAAAATTAGATCTACTCGTAGCCGCGCGGTTTTTTCTGATATAATACCTACGATTATTTAATTAAGGTCGTTGATTAGATCCAAAAATGTGTACAATCCACAAGTCTAGTATTTATTGCTATTAAACACGACTCTCAAACCGAATCCACATTATTTTATGCACATGCCGTATTAAATTGAATTGTTTAGTCTACCTTCAAAGTGGTAAAATTTCTATTACGTCATAACGCTCACTACACAATTTGTACACGTGATCGGTAATTGGTTTACCTCTCGCGTGTAACTTGGTCAGTGCATAAATTATGCTGAAATTGACAGATTTAGATGATGTGATTAACCATTAACACGATATTTGCGTGTATTGATTGATAAGCGTGTTTATATCATTTACACTTATTAATAACACGCATGTTAATTAACATGCGTGTTAATAACGACTTTGAATTAAAAATTTCGATTTTATGCATCTCATCAAGTGCTTGGTATGTACTGAGATACTATGTCGAACTGATCCCATAGACAGTTACTGTCGCTAATTAACTAGCGCCCGCGGCATCGGATTTAGTTACCTCGATGAGCGATAGTTATTATAATCCACGAAGGTTATTGTTAATGATCAAGTGATCTATTCAGCTTTGACATTTAATGATTTAATCCCATTATACATACACAATGTAAGTCGTATGCAGTGACACTTTTTACTAGTATATTGTAAGCGTAGTAACTGTATAATGTGTAAACGTGTCATCACCTTAACGACGTAGTCTATATTGCGCCCCGTAGGTTCGACACTTAGATAATATTTTATGATTATCGATTTCAGCAAAAAATCATGTTTTTATACGAACGTCCGAATACGAAAATTGGATCCGAACTTCGGAACGGAATCCGAACGTTCGGATGTCCGGACTCCGGTTGACAACTCTAATAAAATGACAAAGTTATGAACATTTTTTACAAGAGGTCAAGTATAAAAGTTTGCAGAAACCAGTTAACAGTCACATGTAGACTCTTTTTCTGTTTTATTTGGCCTTTCTGCTACATAAAAAATTCCCAATTTCAAGTTGTCACGACGCATAAATTCCCAATCTAAACGGACCCTTTCCCAAAGAGGCAAAAAAATCACTGAGGTAATGATTGCAAGTTTTGTGTAAATATATATTCCTGGATGTACTAAAGAAATGTTAAGGTGATCATTCTCACCTGTTGGGTTTATCATCATAATAATAATCATTATATTCTGATTATTTTACAATAATTTTGATCCGAAAATCCAGCACTTTGCCTATTTTACACTTACTAATTAAAACACTTAGTTATTATTAATTTATTACAAACTTATCAAGTCTTAATAGTTAGAATTTCAGGTTATTACAATTTGTAATCTTACAAATTACTTTTATGTAAATCTCCTGTGATGATACGACACATGGTATCAGTTTTGAGAAACATTACGTTGATAGATATTTGTAAATAAGTTTTTCGGACGCTTAGGGAATTAATCGAAAACAACAAAAAAACACACATCAGTTTTATTTTTTACCTCCTTGTGTGAAAGTTAGGTGCAAATACAAGCTAAAGCAATTAGCAAACACGATATACCGAAGTATCGTAGAAGTAGCTTACCCAAGTTTTTGCCTCATTATTTATTATCTTCAGTAACAGTTATTACTTAGGTAGTTCTTGATGGGGAGATTTTGTTGTTACACAGGAATGCTATCTTGAAAGTAAGTTAATATTAGTTTTAATAGCTGCCTGCACTTTCTCACTTTTTGCTCCAATTTTATAAGAAATCTAAATTCTACTTATTCACTATGTGAGGCTGCCGGATCAAACTAATTTGTTACTGTTGCCCAGTAAATTCAATCAAGGGAGGTAAGTTTAAGTAAGTCTGGTGAGGCACTTCAAGTATAAATTTAAAATGCAAATTAAAGCTTTGCAAAATGATGTGGTATTGGACAGTGTTTGAAAACAGGTTGTTTTCACATTAATTTACTTAAACAATTCTGGTTTTGATTTTTGTTGACTGACTGTTTAATAAAGTTAATTAATTTTACAACAATTCTGGTTTAAGCTTTTTATTTACTTACGTGTATTTAGTAATATGATGATTTAATTTAATTCATTCCCTAGTCAGTTCCGTTAAAAAAAAACCGAATACGACTACAGACTGCCTTCTAAGAACTGTTGTATTAGCCAAAACTTTAACAATTGTTAATAAAATGCATTTGGAAAATTTATGACATAAAACAAAGAAGACTTTTGTTCTTTGTCTCTCAAATACTTGTACATATGTTTTTTTGAGATTCATGCAATCCCTAATTGTAACAGAAAGAACCTTGATCAGTATGACAACCTACAGCAGCTTTAGACCCTTTCTGTTTGAAGAACTTGGGCCAACCTGAGAAAGTTACACTAAAGATGGTGACAGAACCGCTCCCTGCAGTCAACTGTTAGATTTACAACAACACATTCTGTCCTCTACAACCATTCATATATTTAATTCTCAGGAAAGTCTAAATCGAGATTCAATGTGAGGACTTAGCTCCACAAATCGGCTTCCTTTCATTCTGAATATCACCAAGATTAAGCACAGTTTTTATCAAATTTAAATAAAGCTTCCAACGAATTGTCTCCGTGAAATTAGAATTGAACAAAAATCCATTGACATTTTAAGTAGCAAACTTAGGCTGCGGCAGACATATACACAATTATACATACATGCCATGTTTCGCAGACCCCTTTGCGTGAGATTGGTGATGGTAATGCTGCGATTTCATTAAAATGAGGGAGATTTTCCTTGCTCAAACGTTAAAATTAAATTAATGAACTTTATATACAGTTTTCACTTATTTTACTTTTATTACAATACCATGCATGCTTCATGAAGCAATTTAAACTAATATTTGTGATCATTTTCGTAAAGTAAACAAAAATGTCAGTTTCCAGTATGTCCAAGAAATGTGTGAGATTTAATCAATTTGCCTCCGATCATGAGTGAGTAGAGTCTCAAATGCATGGGACTCCTGCATGATGCGGGAGATCTGGCATGTACGACAATATTGAATCCTTGCTGAAGTCAACATTCAAGAAAATTTAAGATGAAAAAAACATGAGAACTTAAAACCAGACTTTAGGGAGAAATTCTTAATCAGAAAAGTGTGTAACTGTGATAATGTAACTAAACCAGTCTCCTGATCTATCAATAATATAGCTCAGCAGGTCCACAAGAATACCTTCAAAAGGAAACCACCTAACCCATTAATCTTTGTATTGTTAGCTTTTCTTGAAAAAATATTCATATAATTAGAAAGACTTGCACAGCTTGTTTAAGTCCCATAGCAGTGGTATAACAACAGCCAATAACTAGATCAATCATCGTAGAATTAATATTAACGAGAACGAAATTCTCCATCTTTCGACCACCTGATTGTTTATAACATTTTTCGACAGCCAGTTCAACGAACAACACCGTTATTGGAAATCATTAAACGTGATAAATATGGCCATTGAACATGAACATGAAAAACGAAAACATGTGACATTCTCAATATTTACACGCTGTTTATTTTTATTTCAAGGTCTGATTGGATTGGTTGCCGGGACACAATTAGATCGGTCGCAGGACGTTATAGCATCGACAGAAATCTTGAAGTGTACTGTTGAAAATAAAAGCTCAGGTAATTGTAAAATCAATGCATTTTTATAACATCATTTAACAATGTCTGCAGTAAACGAGAGGATGCTAATAGCTTCGGTAGCAAAATAAACACATAATACTTGTACTCTGTAATTAAATAAAGAAAACGGCAAAACCGGATTGGTTGGGATATCTATTTCGAAGTGTTGCATCTACATGTAAGTGCAGGATGTTACTGGAGTTAAAACTATAAATGTGATAAAAACAAAGCGTGATAAACAAAGTGTGATAAACAAAGTGTGATAAACACAATGTAAGTTTTCTGTAGTTTTACATTTTCCAGATTCAACAGAATCCCATGTTTGAGGTTCCTGGAATGTATCATTTTAAATCTACTGAAGTTAAAGCATTTTAATAATATTATAAGCTACTGAATCGCGTGCTTTATAAGCTGAGAATAAAAATGAATATATCCAATTTTCTTTACAAGCTTATAAACATTAACAGATCAATTCCTACCCATACCGTCAAACACTTATGGTTTAAAGTAACCCAGCTTTTTTCTTACAAAAATAAAATATCCAAATATTTTATAAAGATAGATTGTTACCTCAATTTTGAAAAAAATTGAGATTGTTTGAGATTGAGCTCAATCTCTTAAAAGATTTGTGAGAAAAGATCATAATCTCAAATGTTTTCACTCAGTATTAATATATATTATCAATAATTATTTCAATGGGATTTCTGCATACGCAGATGAGGGAAATCTCAATTGAGATAAGAATATGCCGAGATTTGGTGTTTAATGAGATTTAATCGCAGAAGTCATTTAAAATAATTTATAAGTTCTAATTGATTATGTAGCTGCCTGATGTGTGAGAAAAACAATATATACATGTATTTATGTATAGCCCGCCGGAGATAGCTCTAGCCTTATCAATAAATAAACATGGATAATATAAACACTGCTTGGTCGGGTACATGCATTCAATGTGATTATACACAAGATTGAACAAAAATGGACATGGAAAATGTATTTAATTTTCGTTTTTATTTGTAAACATTTTAGACTTAAGTGTTATCATCAGCAGAGTATATAGCTGGTTAATATATTGTGGTTATATTTAAAATATATTATGATCATATGACTCTTCTAGAGAAATGAAGCTTAACTGTTTTTGTCAGGATTATTTTATGACAAACATGATACATGATGTTGTCCAACTCAATAACGACAGTAATTCTATAAGCTCACATGATCATTTTCTGCCTATATATTGTTCTATTGCAAATATAAGGCCAGGAAAACATAAATGTTATACTCGTAATCATGGCTAGACTAATATAATGTTTTCTTTTCAAAATTAGGTTAGACAAAACTAACGTTTTCTTTCTAAGTATGGTCAGCCTCATATAAATTAAACTTTAACTATAATTAAGACATGGTAAGATTTTTAAGGCTTTTGTGTGCCTTATCAGACTGATAACCATGCATAATAAAACAATAAACGCTAAAGAATGACGTTTAATTTTTTTTAAAATTAAGTCAAACAGACATAAATGTTCCAATTTCAAATTGAGATCAGACCGACATATAAATATAAGCAATTGACATAAATATAAGCAAGTGAAATAAATATAAGCAAGTCACTTAAATATAAGCAAATTACTTAAATAAAGCCAGACTGGAATAAATGTTTACTTGCAAAGTGAGATAAAGCGTAGAGATAAATATGGGACACTATTCAGAATATCCTATGGCTCTAAATATGTAATAACCGTCATAAGATTGTCTTGAAACGCATAATTATTTTTCATTTCAACAAAAAAATGCACACACCACATTACTTGCATCGATTTCTCATATCTGAGAAAATAATAATATCTAATCATTACTTACGCTAAAATTATTCGCCGAGGGAAGAGAAAATAGAAAATAACCAAAAAACATTAGAACATGCCGTACATACATAATAATTATATAACATGATATGATTGCATATTTAAGCCCACACAATACAAGCGACTATTTACAGCATGCAAATTGTGGTGAGTTATTGTAGCTGAGAATTTGTGACATAAATCTATGTCGGATATACGATCAGTTGATCAGCTATCGACATGGTGTAACGCTGTTAACAGTGATACAATCTCGGGGTATGTAGCTTATAATAGCCGTACTCAAACCACTGACATGTTTGATAGTAACCACTGGACATGTTAACATATAACACAAACATAGATTTCTTGATAAAAATTCGTCTCTATGGTTACAACAATAGGCTTGCATTGTTTGGAATTGGAGAGGAAAAAAAATATTTATAATAATGTATTTTTACTGTTTTTTTTTTTCATTGTTTAGCGTCTACATGATATTCCATGCAGAGAGGAGGTTACCAAGTAATGTATGATTCATGACTGTCCCTCGTGCATTACGAATTATCACCCATGCTACAGGGTTGTACATCATCTATCGTAATTAATTACCCCAAGATTCAATTCATTGGATAATCTAATTATTGATAACCTAATTATGGTACCTGATTAATACTGAATGTTAATTGGCTGTAATTTAATAATACCATATATCAGTGTTAATTAGTTTTATGATTATGATGGTTTATTAGTATCAGCCTAATTACTGATGATATCCATTATCCATTCTAGAATCAACATTACAGTGGAACTGCTACATACAAATTGTATGGGTGCAAAATCTGGGAAATTTGAGGAAAAATCAATATTACAAAATTATTATTGGGGCAAAATAAATACAGGAAACTATATCATATCACTGGCTTAGAATAATATTAGAAGGTCGTAAGTACGACCTTGTAAGATTCATGCATATTTGAAATCTGCATCAAAATGCGCTTCTTATGAGCCTATTTTCATGAAAATCGAAACTGGTCATGTTGACCAAACTGAAGTTAAAAAAGCTTGTTTTTCCATAAGTAAAGAGTAGTTTTAAGACAGTTTTTTTCTTGTTTTCTTAAAATATCAATTTTGTCCTTACGACCTTCTAATTCTAAACCAGTGATATGGCGGCAACAGGGATGGATTTCTGCATATCCGTATGCTAATACAGGGATTAGCTTATTGTCGTATGGGGACGAAATTCTGGGGAAATAATTATTGTTCAACTAATTTATTGGAAAGCTGAGTCTACTCATAATTCCTGTGATTGAGTTTAAAGAAAATCCAATTAAAGAAATTAGGAAAAGATGTTGTTGATACAAAATTTTGATATTTAATATATTGATCATCTTAGAAAATAGCTGATGTCCGTGTTCATGAAAGCACTTTGAGTGGATCTGTTGTATGTTCAGTGGAACTAAAAATGACACTGCAAAATTATTAAGTCGGTAGAATTTTCGCATAATAATAATGGAGGTTTAAAGTCTGATATAAAGGCAGCCTTAATTACAGGGCAAATTAATTGCGTTGGAACATAAAATCATTTAATGAAAATTCCCAGAAATAGATTTCTATGACGATGTTGTTTTCTCTTTTATTTACAAATACAACAAACAAACAAAAATACTGATAATTCTATGATGTAAAATGTCATTCCGTATACCATGTGTATAACTGATGATTATATTTCCAAGTAAAAGTAATTCATTGATAGGGACACAGAATAGCAACAAAGATAACATATTTGGTATTAATGTTATTGTCTCCCAGTGGAATTTTTGGTGATGTTTTTTTTTTTAAAATACAACATTAATCATTATCTTGTAGAAAAGTTGGCATCAAGATAAAATCAAAACAAATAATGAATTTCTCTTAAAAGTACAACTAGCATTTTCAAAATTCATAAATCAAATCAAAATTGATGACTTTATTATTTTCTTTCAAACATTTTAGGTTTAACCCCCATTTCTGATGAAACAAGTTGAAAGTCTCCAGGCACAATGAATAACTCATCTTTCATTGTGCTGCTTAAATGTATGGTAACACAATAGGGCCAAATTTAACTCGCAGTGATCCATGCATAACAAATTATGCTAGAATCCATATTTTTCACACTTGCTTAAATAAGTTACGTAACAATTGCTGGAATATGGACTAAAAAACTAAACAGCTAAACAAAATGTTCAATCCCTATTTATTGCCAATGAAATTTGTATGGTGAAATAATACTGCATTCAGTTCATGTTCTGCAGCGTTAGGGGGAAATCATCGAATTAAATTGGGAAGCAGTTAGTCTCAGCAGATTATCACATGCATTTTAATGACCGATATTAGCATGTAATTTACAAGTTTTCTAGGACCTGCCATAGAAAATCTCCAATTATAAACATTGGAATGAATCGTTGCCAGGGCATTATGAGAGGCAACAAGCACATGAGAAATACAATCTAAAGAAAGGCGGCTTTTTAATACCATTTCTGTATTAAATGTTTTTGCTAATATGCCGTCAACAAGCAATTAATGTTAAATTAAAAATTCATCCCACGCAATTGCAAGCAGTAACTTTACTTTTTTTTATATTTTATCATATCATGAATTTCCAGTAGTCAACGGGAGCGCATGTGACCTCTTTGCAATATACTTGACCTTTGCTTTAAAAATTAATAGGATCCGATTGCATTTCAGACAAATTATTGTCATATCTTTTACTGTAATTACAAATGTACTGGAATGTTACACAATAACCAATAACATATGCATTTGCATTGACCTTTTGTTTCTAAATGGAAACAGGATCAGTACTGGTTGTGATAATGTAATGGGGTGATAATACTAGCCTTTATTTACAAATGAAAATAACCATATAAACACTGCACGGTTAACTTGCCACTGAATGCAAATTATCCTCTTGTAAAATGCATTTCATTGTCATTCTTAAAGGCTAGTGTTATCTCCAACGCAGTCTGAGAACTCATCAGGTGCAACATTAAAGATTCTTATTACACCTTCAATGCATCCATTCAATATTTGTTTTTTTGGGATATCATTTAATCTTAGAAATGCATAGTAAGTTCACCCAATAGAGTAATTCCAGCAAATTGCAACAACTGTGCATGATGTATGAGGACAGTCTTGTATGCAATGTCAAACTGACCAACATAAATAAAACAAAGACGCCGCTGTAATGAAAATATAGGGAGTATATGTCTCGTACATTATGAATGAAGTCTGGTCATAACTAATGTAAATTGCATCCTGACTGACCGAGCTGCATCTACCCCAGACAGCTATTTACCTTAATGCAATGGTATAATCACTTGGTCAAATGCCAAACGCGGATGACAAGCTAACCCCTGACATTATCAACCACCAATGACCAGAAAGTTAGTGCCTTCTATAAAACCATCCAATACAAAATATAAGGTAAAGTCTCCAGAGAAATCAAATAACACCAAATGTTAGCGGTATATGCGACCTGCATGAGTAGGCATTTTGGTGTAGTATTAATGCCATAGATTGTTACAAATCAACCAGTATTGCTGATAATGGCGCCTGATGAAATCCAATGTTTCTGGTACCCTGGACGAAAAAGCTGACAGAATATATATATACTTGTAAGGTTAGTGAAAGACAAAAATCTCTGAGAGAACAAACAAATTGGTCAACAAATTGTTGTAAGAAAGAACTATATGATGTGGCTGTATAATTATTCAATTATTTCAAACCAATTACCATTGCCAGCATTTCTAGTCTGTGAAGTCCTACAAACAAAAGATGTGTAACAGCTATGATCATATTAAATCATGTACATTAAAAACCTGACATAACTTTAAAACCACCTAAAAACAAAAAGATCCCAATACCAAAACTTTTAAGTGGAGCGCTTTGCTAAAAAAAATCTTTATTAGAGAACGCAGGTGTCTTTGACTTTGAACGCCTTAAGTGAATTGTCTATGGAGGGGCACGTGACCTGTTCTCAATCTGGTTAACGATTTAAAAAAAAAAAAAAATTAAACAAGAGGGCCCAAAGGGCCATAGGTCGCTCACCTGTCCTAGTTGTTCATGAACCCCCAATGGTAGCCTCTATTGCATGTACAAGGTTTTCAAATTGTCTTATGCTTTATAATTTACATCACATTTAGACCCAATGACATATTGAAGTGATTTGACCTTGTGACCTAGTTTTTGACCCAGATGACCCAATATCGAACTTGACCTAGATTTTATTGAGATGATCATTATGACCAAGTTTCATAAAGATTAGACCAAAATTGTGACCTCTAATGACTATACAAGGTTTTTCTATGATTTGACCTTGTGACCTAGTTTTTAACCCCGGATGACCCAATATCAAACTTGACCTAGATGTTGTTGTGATGATCATTGTGACCAAGTTTCATACAGATTAGTCCAAAATTGTGACCTCTAGTGACTACACAAGGTTTTTCTATGATTTGACCTTGTGACCTAGTTTTTGACCTTGGATAACCCAATATCAAACTTGACCGAGATTTTGTTGAGATGATCATTGTGACCAAGTTCCATAAAGATTAGGTCAAAATTGTGACCTCTAGTGACTACACAAGATTTTTCTATGATTTGACCTTGTGACCTAGTTTTTGACCCCGAATGACCCAATATCGAACTTGACCTAGATTTTGTTGAGGTGATCATTGTGACCAAGTTTCATAAAGATTAAGCCAAAATTGTGACCTCTAGTGTCTACACAAACAAATTGTGGATGGACGACGGACGGACGACGGACGAAGAGTGATCACAAAAGCTCACCCTGTCACTTTGTGACAGGTGAGCTAAAAAAAGGAAGCATTCTGTAAGAATGTTGTGAACCAGACAAATTCCATTCAATTTTTCATCATTATTTTATTTCATGTATTTTTATTTCAAAACCACTTGATTGTCATGACAAGTCTTTGTTTAAGTGATAAACTTTCTAAAATCAAAGAAATCATGATCACTTTTAGCATAAAGCAGCTTTACTGTCATCATAAAAGGCGCACCAAATGCCATCCGTGACATCACAAGAGCATGAATACATTTTTACATAAATAAAACAATAATAAAACTAAAGAAAACAAAACAAAGAGCGAAATCAATTCATCCGCGTGTTCGTTAATGTGAATCAGTACATTCTGTTTATAAATCCGCAATTTTATCTTTTTCATCGTCTAACAGGATGGAATGAAATTTGAATAAAATAAACATAGAATGGCAATATTGCTCGTGTGATATACGAGTTCGGTAATGATTTACCATTAGTTCTCTTGTCAGGAGTATGCTAAAATAAAAAGTGTATGTGATACTGTTATATTGCCATATAAGGCATAACAGTTGAAAAGACTTCATCAACAAATGCTACTTTGTGACATAATGCATCTGTCTTTTAAATGTTTCATGATGCTGACTGAATATAACTCTTTCTCTTTATTTCTCTTTCAGGAGGCATCAGGTGATAGACCCGAATGCTGTCATCGTCTGAAAAGAATCTTCAATTTGAAGATTAGAAAATACATTTGACAAATAACAAACAACTAAACATAGCTTGAATTGTCATGGAACTCTATGTTTTTGGAATTATTAATGTAGACCAACCAATCAACAGAATGACTAATTAATTAATATTAACAAAGCATTAACGACGTCAATAGCTCATGTTGATTAACATTATATGAATTAAATAACATTTTGTGACACATCTATAACGGAACACGCTGACTGCGATATCGGAACACACTGCCTGTGATATCAACTCCTACATAAAAGATTAATCAGATTCCCAACAGTGAGATATTCAATTATCACGTACACGTGTAAATAAAACACAGCGTGTCATCGAAGCTGTAAGCAAATAAAGTGATTGTTTGCCTTCCTGTGGAACCATTTGTACATTCAGGGAAACATTCAATGCTTCAAGTTTGTTTAACTGGATAAGTTTGAATACCGGAACTGTAACTCGAGCGTTGAGTATTCCGAGTGTGTTTGTTGATAAACAAAACGAGTTCAAACGGAATCAAGATAACTTGTTTGGATTAACTAGGAACAAAAGGCAACATATTGAACAATATCGATACTGCATGGTAGTTTGTACCCAAGCCAAAGAGGAATATAATATCAAGCCTCTCGCTCAGATGATTGTATAGAATATTAAGAAGCCTCTGAGTAGAAACTCTTTGACATTAAAGTCAGGAATGTAATACTATGATGAGAATTCTAGACATAAGCTGCTGATATAGCCTATCCATTGACAGTTTACGCCAGAAGAACTTTCTTTTTGTTTATGTGATAAAACTTTCAGTGAGCCGAACAATTTCTGTGAAAAATGTTGCATTTTATGTAACAGGATTTCTCTATTACTGGACGACACCACAGAATGACAGCCATGACGGCTTTGGACAATGTAACCATAGTCGCGCTGGTCAACAACACTACCTATATGACTGAATTGCAAAACACGGATAATCCGATGTTTGAATTTCAAACCACCTACGGGAAAGTTCATGGATACATCAGTAATGTGGTTTGTGTATTCGGGGTGTTATCAAATATATTGAACGTTATCGTTCTAACAAGACGACACATGATAACGCCCACAAATTGTATTCTGACTGCATTAGCCATTGCAGATTTCCTAACTATGCTGACGTACCTCGTTTATGCGACCTACTTTTACATAGCAACAGAACCGAAATGGGAAGTTGGTCATTCGAAAGGATGGATGTACTTTATTCTTATACATAATCATTTTATAATCACCTGCCATAACATGGCAATGTGGTTCACAGTATCGTTAGCAGTTTTTCGATACATTTTTGTATGCCATCATGTCATTGGGAATCGATTGTGCAGCCTTAACAGAGCCATCTTAACAATAACAATAATTGTGATTTCTACCATCATTGTTTGCATACCAAACTATTTCTTGTACAAAGTAGAACCTTTGTCAAAAATCATAGAATCCAATATTACAGGATACTGGATTATCGACTCGGACTTTGTGATCAATCATTCATTTTATAAGGTCTCCATATTCTGGTTCTTTGGGGTCATAATGAAAGTGGCCCCTTGTATCCTGTTAACACTTCTCAGTAGTATGATTATACTTACAATGCACCAAGCCAGTAAACGTCGAGTCCGTCTGCTACAACAGACCCGAACATCGGACCACGATGTCAATCATGAGCACAATCGTACCACATGGATGCTTGTCTCTGTGGTCCTATTCTTTGTTATCACAGAAATGCCGCAAGGAATTCTAGCAATGATTAGCGGCCTGAATGACAAATTCTTCAATGAAATTTATTCTAACCTCGGTGATGTCATGGATTTACTTGTGTTACTTAACTCAGCTGTGAATTTCATTCTTTATTGTATTATGAGTCAACAATTCAGAGATACATTCAAGAATCTGTTTGTCTTGCACTGGATGTGTAGGTCGCAACAATACGGCAAAGTCAACGGGCACCAGAATGGAGCGTCCACGTACAGCAGTGTTAAAACGGAAGTTACAATGTTATAAATAGACTGATACCCCGAGTGTTGAAATGAAAGTAATTACAATGCTATAAATAGACTGGGGATTCCTGTGTAAAAATGGAAGTAACAGAGCTATAGACAGAAAGATACCCCATATTAAAGCGGATATAACAATGCTTAAAATAGACTGATGCCCTATATAGTGTTAAAAGTTATAATACTTTTAAAAACTAGACTGGTTTTTCATGAACAAAAAAGAAAGATTTTGAATTACAATGGTATATATGATTTTACTACAATATTTTGTAAGGATAAAAATGACATTGGGAGAGAAAGATGCAAGATGTCGACAAGGTGATCATTGCATTTTAAATGTGTTGGTTAATCTATTAGTGTTATTATTATATATTCATTTCATTTTTGTACAGTATATATTCACAATTAATTTTGATATCAACATTTAAGTAACTCATACTAAAAAGTGTTAAAAACTGTAAAGGTGCTGAACTCGGGGGGATCAGATTTCGTGGTCGAATTCAACTCCCTCGAAAAATAATGCTTTCACAGTAATTATCAAAATTTGAAATATTTCCAAACTACTGCAAATGATTTAAAAGAATGCTTAGATAATAAAGTCTGATTGAAATATAACACTTAAAGTCTCATATATTCATCGCAAATGTATGTAAAATATGTTTTTAGGTCACTTATATAATTTACATGTAGTGAACACTTGTTCATCGATTATACAGACTATGCACTGGAATTTTGCAGTTGATTTACAGGCAATATCTCACTAAATCATTTAATATAGCTATTATAGAGGCATCTACTAATTTCAGGAAACTTTTGCTAAAAATTTTAAATAATCAATATTTTTTCATCATCTGAGTTCAGCGCCTTTAACCTATTCCCTCATAGAGAACTAGCTGTAAACAGGCAATGTTATTATTTACATACATCATATTGGAAGATTTATTTACTGATGATATTATATATAGTAAAGTTGTAAGTACAGCCCAGTTAGGATAGTGTGAGAGTGACGTTGCCATTTCTGTGTACACAAAATATTACAACCACTGTCTGAGCAGGTAGAGCAAATCTAGTATGTATTTTAGCATTGAAATTAAAGCTTCTATGTAAGCCTTTATAATTGGTTTTATTTTACACTGTAACAGTGGGCTCAACCGCTGCATCACTCTATTCTATAATTCTTACCCTGACTGGACTATAATCTAATTACCCGTTTACTGCTTAATGGTGTGAAATTTAAGTCAAAGTCTAATAAACGCAGGTTATGTGCATGCGACTCAGCTAGAATCCTGAAAAAGGTGTCTCCATGAGGGAATGGGTTTTAGAAATATGAGAAAATGTAAATAATCATGATCATAATTATATAGTAAATCATATACTTTCACGAGCGATTAATTTTTGCTATATCTACGAATGTCTTAAATTTGCGAAATTTTAAGCTTGACTTTCTTAACTTAAATTAAGGCAGTAAAATTCAGTTCTTTCTGTGCAGTGAAATAAAATATACTTTGTATTTGCAAAATCCTTCAGAATAGTTTTTGCGAAATTTCGACCTCGTGAAAATATATTATTTTACCGTACCCTAAGAGCATAGAAGTAAAATAAGCTTAGTGTTTCTGGTTGTTTATCGATCTACAGAAAACTAAGCGTTACTTTAATCTCACAATGTGCTTTCAAATATACCATTTAAGTATAAGTAACAGCAATATTATACCATAATAATGCTTTTTGTGAATGCCAAGTTTAGTGAATTTGGCCCAGAACAATAATATGCTGTATTGACATGTACTTTCTGAGTTTAATCCAACATGTTCTTGTAAATAAACGAAATTTTACCTATAGTTATAATTTACAGGGTGTTAAAAAAGTTAATTCTCAAAATTTAAATTCATACAAAATTTTATCAGAGTTATGTACGTAGTGTAAACATTTAATTTCTGACTCTAATAGTAACATTTAATTAATGCTAGAAAGATGGCAGACCCTCTGAAATTTTATCTGTAAATTTCAATTCTTCTGACGTCAGAAAAATAAACGATTGAAATGTTTACATTGAGAACAAACTTTTTTAACACCCTGTACATGCATATTTTAATGGACATAATGAATAAATTAACAATCTCTGTTATTTGATTTATTAATTTATGATTTAAATCACACATGTATTTGTGTACAGACATGTCACTGGCTTAGAATGAAGTCTACTAACGACCTTATAAGACTGATACATATTTGAAATCTGCATCTCAAAGCGCTTCTTGCGAGCATACTTTCATGAAAATCGGAAGTGGTCATGTTGACGAAACTGAAGTTTAAAAAGCTTGTTTTTCCAAAAGTAAAGAGTAGTTTTCAGACAGTTTTTTTCTTGTTTTCTCAAAACATTTATTTTGTACTTACACCCTTCTAATTCTAAGCCAGGGAATTGGCCTTTTTGAATGGACTGTTTTATGGAACAGGTTATAGCCTGGTTCCCGTTCCTAGTTTACAGCACTACTACAGTACTACTACTGTAATATTGGAGACGGGAACCAGACTAATACAATGCTGTCACAATTAAAAAATATTTAAAATTGTTAAAAGTGTACTTTTGGATCTGGAAGACATATTCACATATATAGCTTATGATTGATATAACACATACACATCTAAGATTGCAATACAAATTTCAATAAACAGAAATTGGTTACAAAACCCCGGGAGCTTTCATAATAGCAGTAATCAACTACTTAAGTTCCTAAAAATAAATTCCCGAGTGACAAAGATACCAAATTTTAATTACAGTAATTTGAATATGTGTAACCAGCAGCCAATTGGGAAGTATATTTAATGGTCGTATCTAATAGACAAATGTAGAAATATGTAGGACAAGTCTGAACGTTGACAATTACACTCCAAGAAAGTTACTATATGGAGAAATAAGAACATTTTAAGGTAATTATGTGATTATTTGTCTCGTGCTCAGAATCAGAAAGAGGACTGAATATAAAGTTCAGTCAGGATAAAAATCCAGTGACGCAGAGGTCGAATCCACTATAATGGTGTAAAACCAATTAAAAAGGCTTATACTGTACAAACAACTATAATTTCAATGCAAAACTAACATACTAAACTTCGCTCTACCTGTTTAGACAATGGTTGTGATTTTTGCGTACACATAAACTGCAACATCACTGTCACAATATCCTAACTGGACTATATGTAGGGCATGCTTGTTTTACTATTATATTCCATAACAAGCTTATAGGTTACAATACTATACAGCTGGGTACTGTTTTATCAAAGTACTTAAGGATATTGTAAACTTGCGATCAAACTTAAATTCCTTATTATTTGTTAACATTTGTTAATTATATAGTGTGGTAAATGGAGCTGCAATACTCATAATGATTAAGTTAATGAACTCCTACAAACCATGTCCGTCACTAATTTGCAGTTGTAAAGAATTATAAAGCTGTTAAATTTGAGCGTAACTTTTAGAATTTTGTAAGTTCTTAAACAATATGAGAACAGAAAAAAGACACAAATTTTCGTTTTTATGACACTTTGGTTCTTGCCAATAGGGCTTATCAGTTACCTGGAAAAAGAAGACATTATGTCAATGCATATCAAAAGCATCACACAAAAGTTTTGAATTTAGCAGCAGATTTGATAATATCTAATATGCACAATGCTTTCTTAATCGATTTTGTTCAGTTAATTAATTACCATGGACATGAATATTGATTTCTTGACCCTTATTTAACTATGGGGAATATGTATTTAATGGCATTGATACACAACCAACCATAAGCTGATGGAGCAGTTGAATACAAGGTTAATATATACCCAGTATTTATGTTCTGCGCATTTTAAGAATAAGGTACAATTCTAGAAACGTCCTGCACATTTTGGGAATTCCGATAATGTTTGCACATTCTAGAATAGCGCAGACAGGATTGACTAAGGCACAGGTTTCCTTGAACTTTACCTATATACTTTCTATATACAAGCTTTACAATAACCCCGAAATACTGATCCTTAAATTGTCAAGATTCGTAAACCGTGCACAGGCTATTCTAGAATTGCCCTGAGTGTTTTAAGAATCGTGCAACAATATCTAAATTCCCAAAACGATTAGGACGATTCTAGAATGTATATTATTGCGCATAACATATGCAGGGTGTTAAAAAAGTTTGTTCTCAAAATTTAAATTCATATAAAGTTTATTTGAGCCATATATGCAGTAGATAATGTTAATTTCTTACTCTAATAGCTTCATTTAATGCCAAAGAGATTAGGAAAATGGTAAAACCCTCTGGATTTTAATCTGAAAATTTTACAGTTTCCTCAGGTATTGAAACCCCAACATTGAGAACAAACTTTTTAAACACCCTGTATATTCACAATGCATGGTATCATGATTCATCACTATAACCCAGGTGAATATTGTATCATGATCTGTCTTACTTATAATTGCCACTCAGAAATCCCAGAATTTGATTAATGATTCAACAGGTGTTCAATTAAGTGTCTAATTAATGAATACCAAGTTTATATAGATAAATAATCAACATATTGAACAGTTTCTGTTTATTGCCGATGTAACCACTTATCTTCCATCAATTAAGAGTAACAACAACAGCAGAAATAATAATCCTGTAGACTGCATAGGTGCTCCTTGGGGTCTAGTTTAGACATAATCTGTGAATGTAACCATTACAGGATTTAGTTTCTTGTGTTAAGTGAAAATTAAGCATAAATGTTAGCAAGCACAACTTATCAGGCGTTTCAAGAAGTTTAAAAGTCACTATTGTCTCCCTGAAGTCACACATACCAAGGGAGATAATTTATCTATCTAAGTCACACATACCAAGGGAGATAATTTAATTTATCTATCTAAGTCACACATACCAAGGGAGATAATTTATCTATCTAAGTCATGCATACCAAGGGAGATAATTTATCTATCTAAGTCACACATACCAAGGGAGATAATTTATCTATCTAAGTCATGCATACCAAGGGAGATAATTTATCTATCTAAGTCACACATACCAAGGGAGATAATTTATCTATCTAAGTCACACATACCAAGGGAGATAATTTATCTAAGTCGCACATACCAAGGGAGATAATTTATCTATCTAATTCTCACATACCAAGGGAGATAATTTATCTATCTAAGTCATGCATACCAAGGGAGATAATTTATCTAAGTCGCACATACCAAGGGAGATAATTTGTAAGTAGCTAATGTCTATCTAAGTCACATTATCATACAGAGCACTATAGCGTTAAGTACATAATATGCAAAAAAACCTCTTCCCCACCATTTTAAATAGAATTTATCATAAATCTATCACTTTAACAAGCACCCACTTTTATTTCATTATTTAACAATTTCACAATTCTGTGAAGGCAATTTACTTCTCATTTATGAATAAAACATTATGTTGAGTAATGTAATTTGTGCTAATTGTTTCATTACAAGAGATGGTGAGAATATATAAATATTTAAACTGCAATAATCAGTCTCGAAAATTTCAATCATTTTAAGTAACTTCTTATATATTAGTATGTTACTCATAAGCAACTATGAAAGGTTAGAAATAGAATAATTTGTTTAAGTGGCATGCCATGATTGCTCTGGTAGCTTGATTCTTGTTTTATTTAACCGCCTTAATTGAATGTGTTTACATTCAAATGAGTATTGTTGATTTGACTATGGTGGTTTTTTAAACAAAAATCTGCCTATTTTTTTTTTTTAGACTTTTAACGGAAAATGCTGATTTTCTGCAACAATATCAACATAACTTAATCATCTGATAAATCCAGAGCACTAAATCCTTGAGTGACACCGATTTCAACAAAATAAAAAATATCTTTGCAACGACGCCTAAAGAAGTTTTTACATTTTAATTATGTAAAAGTGTTTTTATGAAAATAACATATGCTACTAGGGTATGCCACTTCCAAATTTTTATTATTTTTGAAAACTTTTAACTTGATTACAATAACAGTGACATATTTATTGAGTTCCTTGTTTGATGATTGTGTTTACAGAACAGTCAGCATGCAATGTTATAATACAACTGTGGTTTTGTCATTGTTTTTATACAGTCTGACCTCCTTCAGTGGAATTTGTCGTGTTGGAAACTTTAATGAATTGAACCTGGTGATCAAATCATACAATAGGTAGCTAGAACCATACAATTGGTATTACCTAGCACTTTTAACTTGTCACCCTTGAATATCCGTGCGTATCTGTTGTCAAATCAGAGTTGTTATTTTAACTGATCAAAACATTCTTACGGTGCAATAACGAAAACACACGGGGATTAATTAGCGACAGGTCAAAAGTGCTCGACAATAGCTATAGGACATACATTTCTATATAGTCTTGACCGTCGTTAAGCTCAACACTCTTATGATGAACTGTCCATTTAATAGATTTTAAGTTCCAATTACGCATTACGACCATCATGACCACCCTGGAATTTTAGTATGTCGATTTTTCATTCAGACACACTATTTCCACAGTGTAAAATTTTGAGATCATAACGAGAGTCAACTGTGGATAGTAAAAATACAGGAATATATTAGGAATTTTGATACATTTTGGACAGAACCAATTATTCTTATAACACGCTATATTAATATCAAATGAAACACAATGTCTGACTAGTACTGTATATATTGTAGTTACTATTAGGAAGACGGGCCATTTTCTTTGTATATTTTATATGTATATTATGGATCATTATGTAATATATTCACTTATATTGCTGTTATATTCACCATCAGTGTTGGATATAACCAGCCATGCTGTGATATCACTATTGTTAGACAGTAAAGTGCTACTATACACACCATGCTTGCGTTAATTGTTTTCTTTATTTCAAATTCCTCCACACCGTAGCATAAATTGTTTTCTTTATCCCAAATTCCCCCACCTTAGCGTTAATTGTTTATCTCCAATTCCCCCACCTTAGCATAAATTGTTATCTTTATCCCAAATTCCCCCACCTCAGCGTTAATTTCAAATTCCCCCACCTTAGCGTTAATTGTTTTCTTTTTGCCAAATGCCCCCAACTTAGCTTTAATTGTTTTCTTTATCCCAAATTACCCCACCTTGGCGTTAATTGTTTATCTCAAAATCCCCCACCTTAGCATTAATTGTTTATCTCAAATTGCCCCACCTTAATGTCAATTGTTTTCTTTTTCCCAAATGCCCCCACCTTAGCGTCAATTGTTTTCTTTATCCCAAATTCCCCCACTTTCCCCATCAGAGTCCTCCATCAGTCGATCCTCGTACTGACACCTCCTTCAACAAACAATGTAAAATGCTCTTTAGCATTTTGGTAGTTTGTTAGATTAAACATTAGCAAATTACATTGTTGCATGAAGAGAGGAAAAAACACTCAAAAAAAATCCATTCACAAGCACAAGATTTCATGATTTTATACCACTCTCCACCCTAACAGTTTCTGATTTGACAGTCTTACATCAAGTTTGTGCCCACTTGCAAGCCTTGAGCTTAAACTAACTCATAATGATATTGTTTTTCACTGGAAATCAATGAGTGCCACACGCAGTTACACCCATATAAACACCACTATCTGTTTTCTCTACCCACATTCCTATTATTGCATCATAAAAACATTAAGAACATTGTGCAAAATATGTCATTAAAAGCCGTTAAAAGCTTCCAAATCACACTGATCGGCAGAATGACAAGCAGTGACGGAGGAATGATGATACTTTAATCTGGTATCAATTGAATTGAACCAGATAAATGAGACTAGTATATTCCATTTACGACATTTCTATTCAACAGTTGGGTCTAATAATGGACAGCTTGGGTGATAAAAATCAAATCAGCACACAGACTGGCAAGGAAAATAATACCCTGATTAATCTGAGAACAAGAGAATCCTTTCCTCTTTAAATGGTTTCAACAAAATACTCCCCTGGAAATGGAAAATGCATCAGCACAAGATTATAAGAAGATCAATGTCATTTAAAAACTTGTTCAATGTCATAGAAAATGTTGTCAACCATTTGTGAACATGTATTGAGAAACAACAATAACAATTGTGAGAGCGATGCATTCTCCAAGGTACCCCTAAAACAATACAATGAATGCACTAATGTTGTTCAAATGATTCATCACATGTGAAATTTTATGGAAATATCAACAAGAGATGTTTTTAAAACGTATGCCCAGTCCCATGGTAGCCCAATAGTCAGAACTGGGAAAGGTCACATTGGTGACATTGACCTTGACCATTCGGAACTAAAATTGTCATACAGCAACCAGCAGACAGATCGACTGATGACAAGGTCACTTCTATATACCCCAAAACAGTTGCTACTGTTCCATTATCGCCCTTAAGTTTCCCATGGGGTCTATTTAACAGGATTAATGCCCCCACCCCCCCCCAAACAAAACCACAAGATTGTAGAGAAGTACTAAGTTACCTTAATGTAGGAGATAAATATCAAACTGGGACATACTCAATAAGTCGTATGTTTATTGGTTTGGTAGAGCTTTCAGTAAAGTGGCCATATATCATTGAGAGTTCCCACCATGACTGCATAATGAGTCAGTTTTCTCCAGTTTTTGCAGACAAAAACCTCACTTCATTTGGTTTATTGCTTCCTGTCAGCATTTCTAATAGGCAACAATATAAGGTGGCAGATGACAGTCCTATGGGCAGACAATCAGCATGGTGGCAATCTTTAACAGTAACAGTGTTCTCATAATGGTGAAGAATGAACATTGTGACAGTTGAAAGTTTTATCATTGTTATTCCATTCAGCTATTTAACAGCTGGGACTAGGGCGGACTTATTTTCTTGTTTGGCAGTGTGTTTTAGGATTTCTGACAGCTGAAACTATATATATAGGCATTATAGTTGTTTTACTGTGGAAACTGTGTCATTCAGCCAGGACATTCAGTCTTTTGGTTACTGAAACTAATAATTCATTATACTTTATGACGGCTTGGACTTTACTTGTTCAGTTGGGCATTGTGCCTTGTATGTGTTTTATGTGGTCTGTGCTCAGCTGGTTAAATTAATTGCAACCAACAGTTCTAGTTCTATGGTCGGTCAGGAATCAACATGTTATAAATATAATCGCAGTCAAAAGTTCTATGGTCAGATCCAACATGTTATGAATATAGTGACAGCCAACAGTTCTATGGTCAGGTCCAGCATGTTATGAATATAGTGACAGCCAACAGTTCTATGGTCAGATCCAACATGTTAGGAATATACTGACAGCCAACAGTTCTATGGTCAGATCCAACATGTTATGAATATAGTGACAGCAAACAGTTCTATGGTCAGGTCCAGCATGTTAGGAATATAGTGACAGCCAACAGTTCTATGGTCAGATCCAACATGTTATGCATATAGTGACAGCCAACAGTTCTATGGTCAGATCCAACATGTTATGAATATAGTGACAGCCAACAGTTCTATGGTCAGATCCAACATGTTAATGAATATAGTGACAGCCAACAGTTCTATGGTCAGATCCAACATGTTATGAATATAGTGACAGCCAACAGTTCTATGGTCAGATCCAACATGTTATGAATATAGTGACAGCCAACAGTTCTATGGTCAGATCCAACATGTTAGGAATATAGTGACAGCCAACAGTTCTATGGTCAGGTCCAGCATGTTATGAATATAGTGACAGCCAACAGTTTTATGGTCAGGTCCAGCATGTTAGGAATATAGTGACAGCCAACAGTTCTATGGTCAGATCCAGCATGTTATGAATATAGTGACAGCAAACAGTTCTATGGTCAGGTCCAGCATGTTAGGAATATAGTGACAGCCAACAGTTCTATGGTCAGGTCCAGCATGTTATGAATATAGTGAAAGCCAACAGTTTTATGGTCAGGTCCAACATGTTATGAATACAATTGCAGTCAAAAATTCTATGGTCAGATTCAACATGTTAAAAATATAGTGACAGCCAACGGTTCTATGATTAGAAATCAGCAGACAAGGATTAGTTTGATGGACACATCTGCTGCTCATGGACATGTCTGCTGTCAGTTATATATAATTCCTAACAAAACAGAAATAGCTATCATTACTGATGTCTCCTATCCTTGAATTAATAATGTATCTATAATAATCTTCCTTCATACTGTCTAGCCGTATATAGTGATAATATAATATCTTCCTATCAGGTGCTAAATTATTGTCACCATTTTTTTGTAATATATTGTCCAAAGATATAACATCAGGTCAATCATATTAATATCTAATGGATGATAAAAAATATCATATAAAGAGGTAATAATACACTGCTCAAAAAAATCAAAGGAACACCATAAATGTTGGTGTAATCTTTGTCATGAATAAATAAATGCCAGCAAAATAAATATATAGAATGAGTTTGTGAATGTTATCTCTCAAACAAACATCAACATTCTGCAACAGGCATATACTTATTGAAAAAAGTAATGCATATTGATAAAACCCATTTTTGTTTGAATAATGCTGTTTTTGGTACACTATGTGTATGCCCCTCTATATTGTCACTGCAATGTCTACACCAATTTGGTACGTTCTAAATCAATGTCCTTGGGAAGTTTCGGGGAATAAATCTTTACTCCTACATGACTACCAGGGTCAGCACGTCAAATGTTTTCCTTGACTTTCTTGGGTTTGTAATGCACCTGTAGACAAAGTATCAAACATGTTCTACTGAATTCAGATCCGGACATCGTAAATAGAGACTGGAGGACCTCAGTGTCACTGTTGTTAGTTATGATGCTTTGCATTCAATTGTGTATTGCTTCCTACACTTGGGTGTCTTTTTGTATCGTTTTGCGTTCGATAGTGCCTTTTTATTAATTTGCGTTCCATTGTGTCTTTTTGTTTTGCTTTGCGTTCCATTGTGTCTTTTTGTACCACTTGCATTCCATTGTGACTTTTTGTATCGCTTTGCATTCCATTGTTTCTTTTTGTTTCACTTTGTATTTCATTGTGTCTTTTTGTATTACTTTGCTTTCATTGTGTCTTTTTGTATCACTTTGCGTTCCATTGTTTCTTTTTGTATCCTTTTGCTTTTCATTGTGTCACCTTGTAATCACTGCATTCCATTGTGGGTTTTTGTATCAATTTGTATTCTATTGTGTATTTTTGTATTGTTTTGCGTTCAATTGTGCCTTTTTGTATCACTTTGCATTCTATTGTATATTTTTGTATCCTTTTGCATTTCATTGTGTCTTTTTGTATTGCTTTGCGTTCCATTGTGTATTTTTGAATCGCTTTGCGTTCCATTGCACAGGGTCTCTGTGTAGCGCTTTGCATTGCTATGCCTTGTTGTATCACTTACTGCACTTTGCGTTTCATTGTGTCTTTTTGTATCACTTTGCATTCCATTGTTTCTTTTTGTTTCACTTTGTATTTCATTGTGTCTTTTTGTATTACTTTGCTTTCATTGTGTCTTTTTGTATCACTTTGCGTTCCATTGTTTCTTTTTGTATCCTTTTGCTTTTCATTGTGTCACCTTGTAATCACTGCATTCCATTGTGGGTTTTTGTATCAATTTGTATTCTATTGTGTATTTTTGTATTGTTTTGCGTTCAATTGTGCCTTTTTGTATCACTTTGCATTCTATTGTATATTTTTGTATCCTTTTGCATTTCATTGTGTCTTTTTGTATTGCTTTGCGTTCCATTGTGTATTTTTGAATCGCTTTGCGTTCCATTGCACAGGGTCTCTGTGTAGCGCTTTGCATTGCTATGCCTTGTTGTATCACTTACTGCACTTTGTGTTCCATTTTGTCTCTGTGTATGTCACTTTGGCCAAATCCAGTAACAGCAGCCTGCACTATCATGTGATTATAATATGCAGACCAATCTAATGTATATATATAATAATTATACCAAATACGTAAGTGACGCACCATGTGCAAACATAGAATATTCTTTATTCATATGTCAAGAAAATTATGAGACAATCCGTCAGAAAAATATGATACTAGACAAATGGAGCCCACATGGTAAATAAGTAATATGATAGAATATATAAGGTGACAGAACCAGGTGACAGCATGCTCTTATTATTGTGTTTGTCTTCCACCTAACTCTTCAATGTTCCTATTACACTGCTGTTCTCACCAATCAAGATGCCTGTTTGTCTACGAGGTTTCAGACCAATTGACTTAATATGCAAGTTCAGAGATGGCTCTGCATTTTTATTATTTGTCTCATTGGTATTTTTCGAAGATTGTTTAATTGTTTAATGTTTTTTAGGTCATTTAATTTAGACTTAAATGTACTATAGTTTTCCTTAAACATGTAAAACTATAAAGCTCCTAATTGACAACTGGCATGATAAATGCCGATTCCTAGCACCTTTTAACACCCATGCTGAGTGTTAAATTGTTGTGAGACACTAAAATAGACTAACAAGCCAGAACAGCATCAGGAATTTATAATAGATAAGAGTATTAATTAAATTTTTTTGAACAAATGATTCTTTAAACAAAATGGAGACAGCCCAATGACAGAGCCTGCATCACTCTATTATATGTGTATAGCAAGACGCTTAAGACTAGACAATTAGTGGACCAATGATGACATGTAGACAGTAAAAAAGATTCTAGTAGTATTTTTTATAAGAGATCAGAAAGATGTCAGTCAAATTACAGCAATTCACTCTTGCCATTTTGGCTTCAGACATGTCAAAGGTGTAACATTTAAATTTGACCAACGGACCTCATTTTTAAACCAAAATTATTTTATCTATTTTGGTGAGGAAGCACACTGGATATTTTTTCAGTAACCATGATAAGAACAATAAATCTTATTCTTTGAAATGAGAAACAAGCCAATTCGTTGAATTGATATCCCCTGCCTACAGGTTATCAGTATTATTGTGCAGTTTGGAATGTAAGATCAGTATTATTGCACAGTTTAGAATTTAAGCTTCCATCAGATAACAATTGTTCAATAAATGAAGGGCAATGACTCTACAGCAAATTGACCAATAAACAACAAACCCAACCCACTGGCGGCCATGTTTTTTGATGAATCATGACAAAAATGTCCATTTTGTTAGTGTGTCATGCAACAACTATTTCGTTAGAATTATTTTGAAATCTGGCAAGTGGTTGAATTTTTATGAGTTATTTATAGATTTCAATTCTTTTAGCTCTCTCATCAAAGTAACATTGTTATCAATTCATAATGAAATCCAACCAGTACTTTAAGAGATGAAGATTTTTAAAGATTTTACTAGAGATATATATGGTAAAATGGGCCACACCCTCTGGCAGCCATGTTTTTGACGAATCATGACCAAAATGTCAATTTAGTGAGAGGGTCACCCAACAACTATTTCTGTAAAAGTTATTTTGAAATCTGGCCAGTGGTTGATTTTTTATGATTTTTTAAAATATTTCCAAACCGTTGCCATTTATAGATCAGAAAAAAACTTGACGGGCATCATCCCAGTATGATTGTAGATATTTATTTCAAGTTTCATGAAAGTCTACAGGCTAGTTACAGAGAAATGGCTGCGGACGGACTGACAGACTAGAATAAAGCACATTTAAGGTAAGTTATAGGCAACAGAACAAACATGCCCAAAAACATCACCTGCTGAACAACATACATTTTAATCTCAAATGAGGAACAACTCAATTTCAGTAAAGGGGTATTGACTATGGTGGCTGATTTATACCATGTTGTATTGTCGCTTTTTGCAACGAAAATGTAACAATGCAAAAAAGTCGACTTTGTCGTGTTTTCGCAAAGCAAATACAATGCAAAAACAAGACACATTTTTGGTGTCATATGGTCAGATTTTCGTTTTTCACCACAACAATCCGAAAATGCAACAATGCAAAGATATGACAAAGTCAACTTTTCGCATTGTTACTTTTTCGCCATAACAAAGCGAAAATGCGAAAATATGACATGGCATAAATCAGCCACCATACATTGACCAAACTTAATGCATTAGAGAGTTTTTTTTCAATCAGTTCCAAAACAGGTTTTAGTTTGTAAAATGTCAGTAATTGTTTTTACATTTTCATTACTTCAGATGTTCTGAATGTTCTAGGGAAACCATAGACCAGATCTACCAGGATCTAAAGTCTACAGAACACTGGAATGCAAAGCATCTTTCAACACCATTTTTCATGTCTTCCTTCGTCTAGGGCCATTAAGCTACATCCCCAAAAATAACATTTATGTATCCAGTATTACCAGAAAAAATATATGAATATTAATGAATCATTAATCACTGTGGAACTCTGTCAAGACAATAAAAACTATTTCTGCATTTTTATATCATTCAAAAACAAACTTTACTGGTAAACTGTTGATGTAACCCATTTTGGCATTCATACAATCTAGCAATTATTCTTAGTATAAACCCCACAAATATAATGGCAGCATAACTTCGATGATATTTCCGTTACTAATGAGAAGACCAATCTGAGAATTTCTCCACCCATTTCTTAGAGATTATTATACTCTTCAAAATGGAGGTAATTACTATTCTGATGATATTCATTGTAATTAAATCAGACATAACTCTTTGTAGTCTGCCATCTTTGGTACCGTAATATTTTTTTAAGAAATGAACATTGTCCCCACCAGGAGAGATTTAATGAGGGCTTTAACCTCCCTTTTACTGAAACAATACAGGTACTTTTATATCATGCTCATCTATGACGCCATGGCAATAATTTCAGTGAATTTAAAAGAGATCTTCACTGCGATAAATAGCATAGACACATTGCAGTATGGAAGTCCATTGATAGGTAAAACAAGACTGCGTTCAATAAATGCTTACTAGTATATGGTGGAAGCCTTGTCCATAAAAACTAGCTAAGTCAATCAAGGGCCATAATTCTGTTGAAATGTTGAATTGTGTTACATGACTTTGACAATGTAAGAAGGTGTTTAAGATTGTAAACAAGTATGCCAAGTTCGAAAGCAACTAGAAATTTTTGGTAAACATTTTTGGAAAGACGGACAAACGTACAGACAGGACATTCACTATATCTCCCATGCATCAGTAGATGCCGAGGCGTAAAATAAAACAGACAAAAAAGTAAGATATGCATGGAAAACGCAGATTGACTACCACTGTCACATTTGTCAATACTACTGCAAACCAAGAAATTATTTCGCGTGACTTAATTTCGCGAAGTTTAACTTCGCGGTAGAACAACTTTGCAGTAGAATTTCATGAAACTAAGTCGCCACAAAAGTGCTAAAAACATTAATATGGACATTGCAGGAAACTTAAAAACGCGAACATTTATAGTCGCAAATATGCTGACGAATAGCAAAATGCGAAAGTTAGTATTTGCAAAATAAATTGGTTTACAGTAAAACAGACATGCACATGTGACAAGATGTGAGACCGCAAAGCGTCCCATTAACCCTGGAATTACCAAGACAAATTGGTTCTTTGCGTAATTTAAATGCTTCTGCAGAAATAATGTATGACTTTTACCTAATATCATAATATAAGTGTTTGAACATTGCAAATGTCTATGTATTACATTTACAAAATGACTGACCTCATGATACAGTTGAAGGTATATAAAATAACTCATGGGAACACATAACATTTATCACAGACAAATTGAAAAGTGTGAGTGACCTGAAGATGACCATTATTATGACAGGGGCGTGGTCAGTCTGTTTTCAATGGCATATACATGATGACCATTTTTATGACAGGGGCATCGTCAGTCTGCTTTCAATGGCATATACAAGATGACCATTATTATGACAGGGGCATGGTCAGTCTGCTTTCAATGGCATAATACATGATGACCATTTTTATGACAGGGGCATCGTCAGTCTGCTTTCAATGGCATATACAAGATGACCATTATTATGACAGGGGCATGGTCAGTCTGCTTCCAATGGCATATACATGATGACCATTTTTATGACAGGGACATCGTCAGTCTGCTTCCAATGGCATATACATGATGACCATTATTATGACAGGGGCATGGTCAGTCTGCTTCCAATGGCATATACATGATGACCATTATTATGACTTATCACACTATAAGGCATTACAAACTGACTGACCAAAGGTCATACAATAGTTGACTATTGTTTAAAGTCAACAAATAATGTCAGACAAGTGATTATACATTGTAAGCTCAAAGACTAAAATGCTGTCGGTGTTAAACTCATTAGCCACCCACACAAACAAAAAACAACAGATAATGTTATTAATTCATCACGCTGATACTATATTATACAGATTAGTTTGTCAATATTTACATATTTCCATCATTTGGGTTAAGATAATACCTTATTATTTATGAAAGCTTTACAAAAACATGGTGTTGTTGTTATTTGGCTTCTTAATACATTAGAGGAATTAATGAGCAAGTCAGTGAACATCAAAACAACAACATCATTGTTCAAGCTACTGTTGTTTTTGTGAAGATCATTGATCACTATTGTTTATAATGCTTTATGGGAAACTGTTGCAGTGCTCACATCATTTTTGGAGCTAATTTTATACTGCAAAGGGTATTATACAACTCGTGTAGGCTGGATCGCTTGAAAAATGCCTTGATGTACATTTACTAGGGATGGCAACCGTTGCTTAGGTTGAGTATTCCAGAACTAGTACTGGAAAAAAATAAAATAATTGTTCCCGCCTGATATATATCTGATATAATGACAATACAGCCAGTGGTGAAAAAAGCATAAGTTGCTTCCATTAGAATGGACTGGCAGACTAGCAGCTCAGTAATACATACATTGAAAGTCCCTAGGGCATACAAAAAGGAGCTTAAAGAGGGTCTGGTCTACTGCATCAACATGCAGGATGTGTAACAAAAAGCTAATTTTGCATTTTTATAGAAAAGTTATCAAAGAACGCCTATAGTTCATTGAGCTCTCCGTATGTCACTTTGACAACAATACGGGACACGCAGACATGTAAATAAACAACTATGTGTGATTAAGAGCTTGCCTTCAATTTGCATACAAATATCTTATCATGTGCAAAGACAGACATCTTTGAGAGAATTTGACATTACACCTTCCTACCAATACAATTGCACTGACACTGTATTCCTGTCACTCCCAATGGGATGTTCAAATTTCAGCAGTCTTTGCACAGTAACTAACTATGTAAAGATATTGGTAATTATTTGAACTAGATGACCAAATGAACATGTGGAGTAAAATGATTATCTAGGGAATTACAGAACAGGGTTAAATGAGTTTTACAGTGCATATGGTAATATCATTTACAAGCAACCGTATACTTAATTAACCATGGAGGATTTCGTTTTGTGGTTGAATTTCAATAATGCACAAATTTCTCCCAACAAATGAAAATGATATTGTGTCAACCAAGAACAAAATGTCAAGATCTGAGTAAAACAAGTAATTAAGAATTGAAAGCAATACAGAAGTCCCCTACCGGTTTGAAGCCATTTTCAATGTTTCTGTTGCCATAGCAACCACAATTTAAATATATTTAGACGTGCATAATCCCCTTATTGCCCCTTATCCACATATCAAGTTTCATAAACCTAGCTTGGAAACTGTTTGAGTTATGGCAGGATCCAGATTTGGGCATATTTTCACTCTTTCTGTCGCCATAGCAGCCACAATATTTGTCAGAATCAATAAGTGTGTGTGATGTCTCAACATTACGTGCGTGTGTGTGTTTGCAGATGTCATCAGTTATTTAAGTGTGTAAGATGTCATCAATTAGCTAAATTTGCCTAATCGGGATGGTTCGGCATATCTTCGGGACGTTCTGGAACACTTCCGCATCGTTCCTGTACGCTTCTGGAAGCCTTCTGGACACTTCGGGACCGAAAAATCTTCGGCATCCAAATTTTAAAAGTTTTAAAATTAGGACGCCGAAGGTCTTGTTCGGGAGTGCTTCGGGATAATCGGAAACCCATCGGCAACAGTTCGGGGTGTTCGGGAATCCATCGTCATTCACTCGGCACCTTCGGGAAGCCTTCTGCGAGGCTTCGTAATCATTTTAACCATCCCGAGCGGTTCCCGAAGGAAGCTGAAGCAATGCCGAAAGCTCCCCGAATATGACGAATGGATGAGTTATACACACGGAAGCTATGCCGATCATGTTAAGAAACATGCCGAATAGTTGCCGAAGGCGCCGATTGTGAACGGAAGGGATGCCGAGTCGAAGCAGTATTTCCCGAACTATACAAGAGCAACTGCGGAAGCGATGAAGTCAAGTTGCCGATAGTTTTATATATCGTTTTCATACTAAGGACAGGCTACCAAATAGGGTTGTGTCAGACCCTATAGAAAACGATGACATAACCAGTATCGCATGGTCTTCAGCTATGAAAGAAAACACCGGAAAGAGACACCCGGTATATCTACCTAGGACTCTAAGTTTTTTTCATGAGCTTAATATGTCAGTGTTTTTTATACCTGAAACTAAGTCATTCAACTTTTAATTTTTATAGCTGAAACTAGTGAGATTAATGTGGTTTTCCATCTATCGTATTCAACTTTCAACTGATAACAAGATAGTAGTTCGGCATCGTTTATATACATCGGCAACCTTTCAGCATTCTATCGGCATCGATTCGTAAACACTTCCGCATATTCTGCAAAGTAACCGCAATCTTTCCGAACGATCGGGAAACATTCGGGACCAGTTCCTGAACTGTCGGCATTCATTCGCGTTGCGTTCGGCTACTTCGGATAGGTTTCGGCGTTTATACTGCAACACTTCGTATAATGAACCGCGAATACATCCCGAACGATCCCGATGGCAAAGATCCGCCCATTTTTATTGATAATTTATCCCGAAAGGTTCCCGAAACAAGCAAACTGTAATCGGCTACCCTTCCGCATATCATCGGGGTCTAGTGGACGGCAGGTCTTAGTGTGTATGATGTCATCCGTAAGTGTGTATGATATCACCCACAAGCCTGTGTACAAATGTCATCAATAAGTGTGTGTTATGTTATCAACAAGTAATGTGATGTCGTCAAAAATGTGTATGATGTCATCAACAAGTGTCTACAATGCCATCAAAAAGTGTGAACAATGCCATGATCAAATGTATTGACAAGACTGTGATGCATCTGGTATAAATTTCAAAGATTAAAATAACCTTCATTAGAAAAGTGTTTTTGTGATTCGTTTCAAAGTTGTCAGAACTATGTGTGGTTTAATAAGTGATCTAGTCTATACCAAAGATCATACACAAATGGATAGGCATGTCTTAAAAGAGCCGAATTATGACTTGAAGACTTACAATGCATTGCGCGTGTTTCGCTTATTATCGGGAGTGTCCGATTTATCAAAGGTTTAACCGCGTTTGGTTAACTCCGTCTCTTTCAGTCATTATAGCAGCCCTAAATAAGTTTCCTTAGGGATCTGAAAATCAAATCTTGGATACAATCCAAAACCCGTCAAAGAAAAATCATCGACCCGGAATGGTCACAGAAAAATTGGTTTATTTCACAATTTATGGATGACTTATCTAAATTATTTATGCAACAACATACCAAACACATAATAGACGAAATAAAAACCCACCTTCGCTATATTTGAACAAGGGTTACTTTAAATTAATCCGAATATTTTGCAGGTTTAAAGCTTTAAATATCCAAGATGCAGCTGCTAGCGGTAAAACAATCGGAATGGTCCGTTCGGCATTTATCTCTACTGACGTAGGCCAATCGCCTTATTTCTTTTCAAAATGGCGGCTTCTATAGGCAAATGAGCTAAGTGTCAGTTCCATTCTCCCATATTCTTTGTCCATACTGATCTGTATTGCTATAGCACAGAAAATTTGACATGATCCTGACCTTTATGCATGAATATATTACAAGGTGCTGTATATATAAATTTCCACAAGCAAATCGTGCAATATCGGTTCTTTAGGTTTAAGTTGGTATAACACCTTGAGCGTCTTCATGATACTCTCCGCTTATGAAAACCTACGACCGGTGTTATAAATATTGACAATAAATGAGCTGTAAAATTATGCTAATTGAAGGTCGAGAGTCGTGTCAAATTCTCTGGACTATACATTGTCACAAACACGGTCATTTGTCAAGGCCATGTTTTTATCCTATAATTTTCAGAACATTCGTGAAAAGATTTCCTAATTCACTCAGCCATCCTTGAGAATGTTTTCCATGACTACAGTAAATCCAGGAAGAGAAAAAACCATAGAAATTCCAACAGAGCATATAATCAAGTATTTAACACCAAAAACCCTCCTTCATAATTCAAGAAGATCAGAAAGAAGGCAGAAAGTCTGTTGGAACTTTTAAAGAAAACAAAAAATATCCATGGATGTGATGAATACCCCCCAGATACTGCATGACACAGTTACGCAAGCATCAGAGGTCCAAGTTAAGATGACATGTACAACTAAGTCTAGGTTTGGTACTGATGAATCCTGCAATAGGCAATCATTAGCAAAACTGATGAAACCATTGTGTGTCGATGATATGCACAATTAGACTTGGTAGTGATTATAAAGTCATGGGAAGTTTCATTGAAATATAACCAATGGTTACAAAGAAGAACCAATAACTGCTTTTAAATCGATATGACCAATATGCGCTGACAATGTGCACAACTAGACTTGGTACTGAAAGGTCATTGGAAGAACAATTGAAATCCAACCAATGGTTACCAAGAAATTGCATGGACAAAACTATGAGTGGAAAAACAAAGGTCAATTACTCCCTTAAAATTTATCGGACCAACGTGTGCCAACAATATGCACAATTAGACTTGGCACTCAGATGAGTCTGTCAAGTTTCTTTGAAATACAACCAAAGATTACAGAGAAATAACGCGGACAAAATTATAAGTATAAAAAAAAACAAATTGCAGTAACTCATTCAATGACTGATAAGTCATACAAAGTTTCGTTGAAATCCGACCAATGGTTACAGAGAAATTATAGTCCAAACAAAATTTGCAAAAGCCAACCATGCAACCAAACAACAGATCTCAAGCATGACTCCAATATGGCCGCCTGATACGAAGTTTAACAACTGAAATTTGTTGAACGAATCCTAATGTACATACATACCAATTAATGGTGTCCTTAATTCTATAATTACCTAGCAACAATCTACCAGCCCACTCAGACAATGACTACAATGCTGTAAAGTACTTCATTCTTTATTTAATTTTATTGACAATGTGGAAAATCTGGAGGTGCTATTAGCAGGGAGGGTGTCTTTCATTCCAAGAGTTAACTCAATTGACAGCCGACTTTTCTGGAGGCTATCACTAAGGACATGATGGTAACCATATATCAAAAGAAGGAACTTAAATCTGCAGATGAACAGCAGGCCCACATACTAATTGTACTGATGAGTCTATACTATGTAAATTAACACACTTCTAGTATCTTGAAATTAGTCATCTAATGTTCATCAACAGTACTCATTTTGATTCTGTCTACCAAATAAGACAATTTAAAGGAATGTTTTCACTATAAAACAAATGTGAAGAGCCCCCAGTAAATATTCCACTGGGTTGTGACTGAGAAATTGGAAATGATTATAAAGTATTATACCCATTTTTCTTCGTCATTGGGTTTTACACATTTTTGCATAAAGTCATTACAATTATATTTCCAACCTTTGCAAATGTATTGGTCCTTTTTTGAAGGTTTTTGCTCATTCATGACTAAATGCTTTTCTGTATGCAAACACCTTCACTAGCCATTGTCACTAAAGAACGGTAACCTGACTATGCAACCAAGGAATTGTACCCGAAGATCTTAGAATGAATTAAAGCCTGATATCTTTCAAGGTATCAAGTCGGAGCTCAAGCCGTAACCCTTGGGTATCCACTATATATAAAGCTACAGCTAAAAGTGCAGTCACAGCTCAATACATGTTTTTCGATCTATTACCAAATACACTAAGTTGACAGTGGGCCTCGATCATGTAAAATTATCACAACAGCAAATATTACAACAGCAGTTTTTTAACAAACTTGGCATGCTTTGTGTGTGTCAACATTCTCATGATTCTAGCAGAGAGACAACATGGCATGCATTGTGTGTGTCAACATTCTCATGATTCTAGCATAGAGACAATATGGCATGCATTGTGTGTGTCAATATTTTCATTATTCTAGCAGAGAGACAATATGGCATGCAGTGTGTGTGTCAACATTCTCATGATTCTAGCAGAGAGACAACATGGCATGTGTTGTGTGTGTCAACATTCTCATGATTCTAGCAGAGAGACAACATGGCATGCGTTGTGTGTGTCAACATTCTCATGATTCTAGCAGAGAGACAATATGGCATGCAGTGTGTGTGTCAACATTCTCATGATTCCAGCAGAGAGACAATATGTTAAACAATGAATCTTGTTTCCTTCCAGCATAACAAGAGAGTTTTTATATGGATAATTCATTCAGTACATGAAGCCTTTTCTTGATCAACAACAAGATAAAGACATTAGCAAGAGAATAATGTGTGCTTCTAACTTCATTACATATGTGTATGTGTGACTTTATTCCTCGTAGTTTTGACCTACGTCATAAATCTATTTGATTAATAATGTGTCAGTACTAACTAATCATATAATGCCTAGAACTTTGTCTACTATCAGAAGGGAGGGGGCTGGATAAAATACGTCTGACAGGTTATTGACACCCGCCAAACTTTTGTTTTCTTCATACAAAAGAATCTGTCATACTGTTTGGAGCGTTCTTTACAGTGATAGCAAAATGTAATTGACTTTTTGGCCATTTTTTTAAGCTAATCTATCGTGGAGTTGTTATTTCAATGGCAACTACCAGATTGCTTTAAACATGAAATAGTTTAAATATTCCTGGGCAGTGAATAATCGAGAGATTCCACCATACTGATTGATGAAGTTATTTCATCCAGTCATCTATTACTTACACACACAAAAAAATCCCTTGAACTAAGTAAGTGACTGGAAACAGTTGTCTGTGCATACCCCAGATTTGTACATCCTATCAAAAAAACTATCACTAAAGCCTAGGTCCCACTGAGCAATTACTCATCGGCTATGTTCTCCCGATATCTTCCGATACAACTCGATTCATCAGGATTCCATCCGATATCACAAATTTTATGACTTTCCCAAAGCTTCCCCTAGACCACGAGGAATCTGTCCCCATGTCCGGAAAGCTCATTAATTTCAATCGGGAGTTAATCGCCGAGGCAAAAAATGCTCAGTGGGACCTAGGCTTAAACCAATGCAAATATCTATTAATAATGTTGTTTATTCAGACAATGACCATGGGACAATGAGGTAGTGCATTTCATAAATATGCTTTATTAATGCATATTTGTTGATTAACTCCAAGGATAAATGTAGTAAATTTAGTAATGTTTTGCCAATTGAACAGCCAAGCAGTTTTTGGAGGATGAAGCCTTGGGCATGGTGAGCTGAAAATATTCAGATTGTTAGGAATTAGATTCACAATATGGGAGGCATATTTTATTAATTTATAAACCTGATCACCACTTTATCAAAATTATAATGAAGTCTTAAAAGGAAATATTTTTCATAATCAATTCCTTGCTAAGTCTTATCAATAAAACATAAACTTCAATAACGACATTATCAATTTCATCCAGCGTATCAAAGTTATTAACTCTTCAACATAAAACACTTACATAATAAGATAGGAAATAGCATCTAATTACAGACTACCAATTAGTGCATGCTAATTGTTTTCCAAATTGGTAGATTGAATGCTTAAAGTACACATTTTACTCTTTGATGGTGTAACATTCAAACACATGAGTTTTGACTGCAAGTGATTAGAACTTTTGGAATGTTGTTATGACAACATGCAACAAAGAGGAAAATCAACAAACTTATTTTCACAAAAACGAAATTTCAACAAAGATGAAAGTTAATTGCATGAGCATAATAAACACATGTGCCATTATGTTTACAGGTGGAAATGTTAGATAATTAGGGGAGTTCTTCTTTGTCTTTGGGCGAGTTCACATGGAACGCAAGTTTGTTCGGTAGACTCAGGTTCCATCCGAACGCATTTGGTTTCTACATTTTTGTGCCTTCACCACTGAAGAGTCGAACTCGGATCCACTAACACCAATTCCTGGTTTACTGGTTCCCTGTTTCTGTACAGTACGCAAAATGAGCAGGGCAAAAGCTGTTTTAGATTTTACCAGGGCTAAGCTTTTGATTGGTTGATACATTTAGAGACCAGTCCTGTGTATTGGCGGGAGTAAACATCATTCCTGTAATAGCATACCCTACCCTAGAGCTTCCATGTGAACTCGCCCTATATTAACTAGCTACTATCAGATAAGTGAGGACATCAGATGGTTAAAAAAGGTGACACTCAATGTTTATTTGTTGACATTTACCCAGTACGGCAAATATTTTACCTTATTGCATACTTTTCACATGAATTGGAACAAAACTAATCAAATTGAAATTAATGAAAAATTCAAGAAATTAATTGTCATAGTTCAATCACCTTTTTTCATCTTCGTGGAATAAGCTTACTTGATTGCTTGTATCTTTTATTTTGTTAGCACTGGCTACAGGATTACATATTGAAGGGGGAATAAATTGCCATCCTTTTTGTATAATAACTGTATATAGATCAATGGATCAACTGCTATGATATTTTATGGCTAGATTTTCAAATTCCTGTATTTCACTATATGCTTCTAGTACTACCAGATCAGGGAGGTAAGTATACTTTTCAGTATTATTCATGGTAGTTTAATTTTGCGCTAATTTTGTAACTCGTACTCATCACGAAATCACTATTCCGCATAAATTACTTCCATAACATAAAGGCATATCTTGGCAATTTCAAAAGTAAATATAAACCACACAAACAAGATGTTTTGGGTCGTAAATATTTTTTTGGTGTGCATGTAGTATATTGATATAACGTCACGTGTATCCGTATAAGGGACTTAAGAAACAATTATCTTCACATGCATGAAACTGTTAAAACGTTTGTTTAGAAAACAATTAAGATTAACAGACATGTTACATACGAGGCCCTATTAACTAACAATGTGTGAAATGAATTTAACAAAATACAGTATACAACTTATGTTAGATCTAGTAATTAGAAATAATCAATGTTTGGTTAAATTTATCACATGCTTAATATATTTACTTACTAGAACTTTTTGTGGATTTGCTCGCGAATTTAATATTTGGGTTCCTTGATCACAAATGTATCAATTTGCGAAATAAGTTCAAAACCAAAAATTGCGAAATAAAGCTCACGCGAATATCAAGTGATTTACAGTATAATTGAATGAATGAACAATAAGAATCTGTCATCCATCAATAGCTAGCTGGTGGGCACATTTGCATATGAATACCTCTGTATACATACATGATCTTTCCTTATACTGGTTTTTACCCGTGTACTGATTTGCATGGTCCTGCATTTGTTTCAACCTGCCCTTCGTTCCAACGAATATTTACGTGAAGCACGTTTCGTACCTGGTATGTACAGGTACGAAATGTGCGTCACATAAATATTCGTTGAACGCAGGGTTGGCGAGTTGTGAGCACATTAATTCCTTGCACTAGTGAAATATAAAGCCCAAATGAAACCATGTGTTCCATGTTGCGGCCTTAATTAAGTCCCACTGTGGACGAATAGGATAGGTAGGTTGGAAGTGTACTAAACACATGCTTGTCATGATTAGGCGGGTAATGTATAAAGCTTAGGTCCCACTGAGCATTTTTTGCCTCAGCGATGTACTCCCAATTTTAATAAATGAGTTATCAGAACATCGGGAACAGGTCCATCGTGGTCTAAGGGGGAAGCTTTGAGGAAGTCATGAAACAAATTGTGATATAAGAATGAATCATGATAAATGGGTGGTATCGGAAAATATCGGGAGAACATCGTCAATGAGGAATTCCTCAGTGGGACCAAGACTTAATCAAGTCCACATAAAAGTGGCTTGTAACAGTCAATGTCCTCCAAATGTCCACACCATTTTGTATGAATACACAAAAGCACTTAAAACACAATAAAAAAACAAACAGTAAGTCCTGCTGGAATTGTTTTATTACCAGTCCAATCAGCAAGAAGATTTGTGGCTATCTTTATTTTACAATAATGGAGCTCCTCTAATTTACTATAGTTGTAATCAACATAAAATAATTATTATTATCATGGCTTTGATGGTATGAATAATGAGTGGTCGCTGTCAATGACTCAAACATTTCTATATAGGCCAGAATACATAAACTCCTAATTTCAAAACTTATTGATTTAGGCCGAATTGCCATTAACAATTGTTTCCCAAAAAGTAGTCAAGGGAGACAATCTATTTACAAAGATAGCTTGACTAACAAGCAAAAACATTCACACAACTTCAATAATTTTGACATTCTTTGTTTATAATAATTATGTCACGAATGTAACATACGTATATACAGACTTTTGTCGGGTATGCGATAAACAGAATATTAAATTTCGTCAATTTATTATTGAATTTATGAAACTTGCTGAATAAAACAATTATGAAGCTTGCAAAGGCTTGCTTTACAGCATTTTATTAAACTCTTTCCATAAATTCAATAGTAAATCAACAATCAACCAGGGGTGGATCAATATGGATTTTGAGATCTCATAACACTTTAGTCAGTTTTAAGTGATGGTCTTGACTGGGTATAAGACAATATATTAATAATACTGACAATATAATCAATGAGACAGGACAAGTATCCATTAATCTATTAGCAGTTATCTTCCCGTATAATTTCACCCGTCTGACCCATGTATGTATAAGGAATTGATCAGGTTGCCTGACCCTTGCATGTATCAGGAATTTTTATAATGGTGATCAGAGATCATTTGGTCTAGCCAATCATGTTAAAGCACATGGCGACCTTGACCTTTGACCTTAAAACCAATAGATGACTGATGATGGCTGTTACCTCCTTGTACAGTTTGAGAGACACACACTGACCGACATGTGCAAAGCAATATAGTCCATCATTGTAGATAGGGGGCATATTTAGTTTTGGTAAACATGAACAGCCCACAAATCTTCAAATGGTAATAACAACATTGTTTGGCTATATGAACAACAATGACCTTGAAATTATAATAAAGTTACTATTGGTCATTACATCTTCGGAGTTATTACAGAATTGTTATGGTTATTATGAATCTTGGCTCCCAGTGCTAATCAAATATTTACAACACAAACATAAAACACTATATGAGAATACAGCATTCCTGACAAGTCATAAAGACAGATCTGGTTCAATATTTACCAGAATAATGTGAACAAATGGTCAGCACTTAGAAATTGTAATCAGAGCAAGGGCAACAGATCACTATGAACTTGTTAAACATACAATAAAAGCACTCTGATACAGCTGCCACCCGGAAGCCGCTGTTATTGCAATAACAATTCCCTGGCTTAGAATTATAAAGGTTAAACATACTACTTAAGACCTTATAAGACTCCTGCATATTTGAAATCTGCATCTCAAGGCGCTTCTGATGAGCCTATTTTCATGAAAATTGGAAGTGGTCATGTTGAACCAAGTCTTGCCGTTAGATCAAATCTCATTTGAGCCTAGTTTTTTTCTGATTTTTTTTCCATTTTTTTTTGTCTATAATTTCGATGTTTATTTTAAGTTAGTCCCATTACAGTTTTTTTTTCAGACATAATGTGTGCTGAATATTAAAATCGGAGCTAAGTTTGGAATTTCTATCCCAATAATGCCGGAGATAACAGACCGTAGAATCTACTATGCATTCCTATTTTATTCTTTAATAATCTACTGACAATTACAGTATACAAGTATAAATATACCGATTCTAGTTTGATTTGTATTTTTCAATTTTAACGAGTTGAAATAACGTCTGCATCTTCATTTAAAAAAGTACACTTATACGCTATCTTAACGCTGATTATCTTTTTAAAAGATATTTCTTGTTTCTTCCTTACTCTGACAATTAAAAAGTGGGAAAAGTGTTGCCTTTTCCTGAAATATTTAAAGACGTAGAAGACTAGGCCAACATGGAACATTTAAAGCGCTCATGTTGAGAGGCTATGTGCTTACATCTTAGAGTATCCATGTGGATACAACAACAACAACAGTGTTTCACTGTAGAAACACCAATGATCATTAAATCCCATTCATTTACAACTATATCATCAATAAATGCTGTATTGGTCAGGAATGCCAAGATTTTTATGAATTATTGTTAATTGGTCCTGACATTTGGAACAAGTTGCTCCTTGTATTCTGGTATTTGCATGTCGTATAAATCTTTATGATAGCATATGGACAATGTAAGGTTCAAACAAAATGTTTACAGCCGATAAAGTTTACCAGTTGCCTGTTATAAATGAACGTTTTTTCCCTGTTTTTCAGAAAAATATGCGCTTGGGGACATCAATTTTTTCAAAAGGTGGCGCCTTTAGTATTTAGTGTAATAAATAAAGTGCCCTTGTGGACATAATATCTTGTTTATTTTGATACTAAAATTGAACTGTAAATATTGCTGTTTGTCTACTTTTTAGGATTTCTGACAGCTAAAACTAGGCATTGTTGGGAGCCCTTTTAACTGTTGGAACTGGGTCAATTAGCTTGTTGATTGCTGAAACTAATTTAATCTACTTTTCGACAGCTTTAACTTGGGCGGATCTTTTATTTGTTCAGTTGGGCATTGTGCCTTGTAAGTGTTTTATGTTTTCTGTGCTTGTTTGGTTCAGTTGGGCATTGTGCCTTGTATGTTTTTAAGGCTTTCTGTGCTCGGCTGGTTAAGTTGAGTGCTACCAATTCCTGTCTGACTTAATATTATCTTTGAACATCATTTTTCAACAGAGCAATATTTTGTAGATATTACATTAAATTTTATACACATACTTAAAGTTATTACAACCGTGCAGTATAAAAGGGGAATGTTTACTAGAGCAGGTGGTGTTTACAAGAGAATGCCTGGTATACTCCTTTCCTGAAACATGAACTTTTATTATGACAATGGAATGTTTTAGCCTCAAGAAAGATACATCAACACAATGTGAAAGTACATAATCGTAAAATGATTTTCCCTGAACAAGAGAATTATGATTTGGTCCTATATCCCTTACTTACGCAGCAGTGCAAGGTCTCTAACATGGTGAAATATTAGAAGAACACCATCCAAGCCTTATCTACTGTAAACCAATTTCTTTTCGCGAATACTAACTATCGCATTTTGCTGATCGTCGCCATAATTCGCAACTTTAATTTTAATATTTTTAAGTTTCTCACAATGTCCATATAAATATTTGTAGCGCAATATAATTTCTTGGATTACAGTACATCTCTAAACAATGTGACAATTTGAAACGTGCTATTCTTTTACAACTTGAAAATGATCTCATCTCAAAGCTAATCTTGTGTTTAGGTGAGATAAAAAGCATCTTATATTCTGAGGTAATCAAGGATGATTTCTCTTCTTCAGTTTGTAACATTCTAACAAGTGCCGAAGATTTTGCTTGTATAGTCAAAAAACAAATCATATCGTCGTATAATGTTCGATATACCGATGGAAATGACATGATGTCTTGCGGTATTCCATTTATGACGTCATGTAGGTAAACAAGTAAAGTAAACAACATACTCTCTCAAAGTAACACTGGCTTAAGATAAAATTGCGCATTTAAATCATGTAAGAATCGAAATAAAATATTCAAAAGGCGGTATAGGTATACTACGGTTTTCATACGTTTTTTTCAAATATACTACATGTACCATAAATATTTTCATTTAAACAAATCTGATCCTTAAGCTTTGTCCTTTTTTCCTAATAACATTTTCAGTAAAATATTCTTTTATAATTTTTTTATCTCAAATGGAGGCTGTAATATGTCTCAGCCAGACAAACATCATGACACTTTCAGTGCTTTGATTTATAACATATTGACACTTTCAGTGCTTTGATTTGTGATAAAGTCACAGTTTGGAAAAAAGGGTCATGTATGATTTACAGCCAAACTTTACTATAGATGTACAACAACCTTCGAAATTTGACCCCAAGACGAGTTCATTTGCTTAGGTTGAAACGATATTTACCGTTATTTTTGTGATAGATTATGGATATATATTAAACATTCACTTGAACGTTCAAATTGACAGCGTGGCCTAGTGGTTAAGATGATCTATACTCAGAACATACTTTTTATATGGGCTGTGGGTTCGAGTCCGCTGCTAAACTCTTTTTCAATAGTTGTATTATCATAATACAGTATAACCTCCGTAGAGCGACATCCGGCGGAGACAGAAAAAACTGCCACTCTGCGGAGGTGTCGCTCTGTGGAGGTCGATTGTTTTAGAATGTCGTTCATAGACTTTTGAGTGAACATCATCACGGTAATCTTAAATTGATGTCGTTTGTCGCAGAAAATTAGATTTACTCGTAGCCGCGCGTTTTGCGATATAATCCTGACGATTATTTAATTAAGATCGTTGATTAGATACAAAAATGCGTACAATCCACGGATCTAGTATTTATTGCTATTAAAGGCAACTCTCAACATATAAACCGAATCCACATTATTTTACGCACATGCCGTATTAAATTGAATTGTTTACCTTCAAAGTGTTAACATATCTATTACGTCATATCGCTCACTACACAATTTGTACACGTGATCAGTAATTGGTGTAACTTGGTCAATGCATCAATTATGCTGAAATTGGCAGTTTTAGACGGCGCGATTAACCATTACCAGGACGTGTACTGATTGATAAGCGTGTTTTGATATGTCATTTACAATTATTAATAACGACTTTGAATTAAAAATATCGAATTTTATGCATCTCATCAAGTGCATGATATGTACCGTGTTACTGTGTCATATTGTCGAACTGATCCCAAAGACAGTCGCTAAATTACTAGCGCTCGGGGCATCGGATTTAGTTACCTCGATGAGCGATAATTATTATAATCCACGAAGGTGCGAAAAATAGAAAACAACATCGCATGGAGTTATGTAAACACGTGTGAATATGCCGATGTAAAAACACACCTGTCGCTTCTCAGAGGTAAACCATACTAAAGGTAAACAATTTTAACGGCCGTTTGCCGCTCTGTGGAAGTGTCTTTCTACGGAGGTTAAAATAAGAGTGAAAACTAACGGTGGGAAATAAAAGTGCCGCTTCTCGGAGGTTGTCGCTTCTCAGAGGTGCCGTTTCGGGAGGTTATACTGTACATGATTTTTTATATATACATTTATTTTATAACTTAATGAATAATAAAATTATGTTTTATGTTTAATACAAAGTTGCGTTGTTTTGTTTATTTTATGATTTTAGTCCGCCATGGATATAGTATTTATCGCTCCGATGACAATCGGGTTAAATTACAAACTTTTTTCATCATTTGTTTCGCTGGAATCACCACTCTAAGAATATTCTGTAGAAACGTCAACATTAATAAGCGTTTACTCTGGTAATTCCATGAGCACAGTTTGGGTGACCGTAGGCTGATACATGTGTATTTCTGTTCAACAATCTTGCCGTGGGAATGTTTTCAAAGATTAAAATACAAAGGAAATATAATTATAATATTTATATTTTAGAAATATATATAAAATAGACATGCACGTGCATGTTTTATTTAGCAAAATTAAAAAAAAATATTCAAGATGGGTGGGATTGGAACCCAAGCAAAAAATATATTATTTAGATCCATAAGCACTAGCTTAGCCTTCTGCGTCATGGAGGACAATGTGAGCTGAAATTTTAAATAATTGTTTCTATTTTGAATACACCCCTTTTACCTGGATAATATTTCATTATTAAAAGTACAGTTACGCCCCGAACGATTGTGGTTTATCTATAACACAATAGACCAGACTGTAAGAATTAATAAATAATCTTGGTTTTATAATTAACAAACTAAAATAGATTCTACACTGAAATATGCATAGAATTACTAATAATGACTTGTGTTTCTTCGAGGAAACATAATGCACTGACAGGGAAGCCCCTAGTCTAGCCCGAGAGATAGAGGATTTTATTATACAAATATACAGAAATAATTCAGACTGATGTCATATTTACGAAAGAAGTGACTGTCTAGAAATTATTTTAAAAAAAATTATGTGTACAGACATTCGTACTATAGTATGAATGTATTTTAAAACAGATAGTTAAAACTATTACAGCATCTAATACTGATGGTTAAAATCCCATGAAATCCCCAGCAACTCGTGAAATATAGGGTTTCCAATCCCTGGCAGACAGTATTTCAGTGATATTATATACACAATGTATATGAGACTATATTCAGTCACATTATCCTGGCACTATAAGCTAAGGTCTTCCAACTATGTCTATCATGGAACTACTATTTTATCACCTAAATACCTTGATCTTCCATGTGACAACAAATCTCGGAACAATGTTCTCCAGTGTGTGTGATAACAATTAAATTTGTGATGTCACCAACTTTTCGGCACGAAAACGTAAGGTGGTCGGCTTAAATTCGTTATTTCTGACATTGTTTTGATTCAGTAACGATAAAAAGAATCCACGACTCGTTGTCTTTGGGATCAACAATTCTTAAACTCGTCTTGAAAACACACTATTAAGCTCACCAAATGCTAGCTAAATATCCTGTGTTTTCTAGACTCATTCAAGAGGAGTAAATTAGGAAATAGATCGCTGTTTTGCGTGATATACCAGTGAATAGATAACGGTTTAGAGTTCATATGCGTAGGAATTAATCATGAAGGCCGTAAGCCTGAGTGATTAATAACTATGCATATGAACGACAAACCGTTATCTATTCACCGGTATATCATGCAAAACAGTGGATCTATTTGCATTCTAACACGTGTAATTTGTACAAATTTAAACAGACTATTTTGTTTGCGAAGTTTGTGAGTTATTTTTCATGTTGCTATAGACAACTTCCGCTGTTCAAAGAATCGTAACGTACGCCCCTGAATTTTTAAGCTTTACTATTATCTTTATTTGTCGCAAAACTGATGCTTATTTAATGCCAAATTCCAATTACGTATTTCATGTTTAAGCATATGAATTGATACATGCCATAACATGTTGCTAGAAAATAAATATAATCGAATAAATAAACAGTAACGCTACAAAAAGAAAATTACGCAAAACGTCGCGCTTTACGGAGATGTCACATTTCGTGACGTCATGAAATAAACAAGACGTAAATTTCATTGATAAAAATCGCGAATTATACGCAGGAGATAAATTAAACAGCCGAAAATTCTACTGTGATATACCGTTTATTAGATAACACTACAGCTTAATTACGTTTACATGGAGCAAAAAAAGACAGTGTTAGAATGGTTAATAACATTGGTACAATTGCAGCACTGACGTAAACTGGGATAGAACTCAAATTGCCTTTTGTTTGTAAGACAAACAATACTCACCACAAAAACCAGTCACCAGCTGCTTCTTGCACAGGCAATTTGATATATTACACCACAGAGTTTACTTGTTATTTTATTTTTATGCATTGATACTGTAAATATATAATAACATTAGGTAACATGATAACATTGAACAAGAAATGGAAACAGTTGGCAATACTTGGTTTGTTACAGCGAGGTAACCTAATAAGAAGGCGCTTTACAGCCAAACAAAAATTTGTATTTTCTTATAGTAAGAGTCATGAGACCAAAGCCTCAACAAAACTTTATCACTTGTCCATGTCATATTTGTACAATGTACCTCAAATATATAATATGACATTCATCAGATTTTAGTTGTCAATATATAGCAGAATGTCTACATTATAATTGTAGGATTCTGACCTTACTCAAACAATACATTTGTACCATAAACAGTCAACAATTAGCTTTTTTTTTCACAAGCAAGTGTCAGACATACGGAGCATGTATAAGAATTCCTTATTTCTCTGCAAGTACATCAGATTCTAAGGGCTCTTGTTAACACTGTGTATAGTAATGCCTTCTACAATACAGGTGTAGCGGTCCTTTTTTTCCCCCGGCCAGTTTTTCCCCGGGGAAAAAATGGACAGGGGGAAAATTTGGCCTGTTACTGTAGCAGTCCTTTCTTCCCCCAGCCAGTTTTTACCCGGGGGAAAGATCGGGCCCAGGCCTTTTTTCCCCCTCTGGTCCATTTTTTCCCCTCTAATAAACACTATTCTTGATCAAGTCTTACACTTTATCTAGGCCTTTTGTCCCCCTTGGCCCCGTTTTTCCCCCTAGAAGTTTAAGTTTCTAGTATGATGATCAAATGCAGCATTGGCCTATTTTTCCCCCCTTCCAGGCCCTGTTTTTCCCCCCTAGAAGTTAACATTTCTAGTATGATGATCAAATGCAGCATTGGCCTCTTTTTCCCCCTTGGCCCCATTTTCCCCCCCTAGAAGTTGAAGTTTCTAGTATGTTGATCAAATGCAGCATTGGCCTATTTTTTCCCCACCTTGGCCCCGTTTTTCCCCTCTAGAAGGTAACGTTTCTAGTCTTTTCCTCCATAGTAGTTCAAGGTCTCGAACAAGGATGATAAACCACTACCTAATTCTGTCCAATTTGCCCTGCTAAATATACAATGTCTAAGCATTCATCCCTTCACCCCCCTTGTCCCCGTGTTTTTGTCCTAGAAGTACAAGGTCTAATATGCATTTGATCAACATACTAGAAACTTCAACTTCTTGGGGGGAAAAACAGGGCCAAGGGGGGAAAAGAGGCCAATGCTGCATTTGATCATCATACTAGAAACTTTAACTTCTAGGGGGGAAAAACAAGGCCAAGGGAAAAAAAGAGGCCAATGCTGCATTTGATACATACTAGAAACTTTAACTTCTAGAGGGGGGGGGGGGAAACGGGGCCAAGGGGGAAAAGAGAAGCCAATGCTTCATTTGATCATCATACTAGAAACTTCAACTTCTAGGGGGGAAAAACCGGGCCAAGGGGGGGGGGGGGAAAGAAGCCAAGGTTACGTTCAAATATCATAATAAATTTGAATTTTTAGGGGGGAAAAAATGGACCAGGGGGGGGGGGAAAGAATGGACCGGCCAACTTTTTCCCCAGGGAAAAAATGGACAGGGGGAAAATTTGGCCTGTTACACCGGGTACTGTACTCCTATAAATTGTTTCATGCTTTTTAAGTAAGCGGTTTTCTATCTTGTTATCACAAAGAAAAACAAGACTGCGTTCAATAAACGCTTATGCCCCCTGTGGAAGCCTTGTCCATAAATAAGTCTAAGTCCAAAATTAGGTCAAGGTGAAGGTCAAAATGGGGTCAGGTGATACAGGTGTGTGGAGAGTGTTCATATACAACATCCATGCAAGTTTGGAAGCTTTGTAGCAAGCCATAAAGATGCTAGAAGAAACGGTCAATTTGGGTTAACCAGGACGGACGGACGAACGAACGAACGGACGAACGAACGGACGAACTGACGGACGGACGGACAGGTGAATCACTATATGCCTCCCGATCTATCGATACGGGGGCATAAAAAACCACGCAGGCTATGATGTCTATAAATTTATTTCTCAGATGTCAGTAACTATTATTGCTCTTAAATTTTATGTAAACACTATTATCAAATAAACCATCAAAAGCCTGCTCTACAAGGGCGAGTTCGGATGGAACACGGGTTCGATCTAGGTAGACTTTGTTCCATTCGAAAACACTTGGTTTCTACTTTTTGTGCCTTCACCACTGAAGAGTCGAACTCCAGTAACACCAACTCCTGGCAGGGTTTACCGATTCCCTGTTTCTATATGGTACGCAAAATAAGCGTGGCAAAAGCTGTTTTAGATATTACTAGGGCCAAGCTTTTGATTAGTTGATTAGTGAGAGTAAACACCATTCCTGTAATAGCATACCCTACCCTAGAGTTTCCATTCGAACTAACCCCAAGTGATCATGCAATATCTGAGGTCTAGGTATTGTGCTTACAGGGAAGGCCACATTACATAGCTGTGGAGATTGGCCAAATTTCATAAAGTTGCATGTAGGCAGTTAGAAATTGTTTCTGGACAACAATGGGCAACCAACCATCCCAGCAGAACTCATCATGAACACTTTAAAGAACAGATAAACAAAACACATAATTATAAAAGCAATTTATAATTCTCAAAGCAGTGGTACATTAAAAGCAGTCAATGATTGAATGCCAAAAAACTGATTAAACATTTTTATTTCCATTACAAAATTCATTAACATAACACTCCTTCTGTGCGAACCACAATCTAAGACCTACATATCCATAACCTTAATTCTTACTGCACTGATTACTCTACATCTTGACAGCTGCGAGAACGTCTTATTGCTTAGTAACAGACAAGTTACCACCCAGCAAATTCTCTTTTACAAATGAAGATATACCTATTAGGAAAGCTGATGAAATTAAGGTTCATTTTTGGTTTTCTGAGAAAGGTACAATTATTTGTCTGAGAAATTATTTTTTTCCAGCGTGTTGTATTAATGATCTCATAATCGGAGTTCACAATTCAACAGGATCTCATAATCGGAGTTCATCAACGGACAGAATATTATTTTAACATACAGACAAAATTCCCCTGTCTATCATATATAAGTATGGTGTTTCACAGTAGTAAAGCAGTATCCTGTTTCATCCTGTTCCCTACAAAATCCCAATATAAAATCCATCTGGAATTCCGTTGTGTGGAATAATTTCAATCCTGCAATGGGATTCACTGGAATTCCAGTGATATTTTTTTTCTAGTGAAAATTGTCTCCGGAATTCCACTGGAATTTTCACCAACAAAGGTAACATTATCAGCTTAAATTTATTATTTCTGATGTTGTTTTGACTCGGTTATCATGGTAATGATAAAAAGAATCTGTCACTTGTCGTCTTTGAGATCAACATTTCTTAAAAACCTGTATTTTTTCTAGACTCGTTGAAGAAATGTTGATCCCAAACACAACTCATGATGGATCCTATCTACATTATTTTGGTCAAACTACCAGAATTCAGTTTAAATTGCATTATATGGCATCAGATAGGTCAAAGCATGTTGCACCAAAAGCAACAACCTCAGCAACAAACAGTCTGTCTATATTACACGACCCTTTGGACTAGAGGGATGGAAATAGAGCACCTTAATATCGCACAATATATTTCCATTAATCTGACAATGACAACTAGGTCACATGATCCATCACAATGACCATTCACCTACAGACAACGGAAACAGAAAATAGAACAAACAAAGCACTGGTCAATGGCAACAAAATATGTCCAAGAAAGGATATATAGATCGAAAACAAGTACAGAGCGCTAGAGCAGTGACTGCACTTTATATAGTAGATACCCAAAGGTTACGACTCAGTCAGGTCCGATTCTATCTATGTATGATGTATTTTAACACTCTCTGTGACATTGTTAATAAATAGCTGTTTAATGACACTACATTTTTACTGGGGGAACCCCAGTATTTGTACTACATACAATCCTGAAATCACTACGATTTTAACGATGTAATTTCTCCATGACCAATTCATCCGAGCAAGAAAGAAGTGCCTGCAAATCTCAACCAATATCGTAATTTTCGACCATTTATGAGAACATTTGCTAACAACAATTTAATATTTTTTTATTTGTTTGTATTGTGTGAACTTTTTGAAAGCTTATTTGGATGAGAAAATGTATTTGTGCGAATAAATTCCTACGCGCTGTAAAATACTTTTTGAGGGGCGATAAAGATGTCACTGTTAAAAGTAACCCGTTGAGCAGACGAACTTAACACAACTCGTGGTTATAACATTCATATTACAGTTTAGCTAGAAACTTCTTATCTAACGTGTGCTTGTTCTTTTTTATTTACAATAATTTGCATTTGTTGATAGTATTAATCCACGTTTCGTCCTTTAACTTACCAGTGATCTTCAGCTAAATAGTTTGGATCTACCGTTAGAACAACCCTTTTCCCAACGCTGTTACATAAATTTTCCCGCCGAAAGTCGAGACCATATGAATTAGTTATGTTTCGTCCCCATCTTATTCGTTCGCGCTATTCGTACCATATCCTGTTCGTACGCGTAGGTATAAATATGGAATAAGGCCTCTGTGTACGCAATTTTTAGTTTCTATTTTTTTCCATTTTCTAGTGCCCGTGTTAATAGTATTGATCGACGTTTGGTCCATTGAATTGCCATAGATCATCAGCTAACTTGAAAAGTGTGCGTCTGTCGCTATGCCAACCCTTGTCCGTGCGCTGCTGTGTATACAATTTCCCGTCGAAAATCCAGACCATATCGTCTTTTGTGTATCGACCCCTATCTTATTCGTTCTCGCGAATCGTATCGTATCCGGATGGTTTATAATTTACATAATTATGCAGCTGAAGAGTTGTGGAAATATGACTTTGTGTAGTTTTTAGACGCTAGCTTATATTTTCTTTTGGTTTACTACCATCAAAATAATTTGCGCGGAAACGCTTAATCAAATGTGTTTTATTCTATTTATTACGCGAGTCTGACCTGCCAAAATATATACCAGGACTGGTTAGTCTTGATGTCCACATGTACATTCGATGTTTGATAATTCATTTAACGAGCATCTTATGAAGTTATGTATGTGAAAAACGAAAAACACGGTGAAACACGTTGGAATCGACCACACCTTCTGACATATTACTTAGAATTACAGCAGGTGTATTGCCTTTATGAGTTCTAGTATTGTGATGGGTCCGTTGTGGTGTGATTTGAATGATTCAACTGCTATCGCGTCTCAGAAACCTTGTCACAATATTAACATTTGTTTGAAATTCAGTACCATTAAATGTGAAACCCTATAATACCCAGAATTGAGATTTCCCCCAGTAATAGTACTTCAGTACTTTGATTCTATATTTCCCTTCTTAAACCTACTGCAAAGACAATAATATAGTATATTACTATCAACACAAAATATGTGATGCCAAATTGTATTTTCCATGGTTGTTTTTTTTGTCTCAATGAGGACTTAACTGAGAAATTTTGTCATCAAACTTTTTGTCTTTAATTTTCTTTTCTAAAAAAACAATACTATAATTGAAGAAAACGTGAAAACATAATAAATGGCATACATATGGGAGAATAATATAAGATTTAATCATGGGTTACCCAGCAACATGTGAAAACTTTGACGAAGTTGCTGTCAAAAAAACCCAGGAACACGATTATGGAAATTAGAAAAAATAATTCGGCATCAGGAGACTTGGCATGTAAATATTTGCTTTACTGATAATTTCCAACCAGACTTCAGAATTCCTATCATTTAATGTTTTGTCAATTTACATTTGACACAAGATGGGGCTGGGAGACTTAAAGGAGGAAGAGTAGTATCATAGCTTAAGAAGATGAATATTAATAATGAATAATGAGCAAAACAATAATAACAAGAGATGTTTGTAAAACATGTGTGCCCCAATGACAGCCCAATAGTAAGACGAGTGTTAAAGGTCACAAGGAGCTTGACCCTTGACCTACTGACCTCAAAATCAATGGGGGTCATCTACTATGGATGACCAACCTCCATTTTAAGTTTGAGCATCCTAGGGTCAAGCGTTCTTTAGTTATTGAAAACAAACCATTTTTATGTTAAAGGTCACAGTGACCTTGACCTTTGACCTACTGACCTCAAAATCAATATGGGTAATCTGCTGTTGATGAAAAACCTCCATGCATGTGAAGTTTTAGGATCCTAGGGCCAATTGTTCTTTGAAAGGGCATGCGCCAACTCTACCCAACTCGCATTAGTTAATCAAGTATAATTACCAAAATTAAGAAAAAAATGATTTTTCAATATCACACATACCGGTATGTAAAGAAATAATGAATAATATGTGAAAGATTATCCGAAGAGTTAAAATGGGAGACAAAGTAAGCGACATTTTCGGACAACCCTCGTATACTGTATAAATATATGTAATACATTTCACAAAAAAGTTGTGTACCATTTTATAAAATACTATTCTTGTAAATGTGCCGTCATTTTGACACTGATTCAGTACGTTGAGATCCCTAGAACAATATATATAGAGAATATTAGGTTAGTGCCGTGGATGAAAAAGTTTATCTGGCAAGGCGGAGGAATAATTTCCGCAGCCGAGCCGGATAAACTTTTACTTCATTTTCGGCACTAACCTATTATTCTATTTATCCAGTTGTTTAATCTGCTCAGTAAAGGGATCAAACTCGGGACTATATTGTTACTCTTTCAATAACTAGCGCGCAACGTCACGTTCGTTCATCTTGATAGACGTCGTGTAGACACAGGTAAGTCGAAGAAAATAACCGATCAACCACCAGCTCATTTAGGATAGAAAAACCTCACCCTCGGGCACGGAATTGCAACCGGCGACTCTCATATAAGAAGAAGTCCGTCAGATCACGTGGTAAGGTGACGGATTATCACTAGTCACATGACCAGGTGACCGATTATAGCTAAGTTTAATCGGCAACCCGTTAACTGGCAGATTTTGCCGGAAGTGACTGGATAAAATGTAACTAACAGACAAAATAAAATATCATAATAATAATAACTGATATAAATCAAAGCACTGAAAGTATTGCTGTGTGGCGTACTGATGCCATTAAATCCAATATCGAATCCAGGTTGTATCATAATTTTATGTCACAGTTCTGATAAGCCCACCCTTACTCAAACTGTGCTGCTAAAGACACCAAGAGAACCAGCAGTTACCTGGAACTCACTTAAGTAACTATGCTAAGCAACAATGAAGGGATATTTACAAATACCATTTTTAACGACTTGGAGAATTCGACCAGTGTCAAGATAAGTGACTGTTTATTCTCCGTATGACCACGCATGTTAATTAAATGTATATGACACTCTATATTAACGTATGTAAAAGGGGTAAACATGGTTTCGCTCACACATATCGATCGGCCGATTAATGCTTTAAAATCAAGTTTTACATTTTATAAAACCTTAAAGTATTAACTTTTAAAACAAGCTTTAATGAACAAAATCGATCGAATATTAAATTAATAATTGATGATTTTCGACCGTTGATTGAATTTTTATTTGGTATAAAACGGGATATTTTAAACTTACTTTTACGCGGAAAGGATTCTTACTCGTCGCCGTGGATTTAATAATTAGGGTATCGTGTTGAATGTTGTCTAAAAGAGAGACATATATCTCTGCTTCATTACAAGCTTTAAATATTCAAAATCGGATAATATATACGAAAACTATGAGGTCTTATATAAAGCAGGGTAGAAATTAACTAGTGCGTTTAACGGTTACCGCGGTAACATTGTTAATCGGCCGATCGATATGTACGTAGAACTATTTCAGTTCCCCCCGCCAGCTATATATAGCATCAATGTTTGTATACAACATAATTAGGTCATCGTCTGCAATGTGCAGCGGCGGGGTGATTTACATACGTTACAGTATAGTACGATTGAAAGCCGTGAGAACTATTTTAGATTCCCGCCACCAGTGAGAACATTCTTTGGTAGTAAAAATATAGTCCGTTGCGGAATGATTTGCTATTAATATCCTCTAAAAATAAAAGTCTGATATAATTTTTGGTCTTAATATAAGTAAATGTTGGTAATGTAAACAAATCAGGTCCAATGATACGTGTAACCCGTGTTGCATGCTTGTAATATTGTTCAAATCATAGAACTATTTATTTGCCGAGGCCTAATGCATTAAATTGGTCGTAAGCTGAAAAATGGTAATATCATTGTGTGGCGTTTACGCCACACAAAAATCAGTTGAATGACAAGAAAACGAGACCATTACAGAATCCTGAAACTGACTTTAAAGACCAGCATATTAGCCTCGAGAAGGTCAGAAAAAATACAGAGAGCTCTAAAAGGTCACAATATAATAATAATGGATAGTAAGTAATACATCTGGTAATTCTGGTATATTTGGACTGAATTATACTCCATCAATGAAGTCATATTCTAACACAGCACGTGAGATTTGCCTTCTTTGCGTATATTGAGCTTACCATATTTTATTACCGCGATAAAATATAGCTGATTGGTGACGTCACGTTTGACGTCATATACTATGACAAATGACGTAACGGTAACGGTAACGTTCCTAGGAAAGAAAGTAGTTTGACGTCAACCTGTCTTGTTGTGCTATAAATGGCAGAGCATTGGCGATGTTAGAATCGAAAAAATAAATAGGAGCTGTGCTTTGTTGTGTTATAAAATATAGACACTCGTTTGAATGCGTACATTAAATCACTCGTGCTACGCACTCGTGATTTAATTACTACGCATCCAAACACGTGCCTATATTTTATTACGCAACAAAACATAGCTACGTATTCATTATTTCTTAATTTATAGGTATACCGGTACATGGTAGTTAGGAGACAAAAAATTATTGAAGATGGAGAAAATTATATCAGAAGTATTAATGTACATCCAAAATGAGGAAGAGATATCTGTTGAATGTACAAACGGTAACACAGAGAAACACTTGAAGCATCATTAGAAATAATAGTGTTACATTGATTTAATGTGACAAACAGTGATGCGCAAACGGTCAGCAAACGGTCCCCTCCCTGAGTGATATCCCTTATGGAGACTAAACGATCTTCATTATCATATTTGGTCATTAAACAGCAGTACATATTCTAGCTGGTACCGCAAATACTGCTGGTAACTCATCCATGTTATAAAGGCAAGCGTTGTAATAATGGTCCAATCCTGGACTTTGTCTGTATATGCTCATTTAATATTTTGTCCTCTACACCTGAAGATGTTTTGATTTGTAGGTTGCTTGCTGCAAGAGCAATTAATGAGTTGCTCGCAGAAGAGCAAGATTAGTGCTTATTTTTAGTGATAATTGATAATTTAAATTTCTGCAAAATTGGTAATTGGACAATTATAAACTGGCTTACTGTATAATTTTAATTATATCAACTGAAAAAATGTAGGAAATCATGCAATTATCAGATGAAAACAAATTGAGCTATTTAGTTAATGAAGCTATTTATAGTTAAAATGTTTGAATTCTAACATGCAATTTTGATTAGATTTAGGATAACGAAACACTTTTTTTCTCACATGTTTATCCAGGGGGTACATATCTTATGAATTCTGTTACCTATACAATCTTTATAGCGAAAAACTGTGAGAAATAAAATATGAGGGATGATCAATATATATCAAGAAAATGCTTATAATTTTGTTTTTCGATATATTTCAAACTATTTCGTACCTTTTCCTCTTATATATAGAGGATCTTACATGAGTGTCTTTCTATATGGAATTTATTAAACGAGTTGGATAAAATGATAAAATGCGAGGCTCGGCCAAGCATTTTATCACTTTTATTCAACGAGTTTAATAAATTTAATATGGAATGACACGAATGTAAGATTCTTTTTATCACATAAACTAAATACACAGTAAAAGTTTGTCAAGAATGCACACACTTCCCCTTTAGCAAATAAACTCCATAGGAGTAAAGCGGTTCATTGAAAAAGCTAAGAAAATAGTGCAACAATGTATACTCCAATATGTTATTTTTTCTGCCTTTGAAAATAATATTTTTAGGGTGTCTAAAATCCTGCAGATGTTAAACTACGCTTAACAGAGTAAATAATTAAATCTAGGACCGCAGCAACACAACGTATTCTGTTCTATTCCGTGTTCCGTTCCGGGTTTTAGTAACAACCAAGGACAGGGGAAGTAACTAGGTTTTCCGCGTGAATTTATTTATTCGCGATTCGTCTGAATAGCCGAAAATAACTGATTGTACACGATGCAAGTACTTGGTAAGCAAGGAAAATCGTCTTTAATACTCAAAATTAACGGATTTATACAATGAAATCAACATCCGATGCTGTGTTTGTGTAGATGCCAGATATTTGGTATGTACATTTCGTCCCGATCTTATTCGTACCCACGTTTAACGGACCTACCGTCATGTTTACTTGCAGTCATATCTCTTAAGTTCTTGTACATCTGTTATTGTGTGATTATAACATGCCCTAGAGTGCTCATAATCGGATAAAGAATTTATTCTATTCTAAAAATGTATTCTTTTACTTTTTTGACAACGTGTATGAATACATAAATAAAGTGACTCGCCCTTGTATATACCTCATTTGCATGTTTATTACACGTGTGTATTATGACTTTTATGTAATGGGTTTATTAAACTCCCAGAGCCTATTTTATGTGATAAATATATATAACACCACATAAGATTAAGTTTTAGAAAATAACAAGTAATAGCAAAGTTATAAGCATTTTCTCATTTATTCATTGATCATCCCTCTACATACATAATTCTATACAACCTGTAGGAATTATCTATGTACTGAACCACATACTATTATTGAAGCATACAACAAGTATGATAGCTAGAGATTGATATTCTTAAATTAGTTTTAATTGATAGCACACTGCGGTTATGAAGATAAACAAGTTGTACTACCTTTATCAATTACAAAATTGTACTTAAACCTTAATCAATTACAAAATGGTCCTACCTTAATCAATTAAAAATGGTCCTTCCTTAATCAATTACAAAATGGTCCTACCTTAATCAATTACAAAATTGTACTTAAACCTTAATGAATTACAAAATGGTCCATCCTTAATCAATTACAAAATGGTCCTACCTCAATCAATTACAAAATAGTCCTACCTTTTAGTCCAAAATCTATTACTCAATGGTGTTAAATCTCAAGATTAAGATTTGATTATAAGATTAACAAGAGGGCCCATAGGGTCCTAGGTCGCTCACCTGTGCACATTGATTTGTTCCAGTTGAACCATATTTGTTATGTGTTTTTTTTAAAAAGTTTTCGGTTGCCATGGCAACCAGAGTTCTGCATGGATCATAATTCTTTAGCTCTTTTTAGAATGGATAACCCGAGGAACATAATGTTACCCTTTTAACATGAAATACCAGTACTTTTAGAAACGAAGATTTAACAAGAGGGCCCAAAGGGCCCTAGGTCGCTCACCTGTCGAACTTGACCTAGATTTTGGTGAGATGATCATTGTGACCAAGTTTCATACAGATTAGGCCAATATTGTAACCTCTAGTGACTACACAAGGTTTTCATTTGATTTGACCTAATGACCTAGTTTTTGACCCCAGATAAACCAATATCGAATTTGACCTAGATTTTGTTGAGATGATCATTGTGACGAAGTTTCATAAAGATCAGGCCAAAACTGTGACCTCTAGTGACTACACAAAGTTTTTCTATTATTTGAACTTGTAACCTAGTTTTTGACCCCCGATGACCCAATATTTAAATTGGCCTAGATTTTGTTGAGATAATCATTGAGACCGAGTTTCATAAAGATAAGACCAAAATTGTGACCTCTAGTGACTACACAATATTTTTCTATGATTTGACCTTGTGACCTAGTTTTTGACCCCGGATGACCCAATATCGAAATTAACCTTGATTTTGTTGTGATGATCATTGTGACCAAGTTTCTTAAAGATTATGCTAAAACTGTGACCTCTAGAGACTAAACGATTTTTTTATTGGTTGCCATGGCAACCGGAGTTCTGCATAGGTTATCATTCTTTTAGCTATTATAGAACCACCCAAGGAACAATTTTACCAATTTATAGTGAAATCCGATCAGTACTTTTAGGAGAAGATTTTTCAAGATTTTACTACAGGTATATAGGGAAAAACTGCTCCCCACCAATTGGCGGCCATGTTTTTTGACGAAACAAGACAAAAATATCAATTTTGTAAGAGGGTCACCCAATAACTATTTCTGTAAAATTATTTTGAAATCTGGCCAGCGGTTCATTTTATATGATTTTCCTATCGGTTGCCATGGCAACCAGAGTTATTTATAGATTACAATTCTTTTAGCTATTTTTAGAAAGGACAACCCATGGAACATTCCTGTGAAGTTTGGTTGAAATTGGTCAAGTGGTTTAGAAGAAGAAATCATTTGAATGAATTGTTGACGGACCGACTGACACACGCACGGACAAAGAGTGATCACAATACATGTAGCTCACCTTGTCACTATGTGACAGGTGAGCTAAAAATATGGGTATGTTCTAGTTGTTGTTTCAAAACACAAATTTAGTCACTTTCATAACCTAGACAAAATAGAATCTTGTATTTGATTAAGCGAAATGTAACATGCTTTTTTTATGCGTAACAATTATATTTGCAAGTATTTTTTAAGATACTCCTACATGTACAAGTGGTTACACTAACAACAAGGAAATGTTTGCGAATAAAGACTAAAGTCGCTAATGTTTCATCTCGCGTATTTTTCTGCAAATATATAACTCAACTAGGAAATTTTATTCCTAATAGTCCCTACCATATTATTTCCACAAGTCAAATGTCTGAAATTCCGAAATCGTCAACTTTTGTACCTTGCAGAAAAATGATACATTATAGACTCAACATTCTACAAGTTAGCAGTGGTTGAGCCACAGCTACATCCTAAAGATGCCATTAAACAGAAGCTTATAGTCAAAGGCCTTGAGCTAAAGTCTGCCCAATGTCATAAAATATCTCCACAGCATCATGAACAGAGAGCAGGTGCCTCAGTTATTGCAAACAAGGAGTTTTGTTATTTGTGTCCAACGATGCTGACAAGACACGTACAAGAAAACATTCTTATCACTGGTGCTACTGTTTTTCGCTGCGTATCTATTGTATCTGACGTGTAAGTTATATAACATGGACATTTGTAAGAAGTTGCGCATCTAACGTATGTTGAGCATTAGTTATATAACAGGATAGAAAAACCTGACGTTACGTAACATGTAACATAAAGATTTAGTACCAGCGATTCAATGGCTGCATGCACGCTATGTCGAAAAATACCCATACAAGACGTGACCTACTTAAGATCAGGTGCCCCGGCAAACAATGAAGTGTAAATAGTAAGCATATGTGTCTGTACATTTTCAAAAGGTAAACGGAAAACGCGAGATTTTACATGTACAAATACAAAGGATCATGCATAGCTAGCCTATGTTCCTGAATTAACAGCTGATGTCAGTGTACAGTCCTGACTTATAGTAAAACTACAATTTTGCGGCATCAAGTTACTGGTAAAAACCATTTTCAGCAAACACCATGCATTGCCCTGAATTTCCTGTAATACCATTTTCAGCAAACATTTCGCAATAGAAATTTCCTATCTTATCTCATCTTAAAGTTTCTGAACATTTAATTTGTCAAACAAACATAAAAAATATGCACACTCATCTTTTAATAACACATTCATTTTGACTTTAATATCTCTGGCATGAAAATTACATGCTTTTTACTTATAATAAATTGAATTAATTCCTGTCACCTAATATTAATATATTTGTTCTAGTAAAGAAATTAATTAAAACTTAAGTGTCATTTTGTCCATATTTATTAGATTTACTTATAACTTATGTCAGATGTTTCCTGTACCATGCCAGCACAATGGCATATTTCATCGACTAAACCAACGATGCAACCATAAGGAATAGATTCAGTATTAATTTATAGAAGATATATATACCATATTTGAAATTTATAGAGGTAGTAATCAATTTTAATGTGCCTTTTCATAGAATGCCTTTTACTACAATTACAAAGCTTACACTTTTAATACCACATGGTACTACTACTTTATTCTTTACAAAAGATTTCAAAATAGCGCAACTCATTATAAGCCTATTTTTAGAGTCACAAAGATTTTGAACCTAAATGTGTTTTTTAACATTATATTTTTAGTGTGTCAAAACTCCACAAACGCCACAATCTGGCAAAGCTTATGTATCTCAAAAGTACAGCACAGAGAATTTGACCTGATCCTGACCTGTAGGCATGAATATTTTACAAGGTTCTTGCGCTGAATATATAAATTTCCGCATGCAAATCGTGCAATATCAGTCCTTTAGATTTGTGTTTGGTATTACACCTTGAGCGTCTTTGTAATACTTCCCCCTTTTGAAAACATACAACCAGGATTATAAATATAGACAATAGATCAGTTGTTAAATTATGCTAATAGAAGGTCGGAAGTCGTGTCAAATTCTCCGTGCTATAGCAGATCTAAATATTTATTCGCAAACACATTTGTGCAATGTTAGGAAAATCTGATGTACAAAAGCTGTGGCATAAAATCATTCTGGGTTGGGAGTGGGCACACTTATGTAATAAACATAGTCAATAAGATTTTGACTTCACGGCTAATTGTAAAGGTATTGTTGTTCTTCTACAATGGTTGAAGTTCTGTCATCGAGAGGAGAGTATACTCGTTCATTCCATGCACATGAGCTTGGTACGGCAAATAATCTGCAGTGGCTTGAACTAGTATACTCGTTCATTCCATGCACATGAGCTTGGTACGGCAAATAATCTGCAGTAGAAACAAGTGCCAGAAACAGCTAACTGTTAAAAATTGGCATATGGCAAAACAAGGTATACAAAAGTGCAGGGTGAAAATTTTCAAGACAATCCATTATTTTTAATTTTACTGCCAGCTTTTCATTTTTTAAGGTATGCATTTACTAAATTATACTTGGTTTTGATGTCAGATTTGTTTTACCCCTATTGCAGGCATGGTATGGTGGTTGTCACAACCTATCAACCGTTCACGGGATTCCTGATGATTTTCTTTTACTTCATTATACACCCTTCACAAACACTTAGCATCTGTCAACTCAATGCTACATACAGAATAACACATATAAAAAGACAATGAACCAGCATTCAGTGAAAACAAGCATCTAGAGGATGGGGATTATATAGATTGCATTCATTGAAAACAAGCATCTAGAGGATGGCGATTAAAGACAGTGAGGGCATTCAGCAAAACCAAGCATCTGGAGGATCGGGATTAAAGATTGCATTCATTGAAAACAAGCATCTAGAGGATGGCGATTAAAGACAGTGAGGGCATTCAGCAAAACCAAGCATCTGGATGATCGGGATTAAAGATTGCATTCATTGAAAACAAGCATCTAGAGGATGGCGATTAAAGACAGTGAGGGCATTCAGCAAAACCAAGCATCTGGATGATCGGGATTAAAGATTGCATTCATTAAAAACAAGCATCTAGAGGATGGCGATTAGAGACAGTGAGAGCATTCAGCAAAACCAAGCATCTAGAGGATCGGGATTAAAGATTGCATTCATTGAAGACAAGCATCTAGAAGATGGGGATTAAAGATTGCATTCATTGAAGACAGGCATCTAGAGGATGGGGATTTAAGACAGCATTCATTGAAGACAAGCATCTAGAAGATGGGGAGTAAAGATTGCATTCTGTGAAAACAAGCATCTAGAGGAAGGAGATTTAAGATTGCATTCAGCAAAACAAGCATCTAGAGAACGGTCCGATCTGACCTTGAACACAAGCTAATGTGGCCTTGACACTAGAGCTATATGTGACAATTAGACTCCCCAAGCTAATGTGACTGTGAATGTGACATTGACCCCTGAGTTAATGTGACCCTGACCAGAAGAAATCCTCCAGACTTTATGCACAACTCAGCAAAGTCAGTAACTGCAGGTTTCATTGAAATCCCAGACTATTGAACAACGAGAATCACACTAGATCTAACACAGACGTCATACATTATTTTATGAGGAGGTTTAGAATCACCATCTAGGCCATTAATATCAGGACATTTCAACAGTTTCTGCCGACAACCAGACTAAAATCTGTTCAAACAAGCACATAACTCCGCATTTATCAGACTTTATTATACTATAATAAATGGCAATGTAAAAACTATCTGAATTTTAATGAATGTTTCTCAGACAGACATACCTACAAGGCTTTCTGAAACAAAATAAGTAACTAAGGAAAAAGCACTAAATAAGAATTAACGTATGTCTCCGCCTTGTGCTATTATATGTTGGTTCAGGAAAAACAAACTTTGTGTCCTTGACAACCGACAAAGGACTATTTTATATCAGACTTTAGTTCAAATCTAAAGAAGAAAACCTCATTAAAATATACCAATGTTGTTTTTAATTGTTCCTTTCAATGTTTTAACCCCCATTTTTGTCAAATTATTCTATTTATGTATTTCTAGTTACATTATTTCACAAAATTGACAAAACACGATTTTCTAGAAATAATGTAACCAGTTCTTAAACTAGGTCTTCTGCAAGCCATTGTTAACTTCCATACACGTGGATAACATTACCATAGTCAGAGTTTTTCCCTTCTATACCAGGGGCCGTTAACAGGCGTCATCCCCTCACAAAAATTATTTAAAATCATGCAGTTTTCCCCATAAGTTCATTTTATATAAATTTTTGTCTTTTCCCCCAAATATGGAGAAAAGGCCCCTTCCCCTACCTTTGGAAAAAAGCCCTGATAGCCATTATCACAGAAGAACAATTAATTGTATGGGTGTCACAGTCTAATTTAAGTTACATTCCTTATATCCAGTCACTTCCGGCAAAATCAACCAGATAACAGGGTGCCGAATAATCTTTGTTTTATTAGGTCACCTGGTCTGATAAACCGTCAACTGACCAACTGAAAATCCATTCCGTGGTTTAGGAGATAGCATTGAAAGAGAATTTTGAGGCACAATTTACGCTCGGATGGAACTGAAAAGCAGTGTATTATAGGGATGTCAACCATATGCATGGTAATTGAACCAACTTGATCTAGAACTAATATTAGGGAGGGACAACTCAATAATAGATGTATTTCCATCACATTTCAATTCCCTTGTTTTGAAAGGAAATACAACCCCCCTTCCCCTTACTCCTCCGAGGACTAATATCTGTCATTTATTAATACCAATAATACATCAACACTATGGCAACACTACTAGACCTGTCACACTGGTGATATAATATGTGGGCGTTATTACATATAAAACACTTGCTAGAAAGACAGTACCATGCAATGAATATAAATATATAACGTACATCACATTCTGGCACAAACATTATATAACATATCAAACTTCTGTATATTGTTTACATACCAAATACATTTCTATACCAAGTAAAGAACTGAACTATATAATTATAAAAAATTACGAAATGAGTAATTAAAACTTAAAATTTAATAAGAAACCCAATGCATTTCGCCTACAAGGTTCTTCAGGGGTAAAACAAACGTTTGTCAGCTATAGTTAGTTGACTTTAAACTAATTTATTTAAGATTGATTGGAATCAAGTTTTTTCAACTTATTATAATAATCACTCTCGACACCTCATTCCTGATGTTATCCATTGCCACAAGGGTAGGAGAGATGAGAAGCCAGTTTCCCTTTTATGCTGACCATATAGCAAGGGAATTTCTGGTGTAATTTTATTTAGTTTTTGGTATGATGAGGCCTGGGATCGAACCTGGGACCTCCCCAACCCGAAGCGAAAGCTCTACCACTAGGCTATCGAGAAGGAGCTGTAGTACTAGAGCACTTGTTTCAAAACATTTACTATCAGAAACCAATACAACGATGCTGAACTAACAAAAGTTAACCAAATATCTCAATATCAGAAATGCCAGACAAGAAAGACTGGTGCCGGACAGAAATAAGACTGTCTAAACATTACGTAAGATCCCATCAGGACAAGTTGATCCTCTACTCCTATAACCAGGTTATTGTACACATCCAAATGAGTTAAACATTACACTTATAGAAGTGATACAAACATCTCTCTATCCTCACATGTCTGGGTATTTAAGGAAAATTCTTACCAAAGGGAAGTAAATCAAACAAAAAATCAAAACTCAAACAAAAAATCAAAGCACTGAAAGAGGATAATAAGGGACTGGCTTAGCCAGTTCATTTGATCATTGGATTTCGCATAACTTTTTTTTAAATGCCGAGCATTAGCCTTTATTTGCCAGTCAACTTTCTGCTGAAATATGGCGAGCATATGAGTGCCTCCACCCGTACTTGAAACCAGGTCGCCAGATTAGACAGCAAGTGCGCTAAACATAATTCTGATATGAGGCCGTATCTTTAACCCTACATACTCAGGTACTAGTTATACTATGTATATCATTTCCAAACTGATTATTTGAATGATCCACATAACACGTTTGCATGGAAATCTAAGTTAAATGTACCTGATTGGTTGGATTATATTCACCTGTATGATTATATCTCCATGAAATAAAGGGTTATAAGGGACAATAATTCAGTATAAAGATCTGAAGTGTTCTCATGGAAGGTTCTAATACATTTTATTATTATACAATGTATACTCAAATAGCATGGGTGAAAGTTAGAAATTCTGGAAAACCTAATATTCTCAAGGGAAAAATGAAGAAAAACATACTTTTTGGGACACTAAAGACCCTGAAGTTCAGGCATATGCCTGAAAACATTCACTCATGTAATAGTACATTTTCATCGATGTAAATTTGAAAATCTAAAGTAGGAAATTTCTCCCGTAAAACAACCCAATAATTATATCAGAAAGAAAGTACAAATGCTTTAAAGTCTTTGAGCCGATTACTGATCAACCTCATAGGTAGTTAACTAACAAATTATGATGAACTATGTAAACATACAAAGAGAAAACATTAAAGACAAGGAGGCATAACAAGTAGAAGTTCTTGAAAATGACTCCTTGTCGATAATTAATGGTGAAGAATATTACAGATGTCAATTGCTTAAATCACAAACATTTCCTGGATGAGGAAGCAATTTATTAACACCCCACCCACTTATCCATTGAAGTTAATCAATATGACGCAAGTTTTCAAAAATACAAGTTTATCAACATTATCCAATTAACAATGTTTGACTTAAACATCAGAGAAAACAAAATACCTATTAGACAGTGAAAGAGTCTTTGATGAATTTTGGTTAACTTTCACTAAATTATTAACATTAACATCAACTCTACATTAGTGAAACTGGAAAGAAACATCACAGTAAATGGCCCAACCACCCCTAAGAATTGAATGAATAATTATTACATTCAAACATCAAAGACGAAAGCTCAGTGTTTATAGATTACTTGAGTAACAGATATACCAGCCCATCAGTTATAAAAGAAAGTAATGGCACTTAACACAATTATCAAACAATCTACATGTACAGGAAACAAAGATATATCAGCTGTATAATGTTATAAACAAAAGATATGTTGGCAAGGTACTTCCAAAATCTAAGAGATTATAGTATGGTTTTCCATTGGAATGGTAATTTTTGAGAGGCGATAGCCTCTCTATACTACCATTGACCATTTCTTAATACAACCTGAACCGCCTTTAGGCTACTATGTGAATCGGCATTCAAGTAGTTCAGGAAACTGTCAACATTCCCAATACTGCTTCATATGTTTCTCCAAATTTTTAAACTGATTTAATTTAATCAGCAACATTTGTTTATTCTAAGATCAACAATTATTGTGAAACTGTTTGTTAAATTGATATTTTTGCAGAAAATCACTACACCGGGACGAACCGAACTTGTTTCATAATATGAAAATGACGTGTTCATCAAATGTCCCGGCTGTATAGCTATTTTTAGAAACTTCAGACCAGGGTCACTTGATGGTTTTATCAATGAATCGTATACCGTTTGCAAAGAACTGTTATGCAATCATATGGTGTCGCTATATACTAGCCGCTTTCCAGAGATGTCTCACGCTGTGAGGGAAGTGATTACAAGACGGTACTGTAGGCGCGTAGTATTATTTTAAAGCCACTTTTGATATACGCATTCACTACGACGTATTACATATAAATTAACATGCCCCTTTTTACCATTATTTAGATACCCAACATGCCCATATAGTCACATATGCCTATTTTGACATTTAAGACAAGATCGGCAGTAAGAAAATGAACATTAAACGTGTAAAGTCGGTTTAAGCTTTAGTAGCAGCAACCAGATCGCCTCTCATCAGCACTCTCAGTTCCCGTCCCAAGCTTACACCACTACAGTAGAACTAAAATAGCCCAGTGGAGAAGGCCCATTTACTTGATCTTGATATATCATTGTAAAGAGAAGTTAAACTTGTAGTCCGGAATACTGGTTACAGCATAATTATATAAAACATAATACATGCAATTTATTATAAACCCTCCCAAACATACATTATTTCTGTACAATATTGTCAATAGGTTCTTCTGGATTGTTTTTTTTCATAGCAGTATATATATACAACAGTAATGTACATTGTATATACAATTAAATAATAATTTCAAGAAAGAAAATAAGTTTGCACCAAAACAGAGAAATAATATGAAAAAAAATATGTATTGTAGTTGAAAATACGAATTATGAATTAATTCGGTCAGATAATTTGAGAAAATTATTAAATTCAATGCAAACAAGAAATATCACTGAATGTGATGAATACCCCCAGAAACTGCTTGACACAGTCCCTTAAATGTGCTCTGACAAACAACTAGACTTAGTAATGATCATTCATGCAAACGTTCATTGAAATCAAACCAATGGTAACAAAGGAAAAATTCATAAGTGTAAAAAAACAAAGGGCCATAACTCCCTTAAAATTTATCCTATTAATGATAGTCGAGGATATGCACAACTAGACTTAGTACTGACCATTCATGCAAAGTTTCGTTGAAATCCAACCATTAATAACAGAGAAATAGCGCAGACAAAATTTAAAAGTGTAAAAAAAATAAAGGGCCATAACTCCCTTACAATTTATCCAACCAATGTGTGCCGAGGGTATGCACAACTAGACTTGGTACTGATCATTCATGCAAAGTTTCATTGAAATCCAACCAATGGTAACAGAGAAATAGCGCATACAAAATTTATAAGTGTAAAACAACAAAGGGCCATAACTCCCTTAAAATTTATCCGAGCAATGTGTGCCAAGGATATGCTCAACTAAACTTGGTACTGATCATTTATGCAAAGTTTCATTGAAATTCGACAATTAATAACAGAGAAATAGCGCAGACAAAATTTATAAGTGTAAAAAAATAAAGGGCCATAACTCCCTTAAAATTTATCCGACCAATGTGTGCCAAGGATATGCACAACTACACTTGGTACTGATCATTCATGCAAAGTTTCATTGAAATCTAACTATTGGTAACAGAGAAATAGCGCGGACAAAATTTATAAGTGTAAAAAAACAAAGGGCCATATCTCCCTTAAAATTTATCCGACCAATGTGTGCTGAGGATATGCACAACTAGACTTGGTACTGATCAATCATGCAAAGTTTCATTGAAATCCAACCATTGGTAACAGAGAAATAGCGCGGATTATACGGACCAACCAACCAACCAACAGACCAACCAACCAACCAACCATCCTCAAGCATGACTCCAATATAGCCCCCATATACTATGTATCTGGGGGTATAATAACCTTGACAGTCAAAATGTGTAACTTGCAATTACAATACAATATTGTATTTACTACAAAATGCCTAGACAGAAAATACTCAACAAAGTACAACTGATTCAACCTATGATCTTTAACAAGATATCATTACCATCATTTCAACCATTGTATGTCTAAGAATTGATATGCATCACCGAGTTTGAGTACATCATCATTACAAACAATTCTTCCAGACATTATTACGTGTCACACGTCACTAAATACCTCATATATTTTATAAACGACCCTTATCGCTCAAACTCTTCTCTCTACGAAAAAAATAGATCTATTTTTACACCCATTGAATTGCAAATGTTAAATAATTATTCAACACATTATGTATAATTTACGAGAAACTGACGACAACATTCTAATATTCTGCAGTTGTCCGGGAAGGACTTCAGACAGAATATTTCATTTTATAATTGATCATGATATGTCCACTCTAAGAGTGGAATCCAGTTAATACATTATGAATGATGTTTATAGTAGAAAAAATCAACATTAATTCATAACAGTCTGCACGAAACGTCATTAAAAGAAAATCAAGGATTATAAAAGATTTTAACAGATGAAGATGGCGAAATACATGACTCCTCACAAAGGTAGGTAATTAATAATCTGTCCTGAAAATCTGTCGTATAAAACAGAAATGATGTAGGGTTTCTTTCCAGCCCAAAACTGAACTATTGAACATATTTATATTAATCACATCAATGGTCTCGACAGACCCCACAATTTGTGTACTCAATGAGCATTCTTATCTTTAGTCAAGACATACAAAATAAACAGCTCCGTACATTAAATACTTAATAATAGCACAGCTATATACTGGTAGTTGTAATGTTCTCATTTCGTCACCCTCAATGTACACGATTGATGCCCGTTTTGCGTGTGAGATGTCAACACTCACAGGTGACATCATAGCAAGAAGGTGACATCAATGTCATCACCTTATACAACATCTCACTGATTGAAACATATAATTTAGTTGCAATGCAGTTTCTTATTTGAAAACGGCTATTTAGCCGAAATATCAATAAACAAGTGACTAATTCAATTCATTGTTTATATTTTCTTATTACATTTGTATATGGCTTGCCGACAATTAAACTAGCAATACTTAGTTTTGATAATTTAAGCATCCCTGATGCTGCTATTATATCTAGATATAACTCTCAAATGTTGTTTTACATCTAAATGCTGCACAATATAACAAATGGTTACAATACTTATAACAAAGTGATTGTCACCATAATGTATTCAAACAGTCCATGTCATCTATATAATAATGGGACAACAAAGAGGTTTGTCATATTTATAGACTGATTTATCAATAGTAGAAAAGGGAGAACTTTGTGTTGCTATGTGACAAACCCCTTTGGGAACAACATCTATTCTCTAGTGACATACCTCTAATAGATGGGCTGTAACTGGTTTCCACAAGATTTCCACCCTGGCTAAGTTCACTAAACCAGTCTCCAACAGCTTGGCAACGGCAAACAGCGATGGTTCCTGAAACATCGTAAAATATGGATATATAAAAGGGCCTTGCAATATCTGACATTCCAAAATCTGTCAGTATGACATACATGTCGGGCAAAATCTGGGTCAGACTGAAAATCAACCAACAGTTCCAATCAATTGAAATGTCTGGTGGCACCTTTTTGCATTTTGTTGATTTTTCTCAGATTAACTGAGATTGATTTTTTCTGAACATTTATAAAACTTTGAAAAAGGACCACCCAAGGATCATTCGTGTGAAGTTTGATAAAAATCACTTCAAAGATTTAGTAGGTGTTAAAAGAATAAATTGAATGACGATGCACAATTCACAATGCAGAACAGACATCAAATGATTCTAATAGCTCACCATGCCGAACCATCTGTATTCAATACCTCAAGTTTAATCAAAACATGTCATTCCTTAATCAACTTATAATTGGAAGTAGTCAGAAATAGAAACTTGTCGAAAAACGTCAGCGAACGTCTGGGGGAAAAGTACAATAGCTCTATGTATTCTTTGACTAGCCAAGCAAAACAGGGAGACAACCTCCTGTAAGACAGACAGTTTGTTGATTTTTATGACAGACCAGGAACTAGTAGTGACACAAACGTTCCCCAAGTAATTGCACAGAGTATTCAACGTGCGGTCATAGTCTGCTGCTGCCACTATGGAACCAACCACTGTGGTTTTCTGGCATGAGTATAGTGCACATTATCTCAATAATAAGTTCTAAGTGAGTAGGATTTCAGCCTATTATCACTGATTTTAATAACTTGTCTGCAAAATAATTTAAAGTAAAGAACATTGACTGACAATCCAATCACAGACCAAAACCAGATTTTCATACAATGATCGGAAAGACAACAATAAAGCAGACGGCAATTTATCACTGTCAAACAATGATAATTTTTATAACTTATCATAAAGAACTCAAAAATGTTATGATAAATGTATATTTCCTATAGGTCACCAAATTTCAGCAGCCGCAGCAAACAAGATTGAGCAGACGGCGGTTTTTAAATTCCGCACTTATGGGAAGACTTAGACGTGTCTGACACTTGCAACCTTCTGGAAGTGTTTGTTCGGATGTTCTGAGAAGGCAATACAAATACCAATCCATTAAAGTGGGCAGTCCCCTGGGAGTTAGCAATACATCCGCTGTTGCTTCAACAACTTCAGACAAATTTATCGCTATGGCATACAAGAATACATTTTATACAACATGAGACCTGTCCTATATATAAATATTGGTACATCAAATGAATAGCAATCATCTTGGGAAGAAACATATCTATGTATCAAAAACTTAAAACTAGAATAAAAATAACAGGAGCGCCATGACAGTATGCATACTATCAATTATATTGCAACTTTGATAACTTTTTCTAGGAAATTTTGATTTAATCAGAGTTTAAGCACACAGATTGGATAGCTGGAAACTGGAGCGAGTGCATTAGCAAGGAAACAATACCTGTACACAGTAGGGATCAAACCTTAAGTCCAGGGGTGGTATTCAATATTGTTCTTACTTGACTTAAGGATAAGGACAACCAATCAGATCACACCATATTAAACTTTTGGTCAGTATCAAGCAATATAATTAGCTATCCTTATCCTTCAATTTAAATAAAATTAATATTGAATACCAACCCAGAATTGGAGCCTTTAATACAAGTGCCAGTGAATAAATTATTGATTTACAATAAAAATTAATCATGATTCCATATAAGTAAGTGGTTTTCTAGTCATATTATTCCAGAGACAGATTTTCTAGCATCATGCATTAAACATGGGGGTTAAAATACAAGACACTTCATATTATTAAGTAAATCATTGAGCAAGTGCTGGGTCATAATTTTATATAAGTACATTTGTAGACTGGGGAGTTCTGGTTAAAATAATGTAAAAACAACACTAGATAATTCACAAATAATGACATAACAACATTAAAACAACAAACAGTGATGAACAGCGATAAGAATTGATCAAAACTCTAAGCTATTATTTTCAACCAAACATTGACTGACATTGGGTGTCAGAAGTGGGAAATAAAATACACATTTCAATTATTTGATAGGAATTTAATTGATAATTTTGCAAGAACTTGGTGATAGGTAGGCTCTTAACAATTTCCAAACAGACAGTTGGATATACAAATAATGACATTTATATTAAAAGCCATTTGAAACACCGCTTTTCATCAATTTTATAATGCTTTCATTATTTGGTTCCCCAGACTAAAATTTACATAAACATGCAATAACCTGACTCTTTAAGCACTAAACTACTTAAAGTGAACACAGACAATGGTTGCAAATTTATCTTTTATGTAAGAATCCACACAATAAACGTTATAATGCATGTACAAAAACAACAGAAACAACAGACATTGCCTGGATCTGGCTGTTAAATTGTAACCAACAAGGAATTGTTCCTGGTTTTAAAAGCCAACGTCTGAGGTAACAGATAAATGGACGGCCTATCACGAAATATTGTATACATCAGGGTACTGTTTTATCAAAGCACTTACGTAAATTCTTTCTAATTTGTTAACAACTGCAAAATGGTGACGGGTATGGTTTGTTGGAGTTCAGTTACTGAACCATTATTAAAATTGCAGCCCCATTTGCCACACTTCATAATTGTAAACAAATTATAAAGAATTGAAATTTGATCGTAAGTTTAAGGTTTCCGTAAGTGCTTTGATAAAACAGTACCCAGAACATGTAGAAAATGATGAAGCTTCTAACTCAACTTGTTGTATTCAACCCTTTACTACTGTAAAAGCATTTATTTTCGCGAGGCTAATTTTTTGCGAATTTCTAATTTGGAAGTAGTTCGCGAGGGTTAATGTTTGCGAATTTCAAATTTCAGAAAAATAAAGTTATACTTTGTCGTCAATATCCCTGGTGCATTATTTAGTTGCCACGGCGTGATAATCACTCTGATAATTACGACTTTTGTTTGTATAATATAATGGTCATCTATCCAAGCGTATTAATTCTTAATTGGCCGATTGGCTAGCTTGTTGGTATTTACTAGTACGCAATTAAGTCAAACCAGAATGTACCATTGTGTAATGAGAAAACTGTGAAAGTATATTGTATTCCGTCCATTGTTTCCGAGCTTATCGGAACAAGCAATAGCCGTGGGTGTTAAACGTTGTACCTGTAGACAGAGTTTTTATCACAATCATTGAACTAATTTACTATTCAATTGAACTACTAAATGAATAGAATTTTAGAGAAATATTTTATGTTCATATTTTCTATTATATATTTAATATTTTGTAAATATCAATCAAACAAAGTAAGTTTATCAGGCAAAGTTATAAAGTCAGCGTAGTCGTCAGTATTTTATCAATTCCGAGTGGATTGTAATGGTGTCGCTTTGCCGTAGTTAATATTGAAGTGTAACATATTTGAAGCTATTATGAAGGTAAGAATTTCACGAGCATCAATTTTCGCGAATTTATCGGACTCGCGAATATAGCGAAAATTAAACCCTCGCGAAATATTCTGCTTTTACAGTACATAGATCTATATTCTATTTACTTGTGTATACAATCTCTATATACATCAAGATATGTTTTGTAAAACACATTATGCCCCCATGGCAGCCCAATAGTCAGAAATGGTAAAGGTCACAGTGACCTTGACCTTTGACCAACTGACCTCAAAATCTATAGGGGTCATCTACTGTTGATGACCAACCTCCATGTAAAGTTTGAAGATCATAGGGCAAAGCACTTTTGAGTTATTGAATGGAAACCATTTGGTCCACCGACCGCCTAACCAACAGACTGACTGACATGATGCCCTCAAATAGTTGATTTAACATGGTTTACCAACTGCCAGATATCTCAATCAAGAAACCTGTTTGTTTTCCATGGAAAAACCTCATTAACGTGACAAAACACCTCAATACAGACATACAACAACAAAGAAATACATAAAAAACAATGTTCAGTGAGAGAAAATATAATGCACTAACATGCAGTGACAACTAATAAAAAGTTCTTGTTCTAAAGAAAGCAGGTATACAGTTTATCAAATTGTTCTGAACAACTCAAGTAATACATAGGACTGTGCACAAAGAATCTAAACTAACATTGACATGTAAGAGGTTTTGTCAATCACATGTCATGGTTCTACAGACTACTGTAATACTGTAAACTAGGTAACACAAATAAATAGAAACATAGAGAAAAGTTCATTCACTTCATGACAAACTAAACAAGAGATGTTTGTAAAACACGAATGCCCCAATGACAGCACAATAGTCAGACATGGTAAAAGGTCACAGTGACCTTGACATTTGACCTACTGACCTAAAGATCAATAGGGGTCACCTACTATTGCTGGCCAACCTCCATGTGAAGTTTGAAGATCCTAGGGCAAAGCATTCTTGAGTTATTGAACAGAACCATTTGAATAGTCAGTAATGGTAAAGGTCAGTGTCCTTGACCTTCAACCTACTGACTTCAAAATTAATGGGGGTCATCTACTGTTGCTGGCCCATCTCCATGTAAAGTTTAAATATCCTAGGGCAAAGCGTTCTTTATTTATTGAACAGAAACCATTTGGTCCGACCAACAGAGTGACATGTGCAAGGCAATATACCCCCTCTTCAAAGATGGGTATGAAGCAGATACAAAAATGTTGATGAAATTATCGGCCAGCCAAATTTGCAACTTCAATTAAACCAGGTTTTTATGTAAGAAAACCTGGTAAAAAGTTCCCTAAATAAAAATTATAAACAATATCAACAACACATTAGGTACTACAACATTTAGCACAGACATACATAACCTACATTGTCCAACACAAAGTAAAATCCCTGTTAAAAATAAATAGCATTCATCAGCCCATTAAAACATAAAAACAAATATCACATGTTCTATAAATAACATTCAGCAGCCAATGGAAACACCAAAAACATATCACATTTGCAATAAAATTCATCAGCCAATGAAAACAAAGAAAACATCACATACATAGAAAAGTATCAAATTTTCTGAAATTTTCTGTTAATAATATTCATCACCCAATAAAAACACAGAACAAGACTGCGTTCAATAAATGCTTATGCCACGGAGGAAGCCCTGTCCATAAAAACTAGCTAAGTCAATCAGAGACCATAATTCTGTTCAAATGCTGGATGGTGTTAAATGGCTTTGACAATGCAAGGTGTTTATGCCAAGTTGAAAGCAATGCCTTGATGGACTTGAAAGTTTTGGTTAACAGTTTCGGAAGAACAGACTAACGGAAGAACGGACAGGACAATCACTATATGCCTCACTACATCATATTTGTTAAAACATTTGTAAGCGAAAGAAAACTGAAAAATATCAATTTGCCCTAACATATTCATAACTCAATGTAAACACAGATGGGTGGGATATTCACATTGGCTGTAACATTCATCAGCCAATAAAAACACAGAAAATATCTCTTTTATTATAACAATTAGCAAATGGAAACAGAGAAAAACATCCCCTTTGATATAACATTCATTAGTCAATGAAAACACAAAAACATCACATTTTGCTATAAAATTCATCAGCCAATGAAAATACAAGAAAACATTACAATTACTTTAACATTTATTAACCAATGAAAACACAGAAAAACATCTCATGTTGCTATAAATTCATCAGCCAATGAAAACACAGGACACATAACAATCACTTTAACATTCAACACAGAAAAACATCGCAAGTTACTATAAAATTCATCAGCCAATGAAAACACAGGAAAACATTATAATTACTTCACAGATAAAAACAAATTTGCTATCATTGCTAATAACTTTAAAGCTGCAACATTTATCAATAGACACTTAAACTCTTGCATGCTCAAATACGCATGGCTTGTCTATGTGTATGCAACGATAAGCTACCAGCGAGGAATGCTCGCCGACAGCATAACATTTCTTAACACTTTGCTAGGCGAGCGCTACTGAGCGTTTTCTTGTGCAACGGACTGCTTCGGTAGCACTTGATAGTGCTTTGCTACGTAACAGTCTGCTATCTGCGAGTGCTCACCGGTAGCATATAATGTTTTCGATTTGTCCGCTACGTAGCACTTTTTTGATGCAAGCCATCTCCTAGCATAGCGCTACTGAGTGCTCGGTAGCGTTTTGGTTAGGCAACGGGCTTCAGATGACTTTCTCTATACATCCTTAACCAATAAAATTTCGACTGAGCTTCCAACAACTATGTACATGCCATGTCGGGAATATATTCCTAACTATGCAGTGTCTACCATTTTATTTCATTATAAAATTCTTCCCCATCCCTACATGCTCTTTTCCAAACACTTATTGCGCAATAAAAAGTCCCAGACATAAATTACAAATTGCACAATAAAATAAGTCCCAGACATAAAGTATAAATTATATGTCTTCGAGCATGTTACATTGATAAATGACTCTGGAATAACATGCAATTTAATGAACATTCACAATAAATGAGAGAATAGTATACAGATAATACAGATGATACATATAGACTACGAAATAAATTTACAGAAATGTAAACTTACGAACAGACGAAACATTTTGTTGTTTTAGCACAAGTTCTTAAAACAGCCAATAAAAAGACATTTTGTTGCTCTAGCGAAGTTATTGAAATTAACAATACGACGTACGATGAGACAATTTGTTGGCAAAGTATTAAGTTGAACAAACATTTAACCTTGGTTTAAAGTTTCAGTATTTCACAGCGCAATCGTTGACTAAATTGATGATTTAGTAGAGAATCAAAAAATAATTGTTCAACTTGATGCAGACATATTTTAGGAACATTGTTGAATGGTGATCAATTATCTAAAGCTGTAGATTCTGCATATTGTATGGAGAATTTGGTCTGATCTTGACCTTAATGCCTATAACAAGGTTCTGGCATTGAATATATGAATTTCCATGAGCAAATTGTGCAATACTGGTCCTTAAGATTTGTGTTGGTAGTTCATCTCGAGTGTTTTTGTGATACTCATAGCTTATGAAAACATAAACCATGGTTATAAGTAAGATACCAGCTGTTAAATTATGCTAATAGATGGTTGAGTATCACGTCGTATTCTCCGTACTATATATAAACCCACTGGATCTGATTTGATGTTTTTTAAGGGGCATTGACAGCTAGAATCATTTATATGCGACTGTACCATATTTGTGTAACCATATGGGCGCTTTTCTCTGTTACATTGTTTTGATTGTATAGTTTATTGATTTTGTTTAAGAAATAAACATCTGTTCGCGTATCCGAACGAGTGCCCGTGTTTTATTTACCGACAAAATACAAGAACATAGTTTTTATTTCGATTCTAAATTTGATAATATCCCGTACTATTTAACTGCGCGCATTCCATTTTCACCCATTTGACATTATACATAATTCCACGCTGAAATTGAGTGGCTTATTAGCTGGTACAACTACCGAACGAGTTAATGAAAACGACCTTCGTAATTTTCTGAAGGAAATAACCCATTTTCAACATTGAAACAATTTTAATATCACGAGTATAGGGTATCTATTTCATGAAATGTAAAATATAAATTAATTGATTATCAGAAGTTTTTATGAAACTTAGTTTCAAGAGTATATTGGAGTTTCTAAAAATAGATGCGTCATAGCTTTAACACTGGATACAACTTGCCATGTTGGCGACCGGTTGAAGTTTTTACTATAAAGTTTTCTTTCATTCATTCATAAATATGTCACGTGATACAGGGCGTAAATAGTAACAGCCAATTTGACAATCATGTTTAATTGCGGTAATAATTATACATGGCCTGGTTTGCTCTATGCGTATATGGATTAATCTGCAGATCGTGTTAGAATGAAAGATAAAATACTGCCATCTACAATCATAATAATTTTGAGCATGCTTTTAACCACATTTTCTACATAATTATACTGTATTATATCATTTGTATTTATGTACATATTATGTAAACTGTTGGGCTTCAAGCCTTATGTTTGAAACAAATATATATATCTATCCATCTATCTATGTACAATGGATACAGTTCTTGTGAATGTTTCTGAATTTATTTCTGATTATCAACATTTTGAAATTTCTTATAATCAAGAATTTAAAGTTTCCAATAATCAACAATTTAAAACTTCAATAAATGCTGAATTTCTGAGGGATGAGATTTTGCCAGCCAACAGTAGATCTTCAGTGATGTTATAAGTACAAGTTTTTAAGACTACAAGACATTCGTCCACTCAGCAGACAGTACATTTATGATCCCCTCAGCAGACAGTACATTTATGATCCCCTCAGCAGACAGTACATTTATTATGTCAACTATCTAGTAGCATCAACAGACACCATAATTTGCTATATATTGTCAAATACCTTATTAATCGGATTGCATTTTAATGAAATATTGAAATATCAGTAAATACATTAATAGACCATAAATGATTTGCTGTCTGGGTCAAGTTAAATACTGAACAGAAAGTACTAAAAGAGTACATATATATAGGTTAATCTAGGTCTAACAGTCTGTTCAGGTCCATCACAGTTTATTGTAAGGGTCAATCACATTTTATTTTAAATACACAGCATAATTTAATTAATGAGGATTTTCTTGGAAATTAAACTTTTATGAAATTAGAATATAGATAAATCTAGGTAAACCAATTAATTATCTTACAGCAATTTGACCTTCAGTGAAAGATGTTACAATCCTCCGATTATAAGATCCTGTTGTGTGGAGTGTCCTTAAAGCTATTAAATATTTTAAGACTTATAATGACATAACTACGGTGGCATTTCAAGTAAACTTAGTGTTACTACCACATGAGCACATATAAGCTATCAAGTGCGCACATGGTAGTAACACATGTGCATGCGATAGTTATAACAAGCTCACATGTTGGTATTACGTGCGGACATGTTATTTATTACATGCTCACATGTTAGTATTAGTTATCACCTGCGCACATGTTAGCTATCATGTGCAAACAAATAAGCTATTATATGCGCACGCGATAGTAACATGTGTGCATGTGATAGCTTACACGTGCTCACATGATACTTGCACTTGCTCACATGATAGCGAACACATTGGCACTTATTAGCCAACGTGCACTGTGATAGCTTATACGTGCTTACATGGTAGTAACATGTGCGCACGTGATAAATGAAATTTTTCCTGTGTCTCCTCTATGCCACCGTACATAACAATGATCATGAGCTCAACAATAGTTTCTGATTATGAGCCTCAGAGTTGATGTTTGTTGCTCTCATCGTACATCTCTGCTTAAGCCTCAATCAGGCGCGTAGCTACCTGTACACAGAATACGCATCTGCGTACACATACTTCTTAAGAAGTGAAAAAATAAAAGATCGAAAAATGCAATAAAAACTGATGCCTAAGCCCTAAGGGGGTAATCATTTAGTATTTTCAGCACTTCTTAGAAACGCTTTTAAAAAGCTCTATGCAAACAATAAAAACCTAGTTTTATTAGTAAAAATATTGTCAATGATGATGCAAAAAACACGCCAGAACGCACCAGAGACGTTTTAGACAACACAATTTTTCTGGGGGAGCATGCCCCCAAACCACCCTAGCCTTATTGCGTACACATTGAAATACCTCTAGCTACGCCCCTGTCAATAACAGGAATCTTGCAAAAATGTATTTTACAGCACATTGAGGTCGATTTTTAGAACTATCATCAGTCAGTAAGTTTACAATATAAAATCATGTGTACAAGATCACACAGAGCAAGCGCTGCCTTATACAATCAGTGCTAACAGCCTGTTCCAGACAATGTGAACATTATAAACAACATCGTTTATCTGATATAAGCCATGATTTATAGTTCCCCCCCATATTTTCTTAAATACAACATATGTCCCGAAGAGGCCATAGGTCATAGGTCGCTCACCTGTCCTAGTAGTTCATGCAGACCCCTTGATGGTAGCTTCTATTGCATGTACAAGGTTTTCATATTGTCTTATAAAGCGACGTTGCAATTTTCATCACATAGACCAAATTGCATATTGAAGTTTAAGCCAAGTTTTGTCTATGATTTGACCTTGTGACCTAGTTTTTGACCCAGGATGACACAATATCGAACTTGACCTAGATTTTGTTGAAATGATCATTTTAACCAATTTTCATAAAGATTAGACCAAAATTGTGACCTCTAGTGACTACACAAGGTTTTTTTATGATTTGACCTTGTGACCTAGTTTTTGACCCCAGTTGACTCAATATCGAACTTGACCTAGATTTTGTTGAGCTGATCATTGTGACCAAGTTTCATAAGAACTAGGTCGAAATTATGACCTCTACTGACTACACAAGGTTTTTCTATGATTTGACCTAGTGACTTAGTTTTTGACCCCAGATGACCCCATATTAAACTTGACCTAGATTTTGTTGAGATAATCATTGTGAACAGGTTTCATAAAGATTAGGCCAAAACTGTGACCTACAGTGTCTACACAAATTGTGGACGGACGACGGACGAAGAGTGATCACAAAAGCTCACTCTGTCACTTTGTGACAGGTGAGCTAAAAACTATATAATTTATTATATAGATAAAGACTAACACGTCAGACATTATAATGGTCAGTAAAGCACTTCCAGAGCAGGCAAACATCACCTTGTAATGTGTCTGATATACAGATCATATCCTTATAGTAGTCTAGACTGCTAAAATTATCCTGACTTTAAATATGACAGAGGAACAACATGACATCATTACACTCCTCTGTTTCTGATGTATCTCCCAGAGCACTGTCTTCTTTTCAGTTCAAAGAAAATGCAAATAAGGGTGTTTGAAAATTAGAATAGAGCAGTGGGAAAAGTAATATTACAGGGTTCCCACAAATTTTCTAAGACAAAATTTCCCTGATTTTTCCCTGACCACAGAAAAGTTCCCCTGACTTTTAAGAGCACTTGGACGACACAGCATCTCTTTTTTAGAGCACAATATGGCAATAAAATGGAGAAAAGGAGGCTATAATTGCTCTACATGGAACAAAAAGGTAGCAGTTTTTAAGGCTGTTGATTGACATAAAGTTATTCAAACTTAGAATTATTCTGAGCGGGGATTTGCAAGCGGGATTTTTTTCAGACTTAGGTATTTTTTTAATAGGAAATGATACTTATCAAGAGCTTCAATACAAATTTCCCTGACTTTTGCTCAATTTCCAGATTTCCCTGACAAATTTTGAAAATCCCTGAATTTTCCCTGACCTTGAAAAATTATGTTTTTCCCTGACTGTTGGAACCCTGAATAAAATATGGTGAGTAATTTTAATATTAAAATGGAATTGTAGAATGCACCTCAGATGGGGGTATGGTCATGCCAATGAAAGATTGATTTCTGTGAAACATTAAAACTCCACTCCCCACACAGCATTACATTTAATCCTTCATTTTACTGACGTTCTCAAAACATTCTGTGAAATGAGAACACATTCTTGTTACACCAAATTAATGCAGCAATTTGTCTTCATTAGTTAAATTCAGTACATGCTTGAATTATTTATTGAAACTTCATGGGCATAATTTCACTATATGTTAGGTCCACTCCAACCATATGTCAATTCCATGGCAACCATCCAGTAGTTTTGGAATAAAAATGTGAACCAGCAGCTTTTGAAAACTAGTAGTATTGGAAAGCAAAATGGGAACCAAAAGTTTCGATAGTGGAGAACCAACAGTTATGAAAGGGAATGGGAACTAGTAGTGTTAGAAGGGGTATGAAAACCATACAAATGTGGCTTGACCTAAATAATGCATGCCCTCTACTAGCTGTTCATTGCAACCAATTTCCCTACCAAGCGTTATGATAATGAGACTGGTGGGCATCAAGAAAAGTGAACCAAAGATTAGGCCAAAATTGTGACCTCTATTGACTACACAAGAGTTTTCTATGATTTGACCTAGTGACCAACTTTTTTGTCTCCAGATGATCCATCATTGAATCTGGCCTAGATTTTATTGAGATGAGCATTGTGACCAAGTTTCATAACAATTAGGTCAAAATTACGACCTCTACTGACTACACAAGAGTTTTCTATGATTTGACCAAGTGACCTAGTTTTTGACCATTAATGACCCAATATTAAACTTGACCTTGAGTTTGTTGAGGTGATCATTGTGATTAAGTGTCACAATGATGAAGCCAAAATTGTGACTTCTAGTGACTACACAAGCAATTTTGAATGGACGTACGGACAACGGACAAGAGAGATCACAAAAGTGATCACACAAGAACTAAAAACTGTTGGTGGAAAAAACTGAACAGCAATAAAAAGCCACACTAGAGAACCATACCATTCATATTCATCATTAGTTCAAACATACTCAGTATAATGACTGTCGTATTAAGACAAAAAGTCCTCAAACCAAACCAAACACCATTATGTATACATTGTCATTATAATTCTCTATAATTAATCTCACATAATACATCATTCCAGAGATGAAAAGGATAATAATAAGCTGGAGGGCTACACCACAGCCAGCAGTTGGGTTCAAAAACAGATGATTATTTGACAAATAAACGCACATAGAAATATACCAGGAAAACAACACCTAAACATTACTAGAAATCCATGTCCTTTGGCAAATTATGTTGAGCTAGCACATGTTGAACATAAGCAAAAACTTATTGTGCCAAGTTATTTCAAAAGCTAATGATAGAAGACCACAAAATAGATGACAAAGTTATGGTCCAATATACAAGCAAAATTACAACCATTTTTTAACTTGAGGTGTGACTTTGAGATCCATGACCTGATATTTCAGCATGTCACACCGTCTCATAATGGTTAACATTCATATCAAGTTACATGGAAATGGCATCATGCATAAAAAAGAAATACTTCTAGACATTTGACCTCAACTGTGACCTTGACCTTTGAGATAGGAGACTGTGGATTGCACATGACACTCCTTTTCATGGTGTTTAACATTCATGCCAAATATAAGCAAGATTGGTCAATGCATGTATGCATGACAAAGATATGGTCTGGACAAACTTCAATTTGACCTTTGACCTCCAACTGTGACTTTGACCTTTGAGATGGAACCTGGAGTTTGTGCATGACAAGCCTCTTTAATGTGGTTAACATTCATGCCAAATATAAACACGATTGCTTAATGCATGACAATGTTATGGGCTGGACAAAATTAAAGCACACATATACACCAAAAGTGGAAACTAAGTCTTGTTCACAGCAAGCAGGCTCAACAAAAATCTGCATATAACTAGAGCTGTCACTCAATGTAATTAATACACCCACAGTACTGCTTTGTGACAAACATTTATCCAAGTCCAAGTGCTATAACTCTTTCATGCCTGGATTGATCAATACGTAAATTGGGTCATACACATCAACACTTGATGGTAACCATCCAACTACTTGCAGCGGTTACTTCCCTTTGCAAAGCGGTTACTTCCCTTTGCACAGATCTAACCACTGTGACCACAGGATTTTTTAACCGATTTTCAGAAAACAAGTTCCTAGCAGAGTAATCTTTCTAAATAGTTAATTCACTATCAAAAGAATGTTAACTTTTAAATTCGGGATTTACTCAATCAAATTGGGTTGCATCCGATTTCTACTGATTGATGCCATTCTTTGTTTTGTCTGTTTATATAACGTCTATCTAATCAATGGAACAATGCTTAGGTACTTCTTTTAACCGCATTTTCTCCATTTTGAAATGTCATGTGACATTTGTATCATCACATAGCATAGTGTGAGGGCAGGGTAAAGGTAATGTATAGACATACACTGTGAGGAGGTTGGGTGACCATGAGTATGAATCTTTCTTAATTATGATGACACATGTAACTAACGGTTAAATGACTTATAATAGAATCATTAACTTACCCTGTTAGAGTAAGCCAGTTCCATGGACTCGGTAGACAGCTTACACAATGCATCAATCAGATGGTGGAGAGCAACATCATCCAAATACCTGAAAACAACAAAAATTTCAATAACATCGTCCAAATACCTGAAAACAACATGAATTTCAATAACATCGTCCAAATACCTGAAAACAACATGAATTACAATAACATCGTCCAAATACCTGAAAACAACATGAATTTCAATAACATCGTCTAAATACCTGAAAACATCTATAATTACAACAAAAGTTCATCCATACAGCAAATCCCATTAATTCAGCCAACAGAGGATCCCACATATTGAGTGGACATAGGGATCCCACATATTGAGTGGATAGAGGGATCCCATTCGCTCACACAACAGAGGGATCTTATCCATCCAGCCAACAAAGATCCCATTTGTTCAGCCAACAGGGATCCCATCCACTCACACAACCGAGAGATCCCACCTATTCAGTTGACAGAGAGATCACATCCATTCACACCAGAGAGATTCCATCCATCCAGCCAACAGAGATCCCAACCATTCACACAACAGAGAGATCCCATCCATTCCGCCAACAGAGATCCCATCCATTCACACAACAGGAGATCCCAACCATTCACACAACAGAGAGATCCCATCCATTCAGCCAACAGAGATCCCATCTGTTCAGCCAACAGTACATAATGCCATCAGTCCAATTGTAGAAAGCAACATCACTGATATATCTGACAAGAGATGTACTTACAAACACTTAGACCTTGTGACCTCAAAACAAATGGGAGTTATAGAGCTAATAACATCAAGGACCCTAAGCCATACATTCTTCAGTTTTTATTGGTAACAACAGTATTATTTCATTAATGTCTGACGGGTAACTTATTGCAACACCAGTCTTGTAAGATTGCACATCACAGTTAACAGAGATTTCCCAACAATGGCATCCAACCTCAAACCCCCAACAGAATATGCCTAGACAAGGTCTTTCATTATCATGATATATGATGTCCATATTAAACGTACCCTCTGGAACCAGACTACAATATCTAACATAAATACAGAATAAATAGTCTGGATTTCCGATGGCTCATCAATGCTACAATAAAACATGACGAGGATGGAATATATTACCCTGTACCTGGAATTACTTTACACTTTATTGGTGTTTTAACTACCTACATAACATTAATAATGTCTTGCAGAAACACTTAGTAATGCTTCATATAAAACAAACATTGATTAAAAGTGTGGATAGTGTAACATTGCTAGTGGGGTATCATTCTTGTAAGAGACATCAGAAATCATCCACCATTCTGCAAGTCATACCAGTAAGGCCAATGTTTTATCATTTTTAGGTTTACAGCATTTATTTTAAAATTTTCCTGTCCAGGGGAGGAAATGGAAATATATTAAGGGAAACCTTTAGGGTCCTAGTATGCTTCCACAACAGCAGGTGAGGGTAAAGGACCCTTTAGGCCCTTTAGATATACATGTATTTCCATTCTGTACCCAGAGGGCAAAATTTTCAAATAATTCCCGTAAACCAAAAAATAACTGTGGCCTTAATGACACAAGATAGAGAAGGTATGAGAATGTGATCAGGTGATTTCTGTGTCTTAGTCCGTAATGAAAGTTCACAGTTAATTCCAAACATGTTCATTAGTCCCCTTGTCAATTTAAACATGAGAGACACTTTGTTCATTATATAATTATACTTATTAGGAAGTTCAAGTCAAGTACATTTCAATTGATTTGAGACACTTCTTATTTTTCTTCGTTATACACTTTCTAAATTATACTTATTAGAAGCATAAGTCATTACAGTTCTATCTATTTGGAGTAAAAAGAATCTAAGAACTAGGTTCAGTCAAAAATGATTAAAACACATTCTATAGAGTTTTAAACTGGTAACTTCAAGCATAAATCAAATAGCTTCAAAGGCAAACATTAGGGGCACTAAAGCATCATAGGGAAACAGTAAATACTAGAAGGGTTTATGACACGAAAATGTCTGGCTCCCATAAAGGGCAATACCTCTGACAATATCATATCACCTAAAATCACTGACAACTTTCATAACTAGGCTTGGAATAAGAGCAGACAAACTTTGTGACATCCACCCAGACAAGACAGACATCCAGCACGAAGTCAATGTCACCTCCCACTGTATTTGACAGAAGTCACATGAAAAAAAAAGCCAAATAAATAATTATCTTTCTTTCAATTTTTCCAAGGATTTCCTCTATTAGGAAAGTACAAGCATTAAATGGTTTGTTACAGGGAATGTCAGGTTTACAAGACAAAAGCTATACATAGCTTATGCTATTTTGTTTGTACCAAATTTCCGACAATAAATAAATTTGGACTTGACTTGACTTGACTTGACAAGACCATGCCTTCCTCCATAGGTTTAACAGTACATGTATATATTGCAAACTCTCAGTACTAATTGCTAACTCTCAGCATTTATAGCAAACTCTTAGTACTAACAGCAAACTCTTAGTACTTATTGGGAAATCTCAGTACTTACTGTGAACTCTTAGTACTTACTGCGAAGTCTCAGTACTTATTGCAAACTTTTAGTACTAACTGAAAACTCTCAGTACTTACTGCGAACTCTTAGTACCTACTGCGAGCACTGAGTACTTATTGCAAACTCTTAGTACTTATTGCTAATCTTCAGCATTTATAGCAGTATAACTCTCAGTACTAACTGTGAACTCTTAGTACTTATTGGGAAATCTCAGTACTTATTGCAAACTGTTAGTACTTACTGAAAACTTTCAGTACTTACTGCTAACTATAAGTACCTACTGCGAGCTCTGAGTACTTATTGCGAAATCTCAGTACTTACTGCAAACTCTTAGTACTTACTGTGAATTCTCAGTACTTACTGCAACCTCTCAGTACTTATTGCAAACTCTTAGTATCAAATTCAAACACAAAGTACTTATTTCAAACTCTCAGCACCTATTGCAAACTCTGAGTACTTACTGCGAACTCTCGAACAATCTGGACAACATGGACGATAATACTGGCAGGTCAGCCATTACAGCTGTGGTGATGACTTGATTAGTTGTCTCCATTTGGCTCACCTTCAAACTTCCACCACATGACGGCTTCAAACCAAGGATCCAAACTAAATGCTGAAATAGGGTACCATATCACATGTTAGATTCATAAAATAACTTTAAAAAACCTTTTTAGTCACCGTGGAATACAAGTATTATCAAAAACAGTACACTAAAGTTACATCTGACCAGTTACATCAACATTCTGACACTTGAAAATTGCCCCAATCTCACAAAGCATCTCACAAAAAGGCCTTATAATAGACACTGTGTGTCAGTGAGATTTTACTTTATTTGGACACTTTGATCCCTTATGTACAATAGATTGGCCAAATACCTGTCCACTTCATCCTCTCCTTGCAGTCATGTGACAATAGGGAGATGGTGAAACAGATCCGGCTGAATACCTGTCCACTTCATCCTCTCCTTGCAGTCATGTGACAATAGGGAGATGGTGAAACAGATCCGGCCGAATACCTGTCCACTTCATCCTCTCCTTGCAGTCATGTGACAATAGGGAGATGGTGAAACAGATCCGGCCGAATACCTGTCCACTTCATCCTCTCTTTGCAGTCATGTGACAATAGGGAGATGGTGAAACAGAACATGTGTAGCGTGAATACTACTGGTAAAGGTGCAGCTTCACAGATTGGGATAAAAATTTTGTAAATCGTGATTTTCCAACCTAACCAAGTATTGATGTAATAGAAAGCCACTGACGGTTGCTTTATGACAGATTTGGTGCAAATAAGCAATTTTAACCACTCTCGATATTTCCCATCAAGTATTTTTTTCAAGAAAAAAAAGCGCTTAGTTTCCTTTCAACATGCTTTGTGAATTATGTACTTCACACGTAATGGAACTGTTACATTGACAATCTACAGCATAAACAACAGTGAGGTATTTGGTTCGTTTTTCGATTCCTTTTCATCAAATGTGAACAAATTTCAGGCAATTTAAGTAATAGTAGTGTTAATTCTATAGGGTATTAATACCCTATAGACTTTTTGATGTAAAAATACTAAATAACTACAAAATGCCGAAGTTTCTCAAGTTATTTTAGATGTCAGTGTGGTTGTTTATGGGATATACAGTCAATTATACCAAAATTACGCGAACATTTTTATTTTTGCAATACACCAATACCCGGAATGGGAGGCAGTCCCTTTAAGCATTTCTTCATCAAGGTGTGTGTTAATTCTACAGGCAAAAGGTCATGTGACAGACAAAATTTATTTTTGCACTAATATTGTCACACTGATTTTATCGCCAATGGACTCATCTAGTTTTATTCACACATTCAATTCAATTCATGTGTGAAATCAACTATATCAGACAGAGCATCTTGGAATACAGACCATGACCAGGGTAGCAGTTAAATTAAAGCACTTACAAAAATCTTAAAGTTACGCTCAAGCTTAAATTCTTTATAATTCTTTAACAAATGCAAATTGGTGACAGATATGGTTTGTAGGAGTTCATTTACTAAATCATTATTAGTATTGCAGCTCCTTTTACCACACTTTGTAATTGTAAACAAATTATGAAGAATTAAAATTTGATCATAAGTTTAGGATTTCCGCAAGTGCTTTAATAGAACAGTACCCTGGTATTCAGCAGCAATATTGCCTAGTCAACAATATTTTTCAATCCATTAATAGTCGTTTACATCATAATCATGCATGCACATAATTGCACTGTGTCGAGATATTGTATATACGTATATTGCTAAGACATTTTGCAATAATTACAGGTAATTATATTGAATTTTCATTTTTTCAGACTGCAAGTGTATTTTCTATGGCAATTATATTAAATTATGTAGAAATTATCTACAATTACAGCACAAGTCAGACCATATTACAATCAGCAAAGACCACGTAAGCCCGTAATTATCCTAATAAACTTCCAGGGATAAAACCCTTCGACATATGCTCATTAGGATTACGTTGTTTATATAATACGTTTTCTGATAAACCTGTCGTGATACATCACAATAGGCTGGTAGATATAAATCATTATGTTACATTAAACCTTGCATGCACTCTTGAGGTTACATAAATCAAGTAACTTACTGTACAAATGACAATCAAAAACCCAGACACTGGTATATGATACAATGCCATAACTCATACACTTTCTTAACGAGGTAATTTAGTAATTTGGTGCTAATGCTTGGGTATTGTACTTTATGACCGATAAGGAGAGGTTTATATAGGAATGCCAACAAAACAATGGACATTAGATATGATTCTTTTTATATTTTGACTTTGATGCTGCCAGAAAGTGTACTGGCTGACATCGTATTCTAAGTAGACTCTAAACCTCAAGTCTATCAAGGTAGTACTGTATCCTACCAAGTCTTGCATGCACTTTTAACAACTCAGAATTGTGATAAAAAATCGGATGCTTCCCTCACACAGCTATAGACATTTTCCAGGTCTCTGATGGGCTAATTGGAAATGGCCATGTTCTTTCATTGTATAACACAATTTTTTCTTTGAATCTTAAACCATTTTTACCAAGGTCCAATACACAGCTACGTCCAATACTCGGGCAAATACGGTATGTTTGGGCGGTTTGAGGCAGTAAACAACATAAATCATGAGCGACTGGTATATTGTATAAGACTGGTACGTACTTGTAATATGGTGTTTAGACTGGTATATTGTATAAGACTGGTACGTACCTGTAGTGTGGTGTTTAGACTGGTATATTATCAAGGTTTTAGGGTATCAGACTGGTACGTACCTGTAGTGTGGTGTTTAGACTGGTATATTGTATCAGACTGGTACGTACCTGTAGTGTGGTGTTTAGACTGGTATATTGTATCAGACTGGTACGTACCTGTAGTGTGGTGTTTAGACTGGTATATTGTAACAGACTGGTACGTACCTGTAGTGTGGTGTTTAGACTGGTATATTGTATCAGACTGGTACGTACCTGTAGTGTGGTGTTTAGACTGGTATATTGTATCAGACTGGTACGTACCTGTAGTGTGGTGTTTAGACTGGTATATTGTATCAGACTGGTACGTACCTGTAGTGTGGTGTTTAGACTGGTATATTGTATCAGACTGGTACGTACCTGTAGTGTGGTGTTTAGACTGGTATATTGTATCAGACTGGTACGTACCTGTAGTGTGGTGTTTAGACTGGTATATTGTATCAGACTGGTACTTACCTGTAGTGTGGTGTTTAGACTGGTATATTGTATCAGACTGGTACGTACCTGTAGTGTGGTGTTTAGACTGGTATATTGTATCAGACTGGTACGTACCTGTAATGTGGTGTTTAGACGGGTATATAATCAAGGTTTTAGGGTATCTGACTGGTACGTACCTGTAGTGTGGTGTTTAGACTGGTATATTGTAACAGACTGGTACATACCTGTAGTGTGGTGAGTACTAGATGCCATGCTGTACCCAGTATATCACCGTGACAATGTGTTACAGCCAGTAATGATCTCATACATTGTATATTCTTAGCCGTCAACTGAAATGACATTTAGACAAATCTACATACATTATATAAGTGTTCACTACCTACCAGCAAAATGTATTCTCAGTACTAGCATTACTAGTCATAGTAGATAGTTACACATGAGATGTTTGTAAAACGTGTATGGTAAAGGTCACAGTGGTCTTTGACCAACTGACCTCAAAATCAATATGGATCATCTATTGTTGATAACCCAACCTCCATGTAAAGCAATATACCCCTCATCAAAGATGGGGGCATAAACTACCAAGTGACAATAGGGAGCCAGGTAATAAAAGGCTTCGTTTTATTATAGTGTCACCACTATTGAAAGCGCCAGCCAATTTGATTTACGAGACGCCTATCTGTCGTGTGCACAGTATCTCCAGTAACCCTTCACTTGTTGCCGGGCACCTGGCAGAGATAGGCCTACGGAAAACATTCTTAATATTTGAGTACCTGTGAGTGAATAGTCAATCGGGAACAAAGCGGTACCTGATAATACTTTTAATACATGACTCTCAATATCTCGATTCATTTGGGAAAATAATTTGTCTTATTTAAAATTCAACATAAGCGTCAGTATTAAAACAGACATAGCAGGGAAAAATTGGAAATTTAGAAAAAAATATCAGAAAATATCAGAACAGTTAGCTTAAGAAATTTCAACATAACAAAAGTCAACTGTACTTCATGGCTTATGAATTTTCTTGTGAAACTTGGACCCAACCTTGTCAAACAAACCTGTTAATAACAATTAGATAAGAAGATATGTTTATACCATCACTGATCCTTGATGGGCCCCTATTGGTAGAGAAGCTGTAGGCAGGGGAGTCCCAACAGCAACAACCTGTGATCTCTCATGAGCCTCAGTATTTGAAGTTGCGGTTAGATCTTGACTGGGTGACCTAACATGCAAGCCTGCAACGTATCATAAAACATACACATCATATATGCATATAACAAATTATGAAACCTTGAGCCCTAACCAAGCCGCTTCCAAATTGCGCTATCAAAAGCCTCCCTTTGTCAATGCAACGACACGCTCACTAATAGAATACCGTTTCTTAATACTTTGCTAGGCGAGCGCTACCGAGCGCTTTCTTGTGAAACGGTACGCTTCGGTAGCGCTTTGCTACCCAGCGGTTTGCTATCCACGAGCGCTCGCCAGTAGCATATAATTTTTCCTTTTCGTACTCTATGTAGCACTTTTTTTATGCAATCTGTTTCCTACTATAGCGCTACTGAGCGCTCGGTAGCAGCTTGGTTAGGCAACGGGCCATAATCATTATGCTCACACTGTCATAAACTACTCTCCACAAACTACTCTCCACATGCAACTCTATGGAGAAATTGGAAAACGGAGGCTGACTACAACTTTTATCATGGATGCTGGCGTAATGATTTAGGAAGTATGAGACGATGGCTTATTTTACCCCACTTACTTGCAAAACACACTCCACTAATAATAAGAGTATAAAAATAACAATTGTTTATGTTATATTAAGTATAATCAATTAAATGGGGTGACAACACAAATAATAATAAAAACTTTATTTTTTGACACAGTTGAATGAGCCAAGTCTACACTATAGGACTCAAGCATTCTGGAAGCTATTTAATCCACTGACAGACCTACAAAATGACTGACAATGCAATTAATCCGCCGCTCTTTGAACGGGGAGGTAGGAAATAATAAATTACAATTACAAATCTTACCTTTCTGAGGTAATCCACCTTGAGTGTTGAGTACAGTCAATGCATAATGTGGAGGTAATGAGGCCTTACATAGGGCTGTGATGAATGCATCTCTGGGTATGGTCATCCCTAACTTACCACATAAACTGATAAATGCTTCCTCACACTTCAACACTGACTCTGTAGCACTCTCATCAGTACTGAAGAATAAAGATACAAAGAATATACAGATAAAGATACAAATAATATACAGACAAAGATACAAACAGTATACAGACAGAGATACAAACAGTATACAGACAGAGATACAAACAGTATACAGACAGAGATACAAACAGTATACAGACAGAGATACAGACAAAGATACAGACAAAGATACAAACAGTATACAGACAAAGATACAAACAGTATACAGACAGAGATACAAACAGTATACAGACAAAGATACAAACAGTATACAGACAGAGATACAAACAGTATACAGACAGAGATACAAACAAAATACAGACAAAGATACAAACAGTATACAGACAGAGATACAAACAGTATACAGACAAAGATACAAACAGTATACAGACAGAGATACAAACAGTATACAGACAGAGATACAAACAGTATACAGACAAACAGTATACAGACAAAGATACAAACAGTATACAGACAAAGAAACTAATAGTATACAGACAAACAGTATACAGACAAAGATACAAACAGTATACAGACAAAGAAACTAATAGTATACAGACAAACAGTATACAGACAAACAATATACAGACAAAGATACAAACAGTATACAGACAAAGATACAAACAGTATACAGACAAAGATAAAAACAGTATACAGACAAAGATACAAGATCCAGACATAAAATCAACCTGTCCAGAAACTAGTCTTGTATACTGAGCACCAGGCAAGCATGTAAGAGACCATCCATTTTAGACGTAACTTTAAAATCGAGAAGGAATATCAGCTCTAAAACAAAATAAAATTGATATCAAAAAGTACAACATAAACATGTCAAGTTCTTAAAAATAACGCCTCCACATTTTCAGAAATATATTAATATTATTCAAGGAATAATTCAAATAATGGCTAAAAGATGGTTTTACAGGACAAATACATAGAAGTGAATTTAATATAGAATTCCAATACAGTACAATAAATGCGGGTCTCTAATAAATGCTGGTATCTGTTATGTTTAAATACACTCAACAGATTTAAAAATGCACCAGTATAAAAAACAACTGAATTTTGTCAAAATGTATTTTCTTCTGAAAGTTATTGGTTACAGTGTATCTCCAGTTCATAATCTTTAACTTAGGCACAAAAAATGGAAAATTTATAAATAAAAATATATCCCGCCAGCAAAATTTGTCTGTTTTTGCATGTTTTGGACGAGCAGCTTAATCATGTCAAACTAACGGATCGATATTCACTTTAAATTGTGCACTGCAGGTTTAAACATTGAAAAAAAAAAACAAAAACAATATTTTCTAACAGTCATATTATGCTGCGATTAGCTCGAAATATTGATTCAGATGATTTGGGTTTCGCTACAAGCTGAAATGAGCCATAGGAATGTAGCATAGCGGTTTCCCTTCTACTGCATGTTGATTGTATGTCCAGAACAATAATTCTTGGTGAATGACCCAGTCAAAGACCGAAATCGATAAGAACAGCCGAAGGTTATGTACCCGAGCCATCAGGCAACATTACGCATGCTGCATCGCTGGAATTGGTTCCGCATGGCTGCACAGAGTGTTAGATAAATGTCTGGTGTCAACGGATAAGTCATAAATATGCTATTGCATTATTCCTTTAATGATTGTCAATGATGATGTATATATTTTAGTATATATTTACTCTCATATAGAAATTGCGACTTTCATATACTTGGTCACCCAATTAATCATATCACAATTTATTTCAAACACCTTTAAGTGACATTAATTTTACATACATAACTCATTGGATATACACTGAAGTTTATTTCTCCGAAGTCAAATATCCTTAGAATAATGTATTAACAATATAATTGATATTTTCAAAAGTGGTGCGTTTTTAAATAGTTTGAGTGTACTACATCTGTATAATAACAAATGTTTAATTTTCCACAATAACAGATCAGTGTCACGCAAAGTTGCTTTTATGTCTATTTATTATTCTGTATAAATATTCATGAATCACGTATTACAGTGCATTTCACAATAAAACAAAATATAGATATAATAACCATGTGCAAGAAATATGAAAACATGAGAGAAATAATTGCATCATTACCATGACAATGTACTTTATCAATGCTTAAAGGTGAGTGATCTCAGTATTAACTCTATACTCCATACGGATGCATTTTAACACATCTACTGTACTCCATGCTGGGGTTTAGAGTTCATTTGTGGTAATCAGGTTTATGCCATTTGGCCTAAAATGTTGGCAGCTAGTTGACCTGACAATTACACCCAAGTGGAAGACATGACATGACAGAGAATTTTCAATTGCAAAAAAATAGCATTTATATTCAATTTAATTGATTGTTAATTTTTCGGTTTTCAGTTTTATAAATACTCAAACTGTCAAATATCTGAAATATACATAATATCATAAACAAACTTGCCGCCTACCTAGCATCCAATAAGAGAGACAATGCAGCCATCATTCCACACCAAGAGGAATTTACTAACTCTTCAAATAGAAGTCTCTCTGCATCTGAAAACATAAATGTAGAGTCCAGAGATATTATTCAGATCCTGACCATTTTGCATGAATATATTACTGTCCAAATATATTAACTTGATCCTGACCTTTATGCATGAATATATTACTGTCCAAATATATCAACCTGACCTTGACCTCTATGCATGAATATATTACTGTCCAATTATATTAACCTGATTGTGACCTTTATGCTTGAATACATTATTGTCCAAATATATAAACTTGATCTTGACCTTTATACATGATTACATTACAAGGGTGTGACTCATATACAGCAATTTCATAAAATTGTGCATAATTGTTACATGAAAATTTGTGTTTTATTTTACAAATTATGTATTACTTTCTAATGAAGAATTACGAACGATAAATACCTTTAACTGATTCAGCCTCTTTCTGGTCACCAGACTCCTCCCCTTTTGATGATGGTTTTCCATTTGACTCCTCCCCTTTTGATGATGGTTTTCCGACAGACTCCTCCCCTTTTGATGAAGTTTTTTTACCAGCCTCCTCCCCTTTTGATGACTGTTTTCTGTCAGTTTTATAAGATTCTGTTTTACTTCCTTCAGTCTGCTCACCCTCCACAACTAATTGAATTGTCCGAACCGCTTCAACCAAACAGTAAAAGCCAACAGATAGTCCATACCCATCAGGTACTGCAGGGGGATCAACTTTGTCTAACAATTCCAAGCTGCAAAAACAGGATATAAAATTCAAGGTTTAGAACTGATTGCATGTGTTTGTAGAGAATCATCTACCTTCAATATTCATTCAATAGTTTATCATTTATATATGATTACATTCTTTATTTCTAAAGGAAATAACTAGTGACAACTCGTTGTGATTCTGAGGTTATAAATATATGGTGTCGAGATCGGTCTCAATAACAAAGCATCTGATTGGCTGGTTCTGAATGCAGTAAATTGATGTGACCAAACAGAACTCATTGATGATTCAAACAATAATATCCACTTAAACTTGGTTTACAATATTGGTCCTTTGGAGGGCAATAATGATATATAAAGGCAAAAAGATAAATGCATACATGATCCAACAAGATTCCATTGCAATCATGCTCAATACACAAAACGTCTTGTACAACTATTTGCAAGTCACTATACACATACATGCTCAACCATCAGCTTTGTTACATTACTAAGGTCTAGTGGTTAGAGTATTTGCACTGAAGTGTTGGGAGGCTTTGGTCTCTGTGACCTAAGGTCTAGTGGTTAGAGTATTTGCACTGAAGTGTTGGGAGGCTATGATCTCTGTGACCTAAGGTCTAGTGGTTAGAGTATTTGCACTGAAGTGTTGGGAGGCTATGGTCTCTGTGACCTAAGGCCTAGTGGTTAGAGTATTTGCACTGAAGTGTTGGGAGGCTATGGTCTCTGTGACCTAGTTTTTGACCCCAGGTGAACCAGTAGCAAACTTGGCATAATATTTATACAAACATTGTGGTTAAGTTTCATAAAGATCAGTTAAAAACAACTGTGACTTCTAGTGAGATTAATGATTTTTCTATGATTAGGCCTAGCTTTTGATCCCAGATGATTCAGTTGCAAACTTGATGCAACATTTACAGAGACAAACATGCTGGCCAAGTTTCATAAAGATTTGGTCGAAATTCTGACCTCTAGATTACTTAGGTTTTCCTTTAGTTAGGCCTAATGACCTACTATGCAGGTGAACCAATTGTGAACTTGGTCTAGATTTCACAGAGACAAATGTTGTTCCCAAGCTTCATAAAGATTAAGTGAAAACTGACCTATGGAGTGTTAACAAGTCCAATTTTGCCCACGGTACAACAGAGGACAAAATGCACAATGAGCACAGGTTAGCTTAATAGTAAATGGCATCGTTTGAACACATTGTAAGAATATTGCCCTGATTTGAGAAAATATTATTAGGTACAGGTGTGAAAGGATATTTATTTAGATCAATCATGCAATAAATCAATGTAAAGTAATCATCTCAGTAGGGCAATCATCTAGGATAAATCCATTCACACAACTTACTCAAAATAAGTAGAAACTGTTTTGGAAGCAAAGGATCATAAACATGATATATGATGATTTGCATACCTATAGACTGACAATTCCACAGAAGGATGTGTATGGATGTCACAGGGTGAAAAAATGTGCCACCTAAAGGGGGCTCAAACCCTGGACCCTTCACTTACAGGGTGACTGCTCTTCGGACTGAGCTTTCGGGCCGCTTACACACTCTCTCACCTATACTGTGAACACGTTCAGACCATGACATTGAAAAATTCAACCAACAAGAGTTAGTATAAAACCAAGTAAAATGAAGCAAGCTCAGTCACAATGATTGGGGGGGGATTAAGCCCCTCAAAGGTAGCATTGCCTAATTCTTATTACCAAGTTAAAGCCTTTAGGCAAATCAATGAGTATCTGCATTCAAGGAGTTACAGGCACTGTCAACATTTTCACTACAGCTACATATGTTTCTCAAAATATTTAAACATGTTTACTTAAATCTGCAACATTTGTTTTTTTTTAAGATCAACAATTATTGTCAAACTGTTTGTTAAATGGATATTTTTACAGATAATCACTCCGCTTGAGCTATATGGCACTTCTTTCTTACTACCAAATTCAACGTCAATGCACAATTGTCTCGTCGGGACATCTATCAGACGTTCTTTAAGTGAAGGGCCAGGATGTAGATATTTTATGCGAAGCGAAGTAGTTCTAAAGTATTTACATGTATTATAGACTCTATACTTCAACTTAACCCTTGAATACACGCAAAATTATATAAGAAAACAGTGTTAATTTTGACTAAATGTAACTTACACTGATTAATTTCTTTTGATAAAATAACAGTCCCGAAAATTACTACTCTCCGAGACCATGTTGTGAATCCTGTGGTCATGGTTTACAAGCATACTGTAGAATCTGGTAAATAGGTGCTTATAATACTTTTAGTTCCTCTTTTATGCGTTTTTTTTTTATAAAGGCATTTATTACAAGTACGCCAAATAATATGCCCCTTTTTACAATTATTTAGACAAGCCATATGCGGTGGTTTTGACATTTGACAGGACTTGCAGTAAGAAAACGCACATAAAACATGTAAAATTGCTTTGAACTTTAATAGCAGCAACCAAATCGCCCCCCACCCCCCACTAGACTCTCAGTGCTTTGAATTTATGTAATATGGATGTTCAAATTTGCAAACAGAAAGTTGACAGTAAAATGCAAGAAAGAACACATTTACTATCAGATAGATATATTTCACACAATGATTTATAAACAAGTCTCTCAGGACACCTCATTCCTGATATCCTAGTACCAAGGTATGAGAGAAGAGAAGCCAGCTTCCCCCATTTTTAGAGCTGAGCGCCAAGCAAGAGAAATACTGCTGACATTGTAAAGCGCACCCCGAAACACCAAGCTATTGAAGCAATTTGTATTCTAAATCATTACATTATAAAAAAAAATCATTACATTCAAAGAATATTGAATATTTGAGATTGTTAATAAATCTAGAATTCTTTCGTACAGAACTTACAAATTATATGACTTTTATAAACATCAAGGTCAAACTTTGATCTATCTTATACCAAAGACAGCCATACCAGATTTTAGTATCAAATATTAACCAAGATGCACACAAGCGAAGATATTGTATAATGTTACCTATAGATGTATTTCTCGTAAGATAAAACATAGGTGAAAGCATCCTTTGGCATAATGTCTCCTAAATTTGGACTAAAAGAAACCAAGTCAGAATAATTATTACAGTGCAACCTCTCTTGAGGGACCCTCTGTAGAGTAACAACCTCTCTATAACAACACATTCAAAATTTCCCTAAGTTGATATTTACTATACATTTAGCCTCTTTAGAGCATTATCCTCTAACCTAAACAATGGGCATATTTGTAGCTCCCAAAGGGGGTTGCTCTACGGAGGTTGTACAGTACTTAGAAGTGAACAATGGTTTCTATGTCTCACAACCTTAGCTGTACGTTGGACTACAAGCTTTAGACAGGGGTCTCATCTGACCAGCCAGAAATAAACTAAAACATGGATTCCCAGTTGTTTGTGATATTAATATTTTAATTATCTAAATAGGGAAAAACTTATTTCCTGATTAGGTCACATATTAAGTCACACAGAGTATAATGTCAAATAATTCCAAATATGGGAAAAGGTCAAGCGTATTTCCAGATTAATCCACAAAGACTCAAAGCTAAATATTTCTTAATATCTAAAATAGGTTATGTTTAAGGCTTTAATTTGTAATTTTGGGAAAATCTTAGGTACTTTGGTAACGGGACAACTGATTTATAACAGTAGGCTTCACTTTTTGAGAAAATTGCAATTTTAAAGATTTGACTCTATTCTCTAGGTAGGACAACTCTTTATAACAGCCCTTTTACCAGCCCTTATAACAGCCCTTTTATCAGCCAGTATAACAGCCCTTATATCAGCCCTTTATGTGATAGGAAGAGCCTGATGAAAGCATATATTTGCATATAAATGAAGACATGGTATGTTATTCAGCTTGCAAGCATATGGTATCTTAACCTCATCCAGTCAGTATACCGTAATCATCCACCATTATTACATGTACTAGGTTAATGTATACCCTAAGCACCAGACTCACCCTAATATAGATCTACTATACATGTATGTAAAATATTTACCCTGAAGTGTCACAGTTCATAGTATAATTCTATATACAGTCTATAGAATGGATTACACCTTGAACCTTGACATTACAGGGTGAAACATTTATCTCTATCAAATATAATCTTGTGTATAATGAATGTTTCCTGCACAAATCACAACAACTCAAATGCATATCATACATGATATAATACTAGTTTTGCTCAACTGTGTTCGTTGTTCAATAAAGCACTGATTTTTATTACTTTCCTAATCAAATGTTCATGTCAAATCATTGTATATTATTACTAATCTATCCAATTATAATCATGAAATTTGTGTATTTGTTATACTTAGGTTTGACTTGATGGCCTCTGATTGGACCAACCAACATGTGTTAAGGAATATAAAGGTAGTCTGGTACCACCCAATGTTTTAATTCTACACAAAATGAGATGTGTGATTTGCTTCAGGAAAATATTATCTCCAAATATAATACAGTAGCATCTCACCTATGTACATAGGTATGTTTACTGGAAATTGCAAAAATAAAAAGTTTCTTGCAAGGATGAGAAAAATACAACATAAAAAGAAGATACACAGTAAATTAGACATAAACCCAACCGTAGAGGCAAACAATAACAACCAAAATAATTTTATAACCGTAAAATTTGAATAGCCCTTTACTTTCATTCTAGGCCCATTATCTCCCTTAGATGTATATGTATACACAAACAACACTTGTCTCTGCTGACTTTACTGATAACACCTCATCTCTGGACAATTTAAATACAAAATTGTAATACAATTTCTTAATTCAGAAAGGAATGTAAAATAAATAATATTTCTGAACCATTATAGTTTTGGACCAAATTGGTTGATTAATGTTTGGAAAGTGAAAAAAACACATTCTTATCGGGCTATAGCAGTCTATAGAATTATTAAATCAAATAAAAGCATAAAAAAAATTTATTATTAAATGTGAATAAAGTAAAGAAATCAAACTACTTTATTGAGGAAAGTGTAGGTTACATAGAGTGTAGAGGGATATAGTATGATAGAAGTACTTACAAACTGGGTCTGGTCTGTCCTTGTGGTATAACTAAGATAAGTGGTATCCAGACGCCGCGATACATGAACGCAGGTTGAGGTGATACCCCCCCACCTACAGGCATTCCTGCAACAAGTGAAGGGGGACTACCCTGGGTATCTTGTAGTTTTGGACCTGGAAAATGAGAAGTTCAAACAACTTTATAAAGTGTTTTATTTACTGTAAAGTCACCAGGTCCTATTGCTAGTAGCATATTAAAAGGGTCAGTTAATACGATTTATGAAACCCCTACTTTCTGTGCATATTTTTTGCCTATTCACGTAATAATATACTAGGTACCAGGTAAGTTATGACATAATATTATCAACAAGAGATGTTTGTAAAACATTTATGCCCCAATGACAGCCCAATAGTCAGAAATGGTAAAGTTCACAAAGACTCTGACCTTTGACCAACTCACCTCAAAATCAATAGGGGTCTTCTACTGTTGATGACCAATCTCCATGTAAAGTTTGAAGATCCTTGGGTAAAGCGTTCTTGAGTTATTGAACATAAACCATTAGGTCTACAGACAGACAGACCGACCTACATGTGCAAAGCAATATACCCCTCATCAAAGATGTGGGGCATACAAAAATCAACCAACAGGCATGCAATAAACCTATGCTTATTAAAAGGTGGCACTAAAGTTGAGAGCAAAAAAATGAAAACAAAAGATTTGAGAGACAGGACACACGTTACCTGAGGCAGCAGGACCACCTGGGGGATGCATGAACTGTGATTGAATGAAAGCTCCTATACCATTTATCATATCACGAAATATCTTTGTCGAATGTGGTTTCATATCATAGCTCAAACAAAATGATCTGAAAAACAACATTAGATATTACAAAATACATAGTTTGCTCATTTTAGTCAAAATCTTTTTTTTGTATTCATTTTAAAAATATCCTGTAAAATAACTACCAGTATTCTTTGTGGGGATTAATATTTGTTGATTTCCTGGATGAGCTCATTTGACACCTCTAGGATATTACTGCCCTAACGTGTCTCAGGTGTCAATGGAATGTTACTCATCACAGATTTGTTAACTCGAGAAAGAACAGAATGCACTACATGGATTAGACATATTGCACTTAAAAACATTCCATGTTCGATCATCACACACCATGAAACAGTTCAGTCTTTCGAAGTCATATGGCTCCAACGCGGTTCTATATTCTTAATGTAGTGGCCTGTTGTTGTTCCAGCAAATATTAGAGCCAATAGTCAGCTTATTCAATCAGTTAATTACATCCTAGGGAATATGGCATGGACCAAAGATCCCCAACACTTCAATTCAAATGAGATGAACTCAATCATAAAACAGAACACCCCTTGAAAATATACAATACACACTTTTTGAATCAATTGGCCTTTTCGACTGGTTGTTTTGTGGAAAATGTTATTGCCTGGTTCCTGACTCAATGTTACAGTAGTAGTACTGTAAAAGTACTGTAATATTGAGGACGGGAACCAGAATACAACCTGCACCACGAAACAGCCCAGTCAAAAACTTTTTTAATGGCCTAACTTAATTGGGTAACTTACTTGACTAGTTCAGGCTGAACAAACAATTTATGTAGAACTTCTAAGGCCAGACATCTCTGCCACATTGGTTTCTCAGGCTCTAGAAACTTCACCAACAGTGAGAGAAATATCTCACATTCTGTACTCTATCAAACAAACATATACATCATTATATTGTGATGTCATAATCGTGATGTCATGACCTCATATAACTAGTTCTTCAGAACACAGTTGTAATTAAATCCTTACAAAAACCGAGGCCATTCAGGTTGGTCAAGATAAGAACCAAAACTTAAAGTTGACACAACCACATGTTATGTTTTGCCAGATTTGCATCAAATAAAGTGCAAACAATTTTTTTTTATAAAATTTATGTTATCTTAGAAAGGTTCATAACATGGGAAATTGACCAGACAGACACTGAGGTGCAGTTTGTTTTAATAAATACTTCATTAAAACTGGTTTTATTTCAAACATATTAATGTTGCGTATGAATGTAATTACTTTATGAAGATGTAGAAAGCCGATTCTTGTTTTTGACAACATGAAAATCTGACCACAAATGCACCTTTCAAAGATTTGTTTTACTCTTTATCAATGATACAGTTACCTGTGATTTTACTTGATGCAACACCAAAGCAAGTCACATGATTGTTCACCATGTGGTAATCAAGTTGGGGGATCAACGGACAAACAATGCTTGAAATGTTTCCTGGAAGGATCAACTACTTTGAACTTTGACCAAGTCTCATGAAAACGGATAGGGTGCTTAGAATAAAACGGTCGTAAGTACTACTTATACAATCTTATAAGTCTCTATAATAGAAATCTGCATCTCAAGGCCCTTCTTATGAGCCTATTTTCATGAAAATAATAACAAGAGGATCATAGATCCTGGGGCGCTCACCTGCTAAACATGGCCAAATTTTGAACTTGACCTTAATAGGGTCATCAAGATAAACATATTGACTAAACTTGATGAAGGTTAAAGCAAAACTGAGTGTTAAAAAGGTTTTGCTATTATTAGACATATTGACCTAGTTTTTTACCAACATGACACAACTTCAAATGTGACCTTAAGGTCATCAAGACAGACATTTTTAACAAAGTTGATCAAGATTAAAGCAAACATATGGCCTAGTTTTTGACCCCACATGACCCAACTTCGAACTTGACATAGATTTCATTGAGATACAACTACTGACCAAGTTTAGTGAAGATCAAAGCACAAATGTGGCCAACAGAGTGTTAACAAAGTTTTCCTATTATTTGACCTTTTGAACTTCGAACTTGACCTTAAGGTCACCAAGATAAACATTTTGACCAAACTTCATGAAGATTAAAGCAAAAATGTGGCCACCAGAGTGTTAACAAGGTTATCCTATTATTTGACCTTTTGACCTAGTTTTTGACCCCACATGACCCAACATCAAACTTGCCCTAGATTTCATTGAGATACAACTACTGACCAAGTTTGGTGAAGATCAAAGCAAGAATGTGGCCACCAGAGTTTTAACAAGGTGTTGCTATTATTTGACCTTTTGACCTAGTTTTTGACCCCAAATGACCCAACTTCGAACTTGACCTAGATTTCATTGAGATACAACTACTGACCAAGTTTGATGAAGATCAAAGCAAAGTGCTAGAGTGTTAATGGTGGATTGTCTAACAGACGGATGATGGACGACGGACAACGGACGATGGACGACGGACATTAAACAATCACAAAAGCTCACCTTGACACTTTGTGGCAGGTAAGCTAACAAGAGGGCCCAAAGGGCCCTAGGTCGCTCACCTGTCGAACTTGACCTAGATTTTGTAGAGATGATCATTGTGACCAAGTTTCATACAGATAGGGCCAATATTGTGACCCCTAGTGACTACACAAGGTTTTTATATGATTGGAATTAATGACCTAGTTTTTGACCCCAGATAAACCAATATCAAACTTGGCCTAGATTTTGTTGAGATGATCATTGTCAATAAGTTTCATAAAGATAAGGTCGACATTGTGACCTCTAGTGACTACACAAGGTTTTTCTATGATTTAACCATGTGACCTAGTTTTTGACCCAAGATGACCCAATATCGAACTTGACCTAGGTATTGTTAAGATGATCATTGTGACCAAGTTTCATACAGATTAGGCCAATATTGTGACCTCTAGTGACTACACAAAGTTTTTCTATTATTTGACATTGTGACCTAGTTTTTGACCCTGGATGACCCAATATTGAAGTTGACCTAGATTTTGTTGAGATAATCATTGTGACCTAGTATCATAAAGATTAAGTCAAAATTGTGACCTCTAGTGACTACACATGGTTTTTCTATGATTTGACCTAGTGACCTAGTTTTTGACCCCGGATGACCCAATATCAAACTTGACCTAGATTTTGTCGAGATGATCATTGTGACCAAGTTTCAAAAAGATTAAGTCAAAATTATGACCTCTAGTGACTACACAATGTTTTTCTATGATTTGACCTTGTGACCTAGTGTTTGACCCCGGATGACCCAATATCGAACTTGACCTAGATTTTGTCGAGATGATCATTGTGACCAAGTTTCACAATGATTAAGTCAAAATTGTGACCTCTAGTGACTACACAAGGTTTTTCTATGATTTGACCTAGTGACCTAGTTTTTGACCCCAGATGACCCAATATCGAACTTGACCTAGATTATATTGAGATGATCATTGTGACCAAGTTTCATAAAGATTAAGTCAAAATTGTGACCTCTAGTGACTACACAAGGTTTTTCTATGATTTGACCTAGTGACCTAGTTTTTGACCCCGGATGACCCAATATCGAACTTGGCCTAGATTTTGTTGAGATGATGATTGTGACCAAGTTTCATAAAGATTAGGCTAAAATTGTGACCTCTAGTGTCTACACAAGCCAATTGTTGACGGACGGACGACGGACGGACGACGGACGAAGAGTGATCACAAAAGCTCACTCTGTCACTTTGTGACAGGTGAGCTAAAAAGTGGTCAAAATATTGATTTGTACTTATGACCTAATAATCTTAAGCCAGCCACTTACTAATGATCTGTGAGCTGTGCATTCTTAGGTAATCAGAGACTATTTGGTTAACAGACTGACAGACATGTGCGAAGCAATGTATCCCTAGCTTCTTTCGTGGGGGAGGAGAGTGAACAAAACATGCCATGGTTTCAAATATTAAATGCATTAAATGTAAAAGAATCTATGATAATCAACCAAATATCTGAAGTTTTTAAATATTGTTTATGTCTGACACGCTCTTCCACTGGGGGATTAAGGCAGATTCTGAACCTTTAATCTGACTTGTAAATGGATGTTCCTCCACCCCGATATTAAGTAGGATTCTGAACCTTTAGTCTGACTGGTCAATGGACATTCTTCCACTAAAGTATTTATACCAATTCTGAACCTTTACTTACCAACAAGTTATAATAAAACTGAATCAAAGATGAAATGATTCTAAGCAGACGCATGACAACCGGGAAGAATGGTTTCTCTACGGGGACGGGGGATGGAGGTGCTGGGACTCCTTGACGATATTTCAGACTCGGTGAAAACAGCTTGATCACTAATGGACACACACGCTCTTTCAGTAGAAAACCAAACTCTTGGTGCTGAAAAAAAGCAGACGACAAATATTTTGCTCGGAAGAAACAGATAAATCATTTTGATGGTAAAACATTGCAGACGAGCTCTATAAATACAAAATACTTGCAGTTGTCAAAATATACTATTAATAATATATGACAAAGTAACAGTTTAAAAGGCATGCAGCTTATTCATGACAAAAGTCAATTAGTACAGACTTGTCTAAAACAAGAACACATTATTCATTTTGAGCATGCTCCTTTTGTCCTGTAAATTTCTATCTACATATAGATTGATAAAGAAAATGCTCCAAGGTAATTGCTATGCCAATAAAAGTGACAATGGTAGTGAAATATTTTACTGTCTTGAGAGTGCTGTAAAACGGGTATTATTCATGAGGGTTTTTATTTTTCACTTTATTCACCGTCAATATTGATAGGCCGAAATCTAAATCCAGCAAAAATTTCACCTAGTAAATATACCAATTTTACAAAGGGAGACAATCATGATTAAAATCATTTGAAGAAGCTACAAAAAAACAACCCAATGTTGACCCATTGACTTTTCAAGAAGTACAAATGAACACATTGTCTTGCATTATTAGCGACAAGGTTTATTTTCGCAGTCAAAGCTGTTTGCGCAAAATCGTGACGCCGAGAATTAAAGAACATTGTACTCCGTGAAATATATCCAAGTATATGGAAAAGAGACTACTTTGTAATATGTAAGTCGTATCCGTCAATATTTGATACCTCAGAGAATATAGATGGGAAGGCTGTCAGCACCGACTCCAGTAACTCCAAACCAAATGTCCGAGTCATTTCTGTCATTCCAACAAGCCAGTATGGCTGATCAGCATTCACCAGTTGGCATAAATCCTGAATTTAACAAACATAAGAAAATTGCTCAACCAAAGTTACAGGTACTTTTCCTTTTAGTGTAAGGGTGGCTTTAAGGACCCTTTTATATCAAGAAATATTTCTACAAAAAATTATGCAGTTTTCAGGAAAACAATAAAAAAATCCTCTATAACATCAGTTCCCCTTGTTGCAAAAATGACAATATTTTTCCACCAAATTAGGGACCACTCCTCAAAGTTGAAAAAAGCAGAGATTTGTACAATAATTTTACGAATTAAATTCAGCTACAATAACAACTGCATGTGAAGAATACTGCCATTTAGACTCATTCAACTAAAACATAGCATGTCTTTCAATAAATTGGTGAGATTACCATTGCAAACGTTTTAGGTAAATTTAATTTTTGGCATACATAAACAGCATACATTCCTTTTACTTGAAATACACAACATTACCTGGAACAATAGGTAGGCATCACCCGCACATGGTCTCAATGACTTGGGTGCCTTGTTAGATCCTTGCTTTAACTCTCCCTCTGACAGACTGTCTGTCTCATCTGTGAGATATAACATACATACATGATGATGATATTGATGATCACAGGTTTGTTAATGGTTTTAGAATATTGTTAATGAATGCCAGGGGTGGTATTTAATACTGATCTTATTAAATTAAAGAATAAGGATAGCCAATCATGTTGCCTGTTACTGATCAAGAGTTTAATATGGTGTGATCTGATTGGTTGTCCTTATCCTTAAGTCAACTAAGATCAATATTGTATACCACCCCAGATCTATGAATAGAAAAAATATTTCAATCATCGAAGGAAAAAATACATTTTAGCACTTTTTCTATTAATCATGATGATGTACAAATGTATTTTTGATAACGTGATTTCATTATAACTATGAGACAATGTCATGACATAAGACATCATTCTACATGGGAGGAAGGGTAAGAATTTTCATGCAGCAGCATAAACTATAAATACAGGAAATTCCAATCTGGTATTAAATCATTATAAATCTATCATTAGTTTTGTTTGCTTGTGTCAATCCAATTCCTTGTAACAAATGTATATGTATTGTATCTATGTATTGTAATATGCATGAGCCTGTGGTCTTATATATCACAAATAAACAGGAAACTTAAAATTATCAATAAATTCATATACACAAACAGCTGGCTTAGAATGAGAAAGTCGTAAGTGCTACTTACAACCTTATATAAATACATATTTGAAATCTGCATCATAAGGCGCTTCTTATGAACCTATTTTCATGAAAATCAGAACAGGTCATGTTGACTAAACTGAAGTTGAAAAAGCTTTTTTTTTTCAAAAGTAAAGGGCAGTTTTGACAGTTTTTTCTTTTTTTCTTTTTTTCTCAAAATAGAGTTTTTGTAAGCCAGCGAAAATGTCAAGAAGAGTAATAATATTAAATACTTGCCTGCATTCTGCATTTTATCTTCATCACAAACGCGTTCAAATACAATACTGACCAGGTGTTTAATTGCTGCAGCTGCTGTATTGTTTGTAGTGCTATCTTTGGTAAAATGTAACCTCAGACACAGCACCATAGCCTGAAAGTATCACATGTACCGTAGTTAGTAAATTAGTCAAAGGCCAAATTCGACAAGCTCTTAATTAGCGAGCAGCCAAATGTCATAAACTTGTGTTTTCCATAGATCTTATTTTGGTGGTCTCTAATCCAGTTTTTTTACAATTTTTCAGTTATATTATAGGATTAAACGACCATTTGTTGAAGTTCACCGATATGTAAACACTCAATCTAAAGGAACACATTGAGTAAAGTCGCTGGGGCGGCTCTATGTTAAATGTGTGCCTTCAGATCAGAATGCCGGGATTTGCCGATTTTGGAATTATATAGGTACGGCATTTAGCCGATTTTGGAATTATATAGGTATGTCATTCAGCTGATTTTGGAATTATATAGGTATGGCATTAAGCTGATTTTGGAATTATATAGGTATGTCATTCAGCTGATTTTGGAATTATATAGGTATGGCATTCAGCTGATTTTCGGATTATATAGGTATGGCATTCAGCTGATTTTGGAATTATATAGGTATGTCATTCAGCTGATTTTGGAATTATATAGGTATGGCATTTAGCCGATTTTCGGATTATATAGGTATGGCATTCAGCTGATTTTGGAATTATATAGGTATGTCATTCAGCTGATTTTGGAATTATATAGGTATGGCATTCAGCTGATTTTGGAATTATATATGTATGGCATTCAGCTAATTTTGGAATTATATAGGTATGTCATTTCAGCTGATTTTGGAATTATATAGGTATGTGATTTCAGCTGATTTTGGAATTATATAGGTATGGCATTCAGTTGATCTAACCAGTTTTCCTAAAACCAATTATCAATCAGGACTAACTTGCTCTTCCGATAGCAACTGACTTCTATACAAGTGGAGGACAAGTCAAATGGCAATAGGCACAGTAACAGTTAATGCCAAGCTTAGTTTCATTGTTTTGGCATAATATTGGTCAAGAAATTTAAACCAATCTTAAAAACTTTTAAAATTATTAAATACCTTAGCCAGAGATTCATGTTGAACCACAAAGTTTGTGGTAATAAGTAAAATAGCCGTCTGTAACAGTTTCAGCTCTTCCAAGCCACTCTCCATCAACCCCCATAACATTGTCAAAATGTCGTCTGCTGCTTTCTGCAAAAATGTAGTAACAATTTGTATTAAACCTAAATACTAGAAAGGCTTTGATATCGAAATGCATGTCTCTCACAAAGGGCCACAACTCCAGCAATAACCAATTGAATAAAAAAATCCTGAAATATGCGTGTACAAGCTTATTAATGCTTGGCAAGGTACAGCAGTCTTCTCAAAACCTATCAGTCTAACAGGCAAAATAACTAGGCAACCGGAATCAGTCTGAATGTCTGGCAACTTGTTATATTTTGTTATCTGATTTATTTCAGTGTGACAGGTTTTCAACCTACATCAAATCAAATGATATTTTATTTAGCTTTCAGGAGGTATATAGTACTTACAATAGATATGGCTTCATGAGATATCAACCTCTGTGCTGCTGTTAGAGCTATCTGTATCAGTTTGACATTCTTCGTCTCACATCCCAACATAAATGGATGAAGTATCTCGGAACTTGCTGCCACTAAACCTGTAATCAAACAGTCAATGTGCTGATATTGTTATAACAATCAACATTATAATAAGACTTAGTACCTCTCTTGCCTAATCCAAGAAATAAATTTATTATGCAATTACCTCCCTTGCCTAATCCAAGTAATACATACATTATACAATTACCTCCCCTGCCTAATCTAAGAAATACATCCATTATGCTATTATCTCCCTTGCCAAATCCAAGAAATACATCCATTATGCAATTACCTCCCCTGCTTAATCTAAGAAATACATCCATTATACAATTACCACCCTGCCTAATCTAAGAAATACATCCATTATGCAATTACCTCCCCTGCCTAATCTAAGAAATCAATCGGGCGACCTCGGACAATCTCTACGAATCATCTCTCGGGTGTAAATAGAACATCGCCATTTTTTAACGTCTTTCGCCATGACGTCATCGTGACAGATTTAAACAGTGCTTCAATGGAATACACGCCCATCAAGCAAGCGCTGCGTAGCTGCGTGTTATGCTCAAGGAGTGTAACGAAATTGTATTGTTTAATCAATTAAACATCTTTTGATATTTCCGCTGCTGATAAGTTACAGTCTATTTTCTTAGCCCATTTTCTTCTGCGTAGGATTTTAGAAAGAACGCTTCTGAATTCATACACTTGATACATCCGAGGTATTTTATCCTGTAAAAATGCCGTACGGACCGTTCCGAATGCTAAAAAATACATCCATTATGCAATTACCTCCCCTGCCTAATCTAAGAAATACATCCATTATGCAATTACCTCCCTTGCCTAATCCAAGAAATACATCCATTATGCAATTACCTCCCTTGCCTAATCCAAGAAATACATCCATTATGCAATTACTTCCACTGCCAAATCCAAGAAATACATCCATTATGCAATTACCTCCACTGCCAAATCCAAGAAATACATCCATGATGCAATTACCTCCACTGCCAAATCCAAGAAATACATCCATTATGCAATTACCCCCTTGCCTATTTTAAGAAATACATCCATTATGCAATTACCTCCCTTGCCCAATCCAAGAAATACATCCATTATGCAATTACCTCCCTTGCCCAATCCAAGAAATACATCCATTATGCAATTACCTCTCTTGCCTAATCCAAGAAATACATCCAATAATGCAATTACCTCCCTTGCCTAATCAAAGAAGTACATCCATTATGCTATTACCTCCACTGCCAAATCCAAGAAATACATCCACTATGCAATTACCTTCCTGCCTAATCTAAGAAAAACATCCATTAAGCTATTACCTCCCCTGCCTAATCTAAGAAATACATCCATTATGCAGTTATACAGAAATCCATCCCAGTATGCAGTTACCCCCTCTGCCATATCCAAGAAATACATCCATTATACAATTACCACCCTTCTAATACCAGATACCATCCATAATGCAATAACCCCCCTTGCCATATCAAAAAACCATCCAAGAATGTGATTACCTCCCTTGCCATATCAAACTACCATCTAATATGCGATTACCTCCCTTGCCATATCAAAATACCATCCAATGTGCGATTACCTCCCTTGCCATATCAAACTACCACCCAATATGTGATTACCTCCCTTGCCATATCAAAATACCATCCAATAATGTGATTACCTCCCTTGCCATATCAAAATACCATCCAATATGTGATTACCTCCCTTGCCATATTAAAATACCATCCAACAATGTGATTACCTCCCTTGCCATATTAAAATACCATCCAATATGTGATTACCACCCTTGTCATATCGAAATACCATCCAATATGTGATTACCTCCCTTGCCATATCAAAATACCATCCAATATGTGATTACCTCCCTTGCTTATACCAAACTATCATCCAATATGCGATTACCTCCCTTGCCTTATCAAAATACCATCCAATATGTGATTACCTCCCTTGCCATATCAAAATACCATCCAATAATATGATTACCTCCCTTGCCATATCAAAATACTATCCAATATGTGATTACCTCCCTTGCCATATCAAAATGCCATCCAATATGCGATTACCTCCCTTGCATTATCAAAATACCATCCAATATGCAATTACCTCCCTTGCCATATCAAAATACCATCCAATAATGTGAATACCTCCCTTGCCATATCAAAATACCATCCAATATGTGATTACCACCCTTGTCATATCGAAATACCATCCAATATGTGATTACCTCCCTTGCCATATCAAAATACCATCCAATATGTGATTACCTCCCTTGCCATATCAAACTACCATCCAATATGTGATTACCTCCCTTGCCTTATCAAAATACCATCCAATAAGCGATTACCTCCCTTGCCATATCAAAATACCATCCAATAATGTGATTACCTCCTTGCCATATCAAAATACTATCAAATATGTGATTACCTCCCTTGTCATATCAAAATTCCATCCAATATGCGATTACCTCTCTTGCCAAACATCCATTATGCAGTTATCTCCCCTGTCATTAACATACTTAAAATGATTTGGAAATGGACTAGGCTGACGTCAAATTGTGGATTTTTTGTAGAATAAGTTGTTTTAAGTAGAGAAAATTTATGAAGCATATTTACCAGACGCAGTGTCTTCATTTTTCGCTGCAATTGTTCGTAACTTCAACTGCATTTGTTCAGATGCCTGCAAAATATTAGAGTATATATAAGATGTAAACACAAACATTACGAGATCAATTAAACATACCCAGTACATCATCTGGTCATACAACAAACATTGCTCTATCATATCGTTTTACTACCAAAACTAGTCAGACCACTTAAAATTATCTATAGATGGGGCAACTTTAACTATGTAGTGACAAACAGCATTGCAATATTTCCCCACATTTTTTAAGAGGAGCATGCCCCAGATCTCCCTAGGACTATTATACATAAATAGTAAGCTAGCTACATGCCAGACATCTGTGATTCATTCATTCAGTTTGGTTTTGACAAACAACTTTCAGCTCTTGTGTTTAAATCTGATTAAATAATTTTACTCAATCAACACTACACGTAAGGACAAGCAGATAACTAGAAAGTCAAACTAAAAGTTCTATTAGAAATTCAGGTACTTTCAAGTATGTAACACCCTAATTATGCTATCAATAAAATTATTTTGCAAAACGTCAATACCTCCTTAACATTTGGATGTTTTCGTTTGCCTTCAGACGACAGCAGACGTAAATCCCCTTGTAGATTCTCAAACAATTTCTTCGCCACCAAGGGATCTTTCATATTTCCTCCACTAGCCATTGTCACTTAAGCAACAGTAACCGTATTATCCGGAAATCTTCTTGAGAAATCTGAAGAATAAAAAAGTATACTAATTTCTTACATCTTACCGGTACTCTCTCATTTTATTTTTGGGGGTTGGAAAATTTATTTATTTAAGTCCTACCAAAGATATTTCAGTCATAAGTACTACCTAGTCACCACGGTGGTAGCCAAACTTGAACAGATGTTGCGCATCAAGCCTTGAAGTTGGTGGTTATGGTTGGGGGTCCTAACAATTGTGAAAATTTGGGATTATAAAGTATAATGCCATTTTGGCCATATTTATATTTCTTCTGTTCAAATTAATGTTGTGCATGTGCGTATGTCCGTATCGCTGGCTTTGCCCCTGATCACATTATATCTTGGCTAACGACCATGCAAGTTGCAAGACAATTGTATGTAAAATGTATTGTACCGAAACATACCATTATTGATATTCACAGTTAGATATTCACAATTAAGATCTATAATTATAGAGGTTAGTCAAGTTCACAGACTTCTATGTTTCGGAAGCACTTAGAATACTCTGGTGAATGAGCTTGAGATCGTTTGGGTTAGCCTTTAAAAGATATTATTAACATCAATTCTTAAAAGTCGCAGACGTTAATTTAGAAAAATGAGAATGGTGGTCAAGTGGGACTGCTCAAGACGTCCCTGGTTTGAATCATGTTCAGGGCCCTTAATAATAATTGGTTATAAAGCATTTTAACTCATACACAAATAACAGGTTATGCTCGAGATGAGCGTTGGACAATCAGACCGAATTTTCGAAAGATTGTGTCGGACCTGGTCAAAATTTGCCGGTCAGGATCATCAGACCGAAGGTTTTCCAGAAGTCTTTTTATCATCTGATGAAATATATCAATTAGTATTTATTAGATTAATATGTTAAATAAATTCACATACGGATTTTGTATTGCAAGTTTATACCCCTATAAATCCAGCTATGTAACCTAATTAGGTGTCGATAACCATGAATGCTGCTGTCAAAAATATAATCTATTCTATCTTTCTTTAATGTCAAACCCCTTATGAGGATGTAGACATGCATGCACTGATATACATTTTATTGGCATTGTAGGATCTGAATCGTTTTAGAACGATTAGCGGTTAGGTAAATTAAACTGATTTCACCTTATAGTCGAATCGTACCCCATTAACCGAGTAATCATCCCGGTCCCAGAAACTAATTTGCCAGTACATGTCAGATATAAAATTTTAGCAAAAAACATTCACAAAGAACGAGTACATGTAGCATCCGGTTACTGATGCATGATTTTAACAAATGTCAGGTTGGAATCTCGCGAGATATTGATTACACCAATTGATGAGAAGCCCCGATACGGCGATAGAGTGAGAATCCACTATATCTAGTCAAACCATTTCGACGCTAAGAGTACCATGACTGAACCGTCAGAATAATAAGCAGCCACTTGGAGTAGGCTTATCTGTTGTTATCAGTCTACCACTATATCACACATGGACAACAGTCTCCTCTCGAAGCCAGACATCATTTGACAATAAATGGGGAATAAACCGGATGACCCGGCACATACGACTGTTTAAGCCAAACACAAAAATAGAGAATAAAATAAGACATGACACACAGGCACAAGACAAGTGTCACTGTCAGTCAGTCAGTGTCAAAATAGCCATTTCCATGCATTTCAACAAACTCGCATAAATGACAGTTGACAGTTAGTATGAATATAGCTAATGTGTCGAACTACTTACACAGATGTTGTTATTCTTATTGGCAGGTCATTTTATGCAGAAATAAATAGCATAAAATCGTAAAATATCTAATTCCAAAAACTCAAAGTTGACGTAGCCACAAGTGTTTAATTTGTAACGATAAAAGCAGAAATATCTCGAACGCCGCACTCGAGAATGGTTTTCGGATTTACACTTAGAGAGCGTAATTGTGCTAAGAAAAATTACAAACCGTGTTCCCGTCTACAAGGGGAGTAACTCTTAACGACTTTCAAAGTGAAAGTAGAATTTTAGTCCATATTGAAAGAGAATACCGTATTAAAACAGTTAAATAAACAGATACTACTTTTAATATTTTGTCTACTATCTATCGAGTATTTAGGTAAACTAAACTTGTCTTTCTTTGTTTAAATAAACTGTGATTTTGATAAAATTTTAATCTGACTAAAAAAATAAAATGAATCTAGGATAGATTTTAAGACATTATTTTTTAGTGTGTTTGTTTATTCGTGTTATTTACGGCAGTCAATTGATGTAGCCAGTTTTTCTTGGTCCCTTCCACAAAGAACCAACATCTTTTTCACCCACACGGGTCACAGCCAGGCTCTCGGTGCGATTCTAGAGTTTGGCAAAAAATAATTCTGTAAACACGATATTCCTACAAATATGAAACTGTTTGTTATTTGGCATGCGGTTAAAAGGCAAGATTATTAAACCTAATTTAAACAATTATTGTACTCGTATACACGAAACCAATAGAACGTCTATCCTGCAGGGTCATAGATCCCCTACAGAACCCTTTGATCGCTTACGAAAAGAATGCTAGCTTTGTTGCGCTTGGTGGTAAAGCACTAATTATATAATATTTTGTATATGAAACAATATGCAATGTGAAATAACTCTCGTCAGAAGTGATCCCTGACCCTAGCTTATTCCTCTAGAGTTTTAAATATGCAAACTGTACATGCTTTAAAAAGAAATTATTATAGACGATAATTTCTACCTGCCCTAAGAGCTGTTGTTGATGCAGACTGGTGCATGCATATGAATGATATGTACATGAATAATTTATTAACTCACAAAAACCACTGTTAAACAATCTGCCTGCCAAAGAACTCTCGTACAATGAAATTTATCTACCAATAGACCATTTGAACCTGTTAAGAGGGACTATCTGTCATAGAAGACCACTGCGTAATGTTCCTATGAGTCAGGGCCTATGACATATTTGACTGCAGTGTTACATTGTACATTTCAGGTATCTAGTGTGATGTATATAATAGCAGTTGGTTTTCACTACTAGTATCTGTATTTCTGATACCAAAGACTTGAATACAGTGAATACTTGCACCAACGTTGTGTGGTTTAAAAGCTCTGTGGAACTTGGAAGATGAGTGGAGGCATTGCTCCCAGTAAGAGTACTTTATATGTGTCAAACTTTGCTTTTTCATTAACCAACAATGATCTCCATAAAATATTTGAGAAGTACGGAAAAGTGGTGAAGTAAGTATTTTTCTTAATTTGGGGATTATTATTAATACTCAGGCTTTATTCATAAACATTTAAAGACTGAAAATCAAATTGGGCGTAAAAAGTTCTTTTCGATCCAGCCTCCGATGTTGTAACAAATGTACCAATTTTGATATTAGTTGGCATATGTGTAAAGTAGGTAATAGCAGACAAAGTTTCATTGGTTTGGATTCGCTTTATAGGTTTCTGTGTCTGTAGATCAGTAGACCAAAACCATTTCCATTCAGCAGTGATTTTTTTGCCTCTTTGGGAAAGGGTCCGGGCCCGTTCAGATTGGGAATTTTCGCGTTATGACAACTTGAAATTGGAAATTTCATGAAGCAAAAAGGAAAATACTACGGAAAAAAAGATTACATGTGACTGTTTACTTTTATGCTTGACCACTTGTCAGAAATGTTCATAACTTTATCATTTTATGTCCAATTTTGATTTTTTTAATAAATGCTCATTGGGAATTTCTCCATTTGAATTTGGGAAAATTATAGCCTTTTTGCAATTGGGAAATAGTCTGTTTACCAGACCCTAATAAAGAAGGAAAAAATCACTGATTCAATAACTTACGAATGCTTGACCCTAGAATCTTCAAACTTTACATGAAGGTTGGCCAGCAGCACTTAATGGTCCCTATTGATTTGGAGGTCATGTTGATTTTCAGGGTGACCATAGTGAAGGATAAGGTTACAAGGAAAAGTAAAGGTGTTGCCTTTGTCTTGTTCCTAGAGAAAGATTCAGCATTCCAGGCTGTAAGAGCTCTCAACAAAACACAGGTACATCTATTTTATTCATTATACAGTCAAACCAATATATAAGACCATCTGCAAACAAAGACCGCTATTACAAAACACCTGTCTGCAAAAACCACCAGTTTGATCTCCTGTCAGTCTATTTTAAACACTATTTTAACTGTTGAGAGAGACCACTTGTCATCAAAGCATACTTTTCTGTTCTCATTATAACAAGTGTTATAAGTTATAACCTAGCTGTCTTAGTAGTTACAATTCAGTGGCTATGATTGTTTCCTGACTTACTAAAGCTGCTTCTGTATGTACCTACCTACCTACCGAGTCCTTGTTGTGCCCAGAGGCACATGGAGCAAGGACTAGAGCTTTCCACTCTTCTCTGTTTTTCGCCATCTTTCCTAATTCTTCCCAGGTTGAACCAATTTCTTTCTACTAGTTTCAAAAAAGTTTTTGACCAATTTTGAAACAGTATCGCCTTTTTGCAAATGTGTCAATGATGGTTTTTCCTTGTTTCTTAGTACACAGTTTGTATGCAATTATAAACCACTGCTCATTACATTTTGTCCCCATTGTGAATGCTCTTGCACTAGCTTGTAATCAAGGTTTGATTCTTGGATGAGCAAGTTAAGTACATCATGACATTTGCTATACTAATGCTCTCCACATGTGGAGAAGTTTATCAGTTGGTTGTCGAAGAGCTAGTTAGTACTAGTTGGTAGGTAATTGCAGGAAAACTGGTTAGGACATCTGTCTGCTGTATATATGACAGAAAAATTGTTTAAAAAAGGCGATTTTGATAAAACAGTGTTAATATTAAACTAGCAAACCTTAGTGCCTAAATGTGTTTCTATTTCAGTTATTTGGAAGGACTATTACATGTAAAATTGCTGCAGATAATGGGCGTGCTACTGAATTTATTCGCAAGAAGACATACCCTGATAAAAGTAAATGCTATGAATGTGGGGTAAGTATTGTTCTATAGTTTGTAAATAATATGTTATTCTGAAATAGTTTGGCAAAATCCCGAACCTATATTAATTATTGAAAACTATTAGATGTTTGTTTATTCAGGTCTTTAAGCTGTTTCTCAATAATTTGTTAGTCACATATGGCAACCTAACCAGTCTTTCCTTGACTGTATCCTTACCCTTCCACAAGGAACCAGCAACTTCCCCACATGTGGAGGAAAATTCGATTGCCACCCTTTTCATGAAAGGGCATTACCTGCCGCTACTGGGAATCCAACCCAAATCGCCCACAGGTAACTGTATTATTAATAAAGGGTAAACAAACAATACATTTTTTCATAAATTCTTTTTATTATCAATGATACAGTTACCTGTGAGATCGCCAGGTTACAAATACAGTGAACTAGACATCCGCCGCGGCTAGTATCAGATGTGCTATTATAAAACAAGCATACCAGATTATACATCAGTGAGGGTCACTAAGTAAGTTTTGTAGAGTTATCACCCTAACATTACAGGAGGAAGGACACTTGAGTTATAAATGTCCCAACAATATACTAGGTGAGAGGGAACCACTGTAGAGTTATCACCCTTACATTACAGGAGGAAGGACACTTGAGTTATAAATGTCCCAACAATATACTAGGTGAGAGGGAACCACTGTAGAATTATATACCATTACATTACAGGAGGAAGGACACTTGAGTTATAAATGTCCCAACAATATACTAGGTGAGAGGGAACCACCTCCTAAAAAGACAAAGAAGGACAAGAAAAGGGAAAGAGAAGAAGAAGAGAAAGACTTCCTCAACTTGTAAGTTTTTAGTCCCCTGCCGGTTTTCAACCAGAGAGACTATATCTGAGGTTTGTCCTCTGTCCGTCCGTCTATCCGTCTGACCTCACAAATCCTCTTCATGTGGCTAAAAATACCTGAAAAAGTCCCATAAACCTCATATATTAGAATTTTGGGTTTATGTGGCTTATTGTCAGTTTATGTGACTTATTTAGTTACATTACTACCAAAATTATCTTCATTCCGTAGCATTTAGTCACATAAAGCCATTATGTACTTGGTATGTGGAGAGTATGCCTACCTGAATTATTTTTTTATTCTCGCAGAAATTGTGGTTGCTATGGCAACAGAAACATTGAAAATAATTTAGAGGCCATGGCTTTAAAGCGATAGGGGACTTAGACTGTATTGCTTGCAATTCTTAGTGACTTGTTATTTATCAAACTCAACAGAATTTTATTGATGATATCAATTTATTATATTTGGTGTCAATGGCTTTACACCGGTGGGGGACTTCTGTATTGCTTGCAATTCAGTACGTCATATCTCGATTTGTTCAATTACGTCATTTTACTTAATGAAACTGGGTCACTCGTTTTAAGGTTTTTAGATTTTTTGTTGCTGAAATCGGGCCTTTCAACGTTTTAATACTGTTACTTAACTTTTAGACTGTAGGCTGCTAAAACTATGTAGTTCAGCAGTTTTACTGTTGTTACTAGGTCATTCAGCGTGGGCTTTCTGCCTTTTGTTTGCTGAATCTTTTTTATTCAGTTTTTAACAATGAGACTAGGGGCGTTTAATTTTCTTGGTCGGTAGTGTGTTGGGCACTTCTTCGTTTTAAGATTTCTTACAGCTAAAGCGGGGCAATATAGTCCTTTTGCTGTGGAAACTGGGTCATTCAGCTTGTTAGTAGGTCATCCCACTATACGGGCCTTTCAACGTTTTAATACTGTTATTTAACTTTGAGACTAAAGGCTGCTATAACTATGTAGTTCAGCAGTTTTACTGTTGTTACTAGGTCATTCAGCGTAGGCATTCCGCCTTTTGGTTGCTGTATCTTTTCTACTGGGTCATTCAGCTAGTTATAATTTATTATACTTTTCGACAGCTTGGACTTGGGCGGATCTGCGCTTGTTTAGTTGGGCATTGTGCTTTGTGTGTTTTTAATGTTTTCTGTGCTCGGCTGGTTAAGTTGAGTGCTGCCTTCCCTGTCTGACTTAATATACTCTTTTTGTTAATTATTTACCAAATCTTATATGACTTTACCATCATGTTTTGTGGCTAAAAACTATTTGTTTGATGCTGAAATAAACAATATTGTATTGTATTGTATACTAGTATATCAATAGTTATCGGCCTGATCCTGTAAAGTCACATATTTTTGTGGGTATTAAATTTCGTGGATTTTGATGAAAATGCATTTTCGTAGGGTCGTAAGTTCATGGATTACAAAACATGGAAGTGTAAATGCTCTGTATTGGAGATGTCGATTGTCGATTAATCAAGGGGATTAGATTTCGTGGTCGAGTTCAACAACGAAATCAACGAAAATTTAACTCCCTAAAAAAATAATAAGTATACAGTATATCGATACTATAATCAGCTATCTTGGATCGCTAATATATCAATGGTGGAATTAGCAGCCTTGTATCACTGATATTTCAATATCAATGAAAATGTGACGCTTGTTACATATTCTGTGCATAACATTAGGAGATCAGTTTCCATTAATGTCTGAGAATTTTACCATTAATTTATCTTTAAAATTTGTGTGTGAGTGACTGTAAAACCATTTGATATATGTACATGAACGAAAACATAAATAAATGTTGATACGATAATGTGTTGATTTACAAGGTATTATTTTTTGCTAAATTTGTGTATTTGTTAAATTTACGAAAAGCTTGTGAATTTAGCAAACGGTAGTAAAAGGACGTAGAACTAGTTATTTCTGAAGTTTAAATATCAAAAACCTTTAACATGACAAACTACATATACCTCAGAATAAAAAAATTGCAAAAATTTGATCTCACAAAAGTTTAAGATCTATTTTCTTACACCATATTGTTTCACGAAACTTGGAATATGTGCCTATATTTCAGATCCGATTCAGATTCTGAACAAGGTGAAGATCCTAAAACTGACAGTCTAGCAGCTGCTATACAATACCAGGTAACAGATTGTTTTTGATGCACTGTCACGTTTTCAGATTTGCTGTATAACTGACATTACTTCAAAATCAGGTGAGCTGACAAAAACAGCGGGAGATATTGTATGGCTTATTGTTTGGGCCATAGGGTACAGTGACAAGGTGTTGCTTATTTATCTCTCATATATAGTACAAGGATATTAAATCTTGTCTACTGACCATGCATAGCATACGTTTATAACAAACAAGAAATATCACTGAATGTGATTAATACCCCAAGAAAAGGCTTGACACAGTCAGATAGGCATAACTAGACTTGATTCTGATCAGTCATGCAAAGTTTCATTGAAATCCGACCATTGGTTGCTGAGAAATATCCCAGACATATTTTTTAGTGTAAAACAACAAAGGGCTATAACTCCCTTAAATTGATCCAACCAATGTGTGCCGACAATATGCACAACTACTCTTGGTACTGATCATTCATACAAAATTTCCTTAAAATCCAACCAATGGTTACAGAGAAATATTGCGGACAAAATTTATAAGTGTAAAACAACAAAGGGCCATAACTACCTTAAAATTAAGCTGACCAATGTGTGCCAACGTTATGCACAACTAGACTTGGTACTGATCATTCATGCAAAGTTTTTTTTAAATCCGACCAATGGTTACAGAGAAATAGCGCGGACAAAATTTATAAGTGTAAAAAACAAAGGGCCATAACTACCTTAAAATTGAGCCGACCAACGTGTGCCGACGATATGCACAACTAGACTTGGTACTGATCATTCATGCAAAGTTTTGTTAAAATCCGACCAATGGTTACAGAGAAATAGCGTGGACAAAATTATACGGACCAACCAACCAACCACCCAACCCAACCCAACCCAACCCAACCCACCAACCAACCAACCACAAGCATGACTCCAATATAGCCCCCATATACTATGTATCTGGGGGTATAATCAAAATTGTAAGGAAACTGTATTTTATTTTTCTGTGTATTGAAATATTGATAAAATAATTGCATGTTAATTTCCTATTTCCAGCAACAAAAACTGTCGGAGGAATCCGTGGCAACCAGTTCTGCAGCAAATTACCTTCTGCTGGGTGACTTTAGTGAGCCAAAGAGAAAATATTACAAGAAAGATGCATATTTCAGTGACGAAGAAGAACAGGTTGAGGATGATACGTGACATCAACATAACACTATTTTTTTTAATTTTTCATCTAAACAGAAGAGAGATAATCTCACCAAAACTTCATGGAGTGAAATGTAATGGCAGACTTTTTAGACCCCCCGCACAACGAGTTGTAAGGGGGGTATACTGGATTCAGCTTGTCTGTCTGTCCGTAGACACATTCTTGGGGACGCAACTCCTCCTACAGTTTTTGCAGCATTTCCTTCAAACTTTAACGGATGAACAACCTCAACATGTAGATGTGCATAAAGGAAAGAATTTGCGCTGCGACGCTTTTTGACAGAATTATGGCCCTTTGTACTTTTATGGACGATACAATATATAGTGAACAGTTCTTCCAATGATTTTTGCCACGCGGGGGTATATTAGTCTGCCGAATGGCGACAGTTCTAGTTTTTTTTGTGTATGTAGAAATAATTGACTGTGACTTATAGTTAATATCTTTGTGATTCATGAATACAATACTGTAAAATGAAGTGACTATGAAAAAATATTATAAGTTAATTATTTGCGGAGGAGAAAATGCACATATAAGTTGTTTGCTGGCGTTCGCCACGGATAATATGTAGTTTTCTCATGGTGTACATTCCTACAGGTATGAGATTTTGCATGCATGAACATAATCGGATCCATCAAGTTCATGTGCAAACAACTATGCTTCTAGTATTTGAAACATACTTTTGGCTGATGTTATGTTCATATTGTAAATTAAACACCTAATAGCTCAAATATGGAATTACCTTGTTTTGTTTATTCAGTATGTAAACATGCAATCTATTATAGATTGAATCATACAAGCCTTGACCTATTTGGTAAACAAATAAGTAAGTATTGAAGCACTGATAATTGCAACTACTAACAAGTAATTAAGAATTGCAAGCAATACAGAAGTCCCCTACCGGTTTTAAGCCATTTTCAATGTTTCTGTTGCCATAGCAACCACAATTTTTGTCAGAATCAAATATTTTTAGACGTGCATAATCTCCTTATTGCCCCCTATCCACTTATCAAGTTTCATAAACCTAGCTTGAAAACTGTTTGAGTTATGGCAGGATCCAGATTTTTTGACGGACGGACTGACGGACTGGTAGGGGACTAATTATGTTTTACCTGTTTGAGTTTGATTACAAGAGTGGACCGATCTTCTACCAAGACATTAGCCCAGCACATCTGACCTCTGGGAACACAGGGACTACTTGTACCATATCTTTGAGTTCATAGGCAACTGGTCCAGATCTCACAAATAATCTCAATCTGAGCAAATCTCATCTCAAATAGCGTTCTTAAATGCACCTGGGTACTGTTTTATCAAAGCACTTACAAAAATCTTAAAGTTACGCTGAAATTTTAATTATTATTAATTCTATTACAACTACAAATTGATGACAGATATGCTTTGTACCTGTTCATTAACTGAATCGTTATTAGTATTGCAGCTCCATTTACCACACTTGATAATTTTAAACAAATTAAAAAGAATTTAAATTTGATTGTAAGTTTACGAGTTCCGTAAGTCCTTTGATAAAACAGTACCCTAGTGTATAGCACTGATACATGGGGTTCTACCTCAGGGTTACTGACCAGTTTTACATGGACTTCTTTACAGAAGTTGTTATAAAAATTAAAACAAAACAAATCTGCTGTATGAATTTTATTCAAAAGTAAATAATTGAATTATAAGTTTTTGCTGACATTTGAAATGAGCAAAGGTTATAAGATTACATGGACACATGCAGTCTTAAACATGTATATAAATGTTAGAATATAAAAGTATATAAAACCACTATATCAGTGAGCAAACAATATTATCACAGATTAACAGTACCAAGGGTATTATCACAAATTACCCGGGTTAGTATCACAATTTTCCCGCGGTAGTATCACAAATTACCCATGGTATAATCACAAAGTTCCCAGGGTGTTATAACAAAATACCCGGAGTAGTATCACAAATCACCCAGGGTAGTTTCAAATTACCCATGGTATAATCACAAAATACCCGGGGTAGTTTCACAAATTACCTGCGCTATTATCACAATGTAGCCAGGGTATGTTTTCATCACAGACACTGTTCTATTAAAGAACAAATGAAGCACTATCACAGACATTGTAAAATAATAATAATAAAAAACATGCAACAAAAATATACTAACAGGCATGCTCATACAGGGGTCAGACATGCTCATACAGGGATCCCAATTGACCCTTAATTTGATCCTGTGACCCCTGATGTTTGCGAAAAGCCACATTTGACCCTTAAATTGATCCTGTAAATCTGATATTTCCAAAAAGCCACATTTTGACTTACAGGTTTCATTCAAACCCAGATGCAAAACTTCTCATGTTGATAAACATTTTTATACTGTAACTTTTAAAATTTGCACAACACAAAATATGTTGAAACAATTTCTATTCTGGGATGTTTGTAAAACTTGTATGCCCCCCATAAATAGGAGTCATCTACTGAAGATGGCTATAATGTCCCTGCAAGTTTGAGGATTTAGGCTTAACTGTTCTTGCTTTACTGATCAGAAAGTATATGGTCTACCGCCAAACCAACTGACCTTCACATAGGCCAGCCAACTCAAGTACAAAGCAATTAATATACATCTTCGATCGGGCATAATAAAAATACATGTATAGCACGTTAAAAGGACAGATTTCAAGGACAGATTACATAAAAAGGACAGATTTCAAGGACAGATTTAAAAAAAAACATTCATTTTACAAAAACAATGCCAACAACAAGTCACTAATATAGAAAACACATAACAATGTTAGATTAATGAGGTAGCGTAATGTTACAGCAGATAATGATTTGCGTAATTTTAATGATATTTAATAATAAAAGGGTCGGTCAAAAATAACTGAGAGTCCTTGATTTTAGGCTTCAAAGTGTACTAAGTCTTGCAGTTGTATTTTCTATCACTCATCTTCAAATATAATCCCGTTTTTTTTGTTAGTTATTTTTGACTGACCCTCGTAACTTACAAAACAACTATTAAACAATAAATTGACATCAAGCTCTGTATAACAATATTTTAGTACAACATTTGACCATGTGACCAAAGTTAACACGAGATACATGGAGGGTGGACGTTTGAAGAACTTAACTAAAATTTAATTTTTTTTATTCAAAACTTGTTTTTGTTGAACATTATCAATTGCCCCTTGTTGAAGGGGGTCATACTCCTTTCTAAACAGCATATTTACATTTTTATGTCATGTATTGTAATTTTGGTCAGAAGCCTATGTTACTTGAATGAACTTATGTTATCTTATGTTATTATATGTTATATTTATGAGAGAAATGTTTGACGAGTGTAAAAAATGTTTTAAAAAACATCCATGCAAGAGCACAAATACTACATTCATGACATAAATATATTATGGTCCACAATCTAACAATGGTAGAATTGTAACAGAAATCAGTATTTACCTGTCGAAAGTCCTTTTCCATTGGGCTGTTTCATGGAGCAGGTTATAGTCTGGTTCACGTCCCCAAAATTACAGTACTACTACAGTCTACTACTGTCATATTGGGGATAGGAACCAGGCCGAGACAAGAGGCAGATTATTCCCTAAGCAGGGCAGAGCAAGTGGTAATGGTCAGACGCCAATCAGGGCACAACTGACTCAATGCACACATGCACAAAAATACAGTCTGAAGCCCCGTCACTGACCTGTCCGTGTGGTGCAGAAGACCAGACAGCTGAACACATCCTCCAAAGATCAGGAACGAGATGTGAAGTGGCCTCAAGACACAACCCTCCACCAGAAAGTGTATGGAGACGGACCCCGACCTTCATCGCAGATACTGGCGTGGTCGTGTAGAGCAAAGCCAGTTAGTATAAGTATGTATGTCAAATTCATGCAAATAAAAATATTTTTGTCAGAAACAACCCCATTCTTCAGGAAATAAATTAAATTGTTTTTAAAACATGTGAATAAAAATTGTAATATCTGTCTATCTAATTGTCTCTTTTCAATTTGACTTGGGTTCCGTCAGGAGTCTTGACCCATCTCCGTTCTCCACTCTTCGTGTTATACTCGTACAACTTCCCCGATACTGTAGTTAAAACATTGGGAAAATATAAGTTTACATAGTTTATTAAAATTTTGGCAGCAGCCATTTTGAAATCCAAGATGGCTACCACAATGATAGTAAGTAAAGAAAGTAACAACATCAAAAATTTTAGGTTAATAAATTTATTGGACCTCATGGAAAAAATTCTAGGAAAAGTAAAGAGTGGTTTACCATTCATCACCAACTAGACATGCATGCTTTTTTGCATTAAACTAAGAAAGTCATTATTAAGTGCTCGGCCATTTAGTTATCCAATGATCACCTCCAGCTTCAAATTCAGGCTTCAAACAAAATAATCCTGGACATACTTGAAATTGGCTGCTTTTTAATTCATCATCCTTAATTAAATTAAGGTTTCAATTAACTGAACGCTTAAAGAATGGGAAAACATATAACTTGCAATCATGCATGATCTAAAGGTTGTTGAACCCTTAAAAAGACAAGCAAAAGGTTGCAATCTTGAAACAACTAAGCATGTGGTTTGGGATCAACCTTAGTAAAGCATAATAAGCTATGAGAACTCACCTGGATCAATGGCTCTCCCATCAAACTCTCGGTTGATAACCATGTAACTAGGAGCACTCTGCGGTAGATCAGGACCATCTGTATCATGTACATTGTACATAGGTGGAAGACGTCGAGGAACCTGTAAACTTTCTGTCGGTATTGGACTTTCGGCTCTCAGCTTCTCACGTTTTTTTATCAATGTTGGTCCATTGTTTTCAGTCTCTTCAAACAAACTGATGTCCTTTGGTTTTTCTATAGATCTATTTCCAATCTGTATTGGAACCTTCTTAGTCTGAAAAATTGTCATAACACAATTTCAATTACCTAAAAAAGGCACAAGAGTTGTTGGCCCTTAGAAGCACTCGCCCGAGCACTTGCAGTTTAGGCAAAATCAGTAAAATCAGTCTTTACGCTATGACCAAGTATGACTCAATATGACTCTAAACCATTGAAAACTTAATGCATAAAGGTCCTTACATTGTATGTAGATTATATTTATTTTGATGAGCAAAATTTGAATGATTGATCCTTTAGATGTGTGGTTATAGTATAGTACATGCATATCATTAGTTTTCAACTGTTAAACTATGATATTATAGGTTGAGATGACTAAGTTCTGTATGTCTGAGTTATATTGAATAGTGAAGATATTTTAGTAGAACTTACAGCAGACGGCATTGGGAGAGCTACTACAGCTGGAGGTAGATGTGTCTTATCAAATGGTTTCATGTCCGCAGCAGCTGAAATATCAGAATAAATCCGATACATGTCTATACCAAAAATAAACACTTGAACCCAGAATTCATCAGATATATGCTTAAACAAACACTAGGACCCAGAATTCATCCGATATATGCTAAAACAAACACTAGAACCCAGAATTCATCAGATATATGCTAAAACAAACACTAGGACCCAGAATGTATCAGATATATACTAAAACAAACACTAGGACCAAGAATGTATCAGATATATACTAAAACAAACACTAGGACATTGGAAAATCTGGTTAAAAATACTGTATCGCTAACATTTATCTTACACTGTTATAACTGTTTTCATTCATGTAAAACATAGATAATAATATCCATTTTAAACCAAAGCTAATAGGTCTTTTTCTGTAAAAAAAGATTTTTTGTAAATACATGCCATAAACAAGTATTCCGAGAAACACCTCATGCAATACAAAATAGGAAATTAACAATGATGATTAACATCAGCGTATTGTTATCACAGCTGAATGACCGTACCAATAAAGATGACTGGTTATAAAAGCATAATAATGAGCCTAAAGCTTTTTTTGGAACTCCTGAAACAGCCAAGTGAAGCCTCCTAAATACCTTATATTGAGTATTTGAGGGTATAATAAGCCCTCTGATTCAAACATTGAAAATAAGCAATCAGTGTAGGGTACCATTGTGAAGTATAGTCCAGTCAGGACAAAAATCCAATGACGCTGCGATCAAGTCCACCATAATGGTGTTAAACCATATAAAGGCATATACTGTACAAACCACTATAATTTCAATGCTAAACTAACAAACTAAACTTCGCTCTACCTGTTTAGACAATGGTTGTGGTTTTTTGCGTACACATAAACTGCAACGTCACTGTCACAATATCTTAACTGGACTATATAGGAATAAGATAGGTAAATGACATAAGACTAATTGTGCCTTTTTTTTCACCCCACTACATACCCGGTACACCTTCAATTTGCCGTACCTTCAAATTCTAAAATTTAATGTCAATTCTCACCAAATGATCTTTGAAAGTTACTAACACACATTATTATTCGGACTTTTAAGTCCTATAAACCATGTTAGCATATCACTTTATAAAGCAATACAGAATTTTCAAAACTTTCCCATTCCAAATGAAGACCACAACTGGCTGAGTACATGGTATAATGTATGAAAGGATGAAATAGTAGTAAAGCATAAGCAAGCATGCAGCCATTTTATATTGCCATGAAAAATTTGCTTATAAATGGAATGATGGAAAAACACTGTAATCGGATACAAGAAAATGTGATAGCCACCTATATAAACATAGCAAATGTTCATGCAAACACACATGTATATAGCACTTGATACAATATAGCCACACTAGCAATAGTATTTTCACCAAGGTGTAGGGATTGCACTTACACATTATCATTTGTGGCCTATGCCCTGAAAAACAGTGTGTTACATTACATAAATATAAAATAAGTACAGTTCAAAAAGAACTGCATGGGTATAATTTAATCTATTAATTTGTATGATGTTAGCATGCACTAGAAATTCTATCGGAAACATTGTCCCATTGGTCATTAGTGATATTTTTCAAGCATATCAACTGAACAAGATCACAATACACAATTTATCAGACCACAATACACCCCAAGTGTCTGTGCCTTTGATAAACTTGATAAAAAATATTGTTTCATAAAGTACTTTCTTGATGTCTTGTTAAGAGACTTGTTTCTAAGTATTATTTAAGAAATAATGAATACATAGCTATGTTTTGTTGCGTAATAAAATATAGGCACGTGTTTGGATGCGTAGTAATAAAATCTCGGGTGCGTAGCACGAGTGATTTAATGTACGCATTCAAATGAGTGCCTATATTTTATAACACAACAAAGCACAACTCCTATTTATTATTTCAATTCTAACATCGCCAATGCTCTGCCATCTATAGCACAACAAAACAGGTTGACGTCAAACTACTTTCTTTCCTAGGAACGTTACCGCCACCATTAGGTCAATTGTCATAGTATATGACGTCACGTTAAATCAGCTATATTTTATCGCGGTAATAAAATATGATAAGCTCAATATACGCAAAGAAGGCAAATCTCAAGTGCTATGTTAGAATTATAATATATGATCTATAACCTATACTTATACCATTACTAGTAGTTCATAATGTAATACAGTCAACTCTCGTTGTCTTGAATTTCCAGGAACCGTGGAAATTACATAACGAAAATTTGAAATGTTCAGCATCAAGTTGCAAGTTTTGTAGTTTCTGTCATTTACGGGTCACCGCCATACTGTTAGGTCATAAGAACAACATATTAGTGAGAATTAAATGCTTGATCTGATATTTTTGTACATGTATTATTATTTTTACAAATAAATGTTCGATATGGTATGTTTATTGATGTTTGGACGCAACTCGAATCGTCTCGACATGTTTTCCCAAATTTTTGCACACTAATAATTGTTTAACAATGGAAGGTGCGAAAATTCAACGCTAGTCTTATACGCTCAAACATCGACCCAACTTCAAGATGAACAATAGATTTAAAGATCAAATTTGTTTATTGGGACCAAAAAAGAATTCGAGATAATGAAAAGTTTGAGCCGAATTCGAGCAGAAACTTCGAGATAGGTGTCGATATTTCATAAGGACAAAGAAGGAGAAAAATCAGGACTCGAAAAAAACTTTGACATAACCAAAAATTCAATATAAGTGAGTTTAAGATAACGAGAGTTGACTGTATATCGGATTAAAGGTTGTTATTTCTTGTAAATGTTTTGAAGAAAAATATGCTTTGACACATGCCTCAGTCTCTTTTAGATGTATATCTAACTACCATTAAAGCAAAATTAAGTTTATAACTTCACAAGCTGGCATACAATTAGTGGGCTACTAGATCTATATGTACAGACTAACTGACCATTAGGGAGCAGCAACAATTAACACTTTACCCCATATACCCATTTTTACAAATCCAACATATCTCCATCCAATTGCGTGTTCATCTATTTGCAAAAAAATATAATTTTGACCTAACTACCCTGTTGTTTTTGCTCAATCACCAGGCACAATTAGACTGTTTTGACCTTCAAGATTTCCGCAGGTGTATTATAGGTGTCAATTACTGATTTTAATTATTCAAATAACCAGTCTGGAGATAGTGTAACGTCAGTAAAATTAACTATTATCAAAATACTACAAGAAATTAGGTCCCGGTCTATAGAGTTAAGGGTTTGAATTTGTGTTTATTTTCCCCATACTGTTCTGTAGTATGTTATATTGTTGCAGACCCGAGTCTCAGACATGATAAAATATAATGACTAACTTACTCTGTATCATATTATTCTTTGTGTGGTACTGATTCTTGGCTACTTTGTCCCCGTCATCATCATCTGCTATCTCCACACGGTTTCTATGACCACTGTGATTATATACATAGAACAGATTCAGTCTTATAAAAGTTTATCTTTGTTTTTTTAGCACACTTTTTTTCAACACAAGTGTTACTGTCATATATGGCAGTCAGATGAGCTTACGATCAGCCTAGAATCAATTACTGTAAATCACTTTTTTTTCATTAGAGCTTTATTTTTGCTAATAATTGCGAGGATGCTGATACGCCAAATCATCATTCTCGTGAAAATTGAAGTCGGGAATCGGACATTGTCAATGAATCAAATTCAAAATTCTCGCGAACAAAAAATATTGAAATTTTTGGAAAGATCGCAAAATTACAGTTACACGAAAATTAAGTAATTTACAGTATCAACCAGATCTAACTTGTTCTTCCGCAAGCAACTAACAACAACTCCACATGTGGAGAACATGACCTTAGTCAATGTCATTGAATAACATATCCTACCAAACCCAGTCACTCGAGTCAGGGATGATGGCTGAGTGTTCTATCTACTTCACTAACTGGATATGAATTTTACTTATAGAAGGGTTTAAGAATTCAGCCAGAGTCCTTACAAAGTGCCAAAAATACACCAAACTTAAGTATTAAAAAATAAGAACAGCAGCTGCTATTATAATTCTGTTTTGATCAAGACCTACTTGAAAATGTCAAATTAAAGGGACTATTGACCGACTTTGTTTACATTATATATTTAGGTCAAGATATTAATGTCTATCTTTAACATCAGAAATGAAAATTCCGAAATTTTACGAGTATTTACGATGTTTATGTCGACTCATCATATTCGCATATTGCACATTTTCTGATACTGCAGATATCGGAAATTTTCAGAGCAAAACAAGATGGCCTACCTTGCTGGTCCTCTGAGTTTATACACTACAACTATAGTTACACTGAGTATAAGTGCAAACAGTAGTGTAGAGAGTATAGCCACTGTAACTATACCGGCTGTGGTCTGTATCCACGGTGTACTCTCTTCCTCTACTGCGTCCGGTATATACTTCTCTACACGCGTTATCACAAACGATGACCAGCTGATACCTGATAATGCCAAAACAAAACAAGAGATGTTTGTAAATCATGTATGCTCCCATGACAGCCCAATAGTCAGAAATGGTAAAGGGCACAGTGACCTTGACCTACTGACCTCAAAATCAAAAGAGGTAATCTACTGTTGATGACCAACCTCCATGTAAAGTCAGAAGATCCTAGGGCAAAGCCGTCTTCTGTTATTGAACAGAAATCATTTGAATAGTCAGAAATGGTGATGGTCATAGTGACCTTGACCTTTGACTTACTGACCTCAAAATCGATAGGGGTCATCTACTGTTGATGACCTAGATCCTAGGGCAAAGTATTTTCGAGTTATTGAATGGAAACCATTTGGTCTACCGACCGACAGACATGTGCAAAGAACTTCATAGGGGGTCATAATAAGAGATGTTTGTAAAATCTGTATACCACCATGACAACCTTATAGTAATGTTAAAGGTCATGGAACTTTAACCTTTGACATACTGACCTAAACAATTAATAGGGGTCAATTACTGGTGGTGACCTTCGGTTTGAAGATCCTGGTCCAGTCGTTCTTGAGTTATTCATTAGCAGCCATTTTGTCCATTAAAGGTCACAGCAACTTTGACCTTCTACATGTAGCCTCAAAATTTGTTGGGCTCATCTACTGCTTTCCCTGGAAAGATGAGAAATTTACATTTAAATGTAATACCTTCTATTACAGCTGCTGGTGTGCCTGCATCATCTGCTGCAGTGATAGCATACGCTTGATTCATGGTCAGATATTCTTTGTCTGTAGCTAGCTCCGACTCCTCATTTGTATCATTATCATTCTTTACAACATACACACGTACTGTACAAGTTCTGAAAATAGAGAATATAAATATTATAGTGAACTTAAAGCATGTCAGCCCCCAAAACTCCTTGTTTTCGGTACTTTTCTATCCCCTATAACTCCTAACCCATTACTCTCTATATATTCTACATCACATGTCCATCACCCAAAATTTTCCAATAATGAGTAATAAGGGGAGACAATCAGATTATGAAAAATAAGACACCTAATCAAGGGAGATTATTCTTGGTATTTGTCACAAAAAGCTGTATGTGAGATGTATACATATTTTCTAGCCATCATTTATCAGGTTTGAAACCTAGAACTAGTTGTACAGTTTCTTCCACTGCTGTACTTCTGTTTTTTAAACATTTTATATGTAATGTTAATCAAACAGACCATGTACTATATATTGCTGGAACTGCCCTACTATTTACCAAGTCACTGTGAGTAAAGCACATGACTTGTGGAAATTTATGACCCAGCCATTGAAGATACTTCACTTACTCAATTCTGACTATATTATAAAATTAATGTAGTAAGAGTCTCAGACGGAGATAATAGAAGACTCACGTTGTTGTTGGTTCCATTACACACCAACGTCTAGCTGCTGATGATGGGTACGTCTGCTGGTACACAGTTGTCAGCTGTGTCAGAAATGTGGTCTCCATACCTAGATATGTTGCTTTACTTATATTCATGTAATAGTTGAGTATAACTAGTGCCGGATCGTATGTATCCATTCTTACTGTAGCACCAGTAGAAGATGATAGGGCGGGGCTACCGCTATCTGTAGCTGCTACATACATCTTGTAACCTACATTGGCTGTAGCTGTAGCAACCAGGGTTATAGCACCTGCAAAACATGCAACAAATACACATAATTATATATCATCTCTGTGAATACCAGTATATTGTCGCTGTTCTTTGAAAACCTTGTATACACTTTTTGGCGTGGAAACGATTATACGCGCATCAGAAAGCCCATTCAGTGACATGTCTTCGGCAAAAGTTATAGTTTGTTCTGCCGGTACGCACATTTGGGTGCATTCAAAGGGGAGCTAAAAATGCTGTTTGTCTAAAAGAATAAAAAAAAATCACTTTAAGTAAAAAGTTTTTTCATCTTCTGAAAAGTAGCAAAAATTGATATACAAGATTTTCGAAGAACAGTGTGGATATGTCAATTATTCATATGGACTAAAAAGGCCTGTGATTGCTCCAAGAGCAAAAAGGCTGAAATACACAACCTCCCACCCCTCAGCCTTGCAAAAACATCATTTATGAGTAAATTAGACTGAATCTGAACCATTTTGTTTCAAAGAGTTTAAGACAGAAGGAGAACATCAGCCTAATGGAAGAAGAATCACAGGCTTAACGAACAGAAATTATATTATGACCAAGTTTTCATTAACACTTATACACAGTCAATCTCTTACTAGCAAACAATTCCTGTCAAAAGCAGCCATTTCTAATTTACGATTCACCAAACCTGACCAATGGCTCAACCACTTCAAAATCAATAGTCTTTATTGATGGTTTATGACCAAAAGAACTAATTCTGATTGAGGATCCTAGATTTGTGTAATAGCTTTGATCGGACACCATTTAGTAAAATATTCTTTTACTTAATAAACTAGTCTAATATAATATAACACTAAAATTCAGATCCTATCTTGGATAATTTCAACAAGATTAAACTAAGACTTACCAGTATTTGCATTCAAGGTAAACAGGTGTGGATTATTGTTCTGTGCTACCGTGTAAATAAAATCCGCATTCACACCTTCATCCAAGTCTGTTGCTGTTACTGTGGTAACTGTCACCTGGCAACCGTCGTTATAGGCTATCTCCGAGTTATAGAACGTGTCGGCAAATACAGGAGCATTGTCATTGGCATCTCCAATAGTAATCTCAACAGATGTTGTAAATGACAGGGGAGGTAACCCTTGATCTGTTGCCGTCAGCACGAAATCAAAGCTTGGATAAGTTTCTCGATCAATCGGTGATTTAACGTAAAGAATTAAGTCTGTAGAGTTTGCTTCAATGTACATGTCAGCCGTAGCATCTGCTATAGAAAGAACAATGTCCTGGTTTATACCCATGTCAACATCTGTTATAGCAACAGTAAGAATGCTTGTATCCGTCGGAAGATTTTCAGTGATGGTTGCTGTATATAAGACTTGACTGAAGGCCGGATTGTTGTCATTATAGTCAGTGACGATGATTGATACAGTGACTGTAGAAGTAAGAGTGTTTGATCCACCATCGCTAGCTCTTACAACAAATACATACAAATCTTCAGTTTCCCGATCTAATACTGCGGCCGTGTCAATCACGCCTGTTGCTCCATCGAGAGTGAAGTGGGTGTGGTCTCCTACTAAAGGGTGAGCAATGACAAAGGTCATGGCTCCATTAAGTCCAGTGTCTGCATCAGTAGCACTCACACGATCTACTTGGGAACCAATAGGAACTTCTTCCGAGACATTAAATGTATAAGTGGTTGTAGGATCAGGCTGAAAGATGGGGTTGTTATCATTTATATCACCTATTGTCACAGTAGCGGTGACTGTTACACTGTTAGGTACAGCCCCATTATCCACGATACTCACTTCCAGGAAATATTCTTCAGTACGTTCTCGATCTAACGTGTTAGCAACTTGTATCATACCTGATCCAGTGTCTATGATGAAGTCATTGTCGGTGTTACCATTGGTTACAGTGTAAGTTAGAACACTATTCTCATTTTCATCCTCATCAGTGACGGTAAGGTTAAACACGATGGTATTAATCACTGTGTCTTCAGCTATTGTGTCATCATATGTACCACTCACCACTGGTGGATTGTCATTCTCATCAATAAGCATCACTGTATATGTAGCTGTTCCTGTGGTCTGGGTGACCGTTCCTTGGTCTGTAGCAAGTATCGTTAGTGTGTGGCTGAAAGAAGATTAAAAGAATTTTGTAAAATAAGTATGCCCCCGTCTGCTAGATAAAGTCTTGTCACATATACCGTAAGGTAATTTAGTCACAGTAAGCTTTGAACTGATGAAATTGCAAATATAATTCTTTTAAATATTGAACTATGAATTACATTTTTAAGGTCTCAATGGTGTAGTTTCCACTTCCGCTATCTACCATAATATATGGCCTTACAAAATATTTATTGTAAAAATGAAATGAAAATTACATTTTAGAATATAGTTTCGATTTTCAAAGCACCCAAAGACTTCAAATATAGTCAAAGTTTAAATAATAGCCTAATGGTAGAGGGATAGATCAGGCTCGCCGCTTCATCCAAAGTCAAAATAAAAAGGGCACAGTACCAATCTTTTTCCTGCTTTAGGGTTCTCAACATAAAAAAATGGGCACTTGCTTTTCTTCAAACATACCCTCCTGGTGATAGATAACATCTAGATTGAGGGCTCAGGAGTGAATCATATAAATTGTAGATAAAAAATTACCATTAACTCCAGTACAAGATTTCACACCAGATAAATACATTACTAACTCTCATACCATCATAGTGATGCCAGATGGATAAAATCAGAAATGAGGTATCAAGAGTGATTTGACACGACTCTCGAACTTCTATTAGCATAATTTCAGAGCTGATTTAATGTCTATATTTATATCCCCGGTAGTGTGTTTTCAAAAACGGGGAATATCACAAAGATGCTCGAGGTGGAATACCAACACAAATTTAAAGGACCGATATTGCACGATTTGCTCGCAGAAATTTATAAATTGAACGCAAGAACCCTTCTCTGTGCTATGATAAAAGTAAAAATAACTTAATATAAACTAGTATAAAATACTAACCTAGGACTGGTCTCTCTGTCTAGTTGATTAGTGACTCTGATATCACCAGTGGTTCCATCAATAGCAAAGTTTGTGCCGGGAGACAGCGAGTATACAATGACATTGTTGTTATTTGAGGCTGAATCAAGGTCTGTAGCTTTAGATGTAGCAACAACGATCCCCACAGCAGTAGCTTCACTGATTGATATAGCAACATCGTCAGCTTGAAATGTCGGACTATTGTCATTTAGATCAATTACAGTAATTCTAACAATGCATGTGGAAGAGAGTGGAATAGTCCCAGCATCTATGGCTTGTACAATAAGATCGTAAGAAATCAGCACCTCATAATCTATGGCCGCACTAGTGGATATAACACCGGATGTTCCGTCTATAGAGAACACTGTAGAACCAGTTCCTGATGTTATAGAGTATGTGATATCTCCGTTAACACCGGTATCAACATCAGTAGCTGTTACCGTAACAACCGAGGTTGGTGTAGCTACGTTCTCATCAACATTTGCTGCATACACATTAGATGTAAACACTGGAGTTTCATCATTAGCATCAGTAAGTGTGACAGTTAGTGTTAAAGTTGATGATAACGTATCAACCGTTGTCTGTTCCGTGTCTTGTACTTCTATCTCCAGTATATACTGGCTAGTAGTATCATAGTCTAAAGCATTAGCAACTCTCAATGTTCCATCAAACATATCTAAACTGAAGGCATTGCCTGTATTTCCAGATGTCAGGAAATATCTGAGTATAGCAAAGTCTCCAGTGTCACTGTCTGAAGCCACAGCTTGATATATACTGTTACCAATCGTCTCAGACTCAGATAATGTTAGCGTGTCGGCAGTCAAGGCGAATGAAGGAGAATGTTCATTGATTGCTACAACTTGAATAGTGACTATAGTGGATGCTTCAAGACTCGGAGTACCTTGATCTCCCACCTTCACTGTTAGGATATAAATAGACTGTGTGTTTGCATCCACGGTCCCGTCTAATGTAATCCATCCGGTGTTCACATCAATACTGAATGGGTTACCGTTATTTCCACTTGTTATAGAGTACTGGAGACCAGCTGTACCAAGCGTACCAGAATCATCGTCCGTGGCTGACACTTGTATTATATTAGCTGAAGTCCCTGATGCATCTTCATTCACATCTACTGCATATGTTGCTGGGTTGAATTCTGGGTAATTGTCATTCATGTCAGTGATTGTGATAGCGAATGTAGTATCAGACGACAACACATCAGCATCACCACTCAGCATATCACTAGCAGCCACAGTCAATGTGTAGGATGTAGTACTTTCATAATCTAGAGGACCGGACACTGTTATCCAGCCAGTGGATTGGTCAAGAGAGAAATGACCAGCGCTGTTTCCAGCAGTTATTTCAAATCTAATATCACCATGTGTTAATCCTGTGTCTGTATCAGTTGCAGAAACCCGCACCACCTGATCACCGAAAGTGGCGCTCTCCAGCATTGTAGCGCTGTATGGTGTACCCATGAAAGCTGGCGTGTCTTCATTTACTGGATCAACATATATGTACATAGTAACAGATGTGATTAGATTTGGTGTACCTTGGTCATCAACCTCTATATTTAATACGTAACTGGTTGTCAGCTCATAGTCTAACGCATTTTGTAGAGTAAGCACACCAGTGCCACTGTTGATCTGGAACTTAGAATCTCCATTACCGCTAGCGATAGAATACAACAATGTAGGAGAAGACACTACATCAATATCAGAACAGACTGGAGTAATCAACGTAGCACCGGGGGTTTCATCTTCAGCAACATTCACAGTGTATGTCGAGGCATCACAACTTGGATAATTATCATTTTCATCAGTTACAGTTATAACTATACTGGTAGTGGCAGTTAGAGCACCCACTGTTCCATCGGCCACTTCTATTTCCAGCGTATACGATGTTGTCAAAGGATCATCTCGATCAATGGCTTTCTGAGTCTGAATGATTCCACTTGATGTTCCGATATTGAACTTACTATCGGTATTTCCGGAGGTGATGGTGAATATAAAAGTACTGTGGGATACATCAGCATCTGTAGCATTGACGTCGTATAGCGTTGTACCTATAGCAACGTTTTCAGCAATAGTTGCCGTGTATGGACCGGTCGGACTGTATACTGGTGTCTCATCGTTTACATCAGTAAGTGTAATGGTGACTGTAGTGTCCACAGTGTGCGTCCCATCTGTAGCTTGCACAGTCACGTCATAGCTTGACGTTGTTTCAATATCTAAAGCAGCATTAACACTAACTTCACCAGAATTAACATCTATAGCAAACTCAGTATGGCCCGATGTGATGGAATATGTCAGAGTATTTCCAACTGTTGCATCACCATCGGAACATGTAACCGTGACAACAGATACACCATTAGCAGCATCTTCACTTACAGACCCTGTATACAGTGACGATGTACACGTAGGCTCTACGTCATTTATATCATTCACTGTCAGAGATATTGTAGCTGTACCAGTAAGAAATGTAGCCAGTTTATCAGTAGCGTGAACAACTAGCGTGTAACTGGTGACAGTTTCATAATCCAAGGACGACAGCAGTTTCACTTCTCCTGTAGACTTGTCCATACCAAATACACTACCAACATTACCACTGAATATACTGTATGAAATGGCACCTAAAAATAAAATTATTATTCATAAAACATCATTTTTATCATTATACATTTAATTATATACAGTAATAGCTGTGCCAATCATAACTGCAGACACAAATGCTTACTTAAACTTTATTGCTTTTATTTATCAAAGACATCTGGAAATTCCCATATTGGCAATGCCAACACATTTTTTTAGTTTTTATATATTTCCGAAGGATAGTAACACTTTCAATGGAGCTCTAAACACAAATTGAAAGTAGAAAAAAAGATTGAATATAATAGAAGACCACAGACCTGCTAGACCTATATCCTCATCCGTGGCATTGACTGTACCCACAATACTACCAACTGTTATATCTTCATCATGGTTCAAGTTGTACACATTTTGGGTAAACGTTGGTGCATTGTCATTGACATCTACAAACAAAATACCAAAATCATTTTAAATTAATTAAATAGTAATAATTAATTAAAAACTTTCAGTTATAATTATGGCTGGCTTAGAATTAGAAGGTTGACTTTATAAGACATGTATATTTGAAATCTGCATCTCAAGGCGCTTCTTATGAGCCTATTTTCATGAAAATCGAAAGTGGTCATGTTGACCAAACTGAAGTTTAAAAAGCTTGTTTTTCCATTGGTAAAGAGAAGTTTTCAGACAGTTTTTTCTTGTTTTCTCAAAGTTTGATTTGTACTTACAACTTTCTAATTCTAAGCCAGCAATATAAACAGTATGGAGGTCATGTTGACTAAACCAGTTTCCAGGAATACATTATCAATCACTTACTTGTCCTCTGGCAAGTGTACCAGATTAGGTGACAAGTGAGTGCACTATCCCCTGTGCTAACCAGGCAAGCTTCAATAAAAACATAACAAGATATGTTTGTAAAACATGTATGCCCCCATGGCAACCCAACAGGTCAAAGCATCCTTAACCTACTGACCTCAAAATCAATATCGGTCAACTACTTATGGTCACCAACATCCCTAAGAGTTTGAAGGTTCTTAAGTTATTAACTGGAAACCATTTGGTCTATTTATTCATGTTGAAGGTCATAGTGACCTAGAACTTTGTGTCATCTTATGTTGATGACTAACATCCCTATAGAGTTTGAAGATCCTGGGCCAAACCTTTCTTGAGTAATTGATAGAAAACCATTTGGTCTATTTGTTCTTGTTAAAGGTCACAGTGACCCTGACCTTGGCCTACTAACATCCATGTAAAGTTTGATGTTCCTAAGGTCAAGCTTTATTGAGATATTCAATGGAAACCATTTGGTCTACAGACAGACAAACTGACAGACAGATTGGTCGACATGTGCAAAGCAATATACCCCTTATAGAAGATGGGGTGGGGGCATAAAAAGAAAGAGGAACTAAATAAGCATGCTTCCCAAGTACCCCGATTCCATCAGAAGTCTCCGGATTACGAATCCAAAACCTTATCAAGTTGATAGGATATATACCTGAGATTGTAATGGTAAGGGAGGTGTTGAATGTCAGCGGGGATGGTGAGATACCACTATCTGTCGGGCATAAATAGAAGGAGGAACTAAACAAATTGATAGGGTATACCTGAGATTGTAATGGTAAGGGAGGTGTTGAATGACAGCGAGGAAGGTGAGATACCACTATCTGTCACTATTATCTGCAGTAGGTAGTTGTCTGTAGTTTCTCTATCAAATAAAACAGTTGTTGTAATATCTCCACTATTTGATACTGAGAATTCCCCACCTGCAATAGAAACACACCATTTTAAACCCTATTCACCATCACCACACATTTCATCCCATATCAGTATACATACATTATTATGTGGTGTCATCAATTATCAAACAATAACCTCAAATTGTGTATGTGATCACCGGTGTAGGTAAAATCCCTGATATGATTACTGTTGTATGTAAATTATTTTCAAAGAACCATTACACGTATCATCCAATTTTTCTTAAAAAGGGGACACTTACAAGAAAGGATTACATAGAGAACAGTAGGTTAGTGCTGAGGATGAAGAAGTTTATCTGGCAAAGCAGAGGAATATATCGGGTGAGCCGTAGGATACTTTTACTTCATTCACGGCACTAACATATTATTCTATTCATCCAGTCACTTAATCTGCTCAGTAAGGGGATCAAACTCGGGACTATATTGTTACTCATTCATAACTTGCGCGCAACGTCACGTTCATTCCTTGACATCATGATAAACAATGGCGTCGGACATCTTGATAGACGAACTGTGTAGACGCAGGTAAGTCAAAGAAAATAACTGATAAACCACCAGCTCATTTAGGATAGGAAAACCTCACCCTCAGGTACAGAATTCCAACAGGCGACTCTCATAAAAGAACAAGACTGCGTTCACTAAACGCTTATGCCCCCTGTGGAAGCCTTGTCCATCAATAAGTCTAAGTCCAAAATTAGGTCAAGGTGAAGGTCAAAATGGGGTTAGGTGGTACAGGCGTGTGGAGAGTGTTCATACACAACATCCATGCAAGTATGAAAGCTTTGTAGCAAGCCATATTAATGCTAGAAGAAACGGTCAATTTGGGTTAACCAGGACGGACGGACGAACGGACGGACGGACGGACGGACAGGTGAATCACTATATGCCTCCCCATCTATCGATAGGGGGGCATAAAAAGTCTGTCATATCACGTGGTAAGGTGAGGGATTACCTCTAGTCACATGACCAGGTGACTGAATACAGTTAAGTTTATTAGGCACACTGTTATCTGGCAGATTTTGCTGGAAGTGACTGGATAAAATTTTATTCATCATGTGTTTCTAGGATTGATTTGATTAATCAGTCAAGTGTTTTTAAGACAATAAAAATTATGGGCAAATGGATGAATAATCTAGGAATTGATTTATTTTTGCCTACATGAAGTTTTCTTATATCAAAGACCAATTATTTTTAAAAAAACGGATACTTCCACTGCACAAAATTAGTGTATTTTCCTTTGTTCACAATATTATGATGTTTTAATTAACAAGTCTTGTTCAACTGCCCAACAATAAATTGACTACCTTTTTAGTCAGAAATGGAAATTGAACAGAATGTTACCTGCGTTTCAACTGGAAATGAAAATTGAACAGATTGTTACCTGCATTTCCACTGGAAATTGAACAGATTGTTACCTGCACTTCCATTGGAAATTGAACATACTGTTACCTGCATTTCCACTGGAAATGGAAAATCAAATAGATCCTCACCTGTATTTCCACTGGCAATGGCGTAAGTTGATATATCATTATTGGGAGAATCGGAATCAGCATCGGTACATGTGAGTGTAGCTATAGTGGCACCAATAGCTGTACTAGATCCCTCCGGTATACTCACACTATACAGTGAACTGGTACATACAGGAGATATATCATTCACATCAGATACTGTCACTGTCAGTGTGTACTGTGCTGTAAGGGCACCTGTAACATGATGTATAATCAAGGTATTACACCTCGTATATTCACAGTTCTATTATAGTACTTTTAAAACATTCAAGCTGATAGGGCCCTATTTACATGCTTATATTTTAACTAAAACTGATAATTGTTTGAAAATATTTAACCACAATGTTTGCATGCTCCTGAATATTACGAGAAATAAAATTGGTCCAGTGGTATATAAATAATATACAAAGGGCCATAACTCTGACAATATTTATCCAACCTAAAATTCCTGAATGCATAACAAGGCTAGGTACAAACTATTCATGTGAAGTTTCATTAAAATCCAGACAGTGGTTAATATATTAATTAACTCATTCTACCAGTACGCCGCTTATATGCGTCGTATTAACCAAGCTCCGCAGATAAGCGTCGTTCATTATCTAAGCCCAGTACCACATGCCGCGTTTATATGCGGCTTCGTAAAGCTAGCTTTCGCTCCCGAGCGACGCATTGTAGCGTCATCTCCCATTGGTCAAATTCGCATATATTGGAAGCGCCCCCTGGATTTCAACCAATCAGAAAATTTGTTATATAGATGGAGAACAATTTAGCGCGGACAAACTTTGTGTCATCCCTCCATCCAGCTCAAAATACTATAATGATAACTTACCTGGGTTTGTTCCACTGTCAATAGCATCAATCAGTACAGTGTAAGAGTTAGTACCCTCACGATCCAGACTTCCACTAACAGTCACCTGTCCAGTGGTCGGATCAATAGCAAACTTGCCGTTAGCACCTGATGTAATATTGTATGTGATCACACCATCGTCTCCGTCATCAGCATCGGTAGCATCAACATCAACAACTAGTACACCAGTTGCTGAATTCTCATCCACTGTTTGTGTAGATGCAGCAGAAACAAGAGCTGGGGTATGCTCATTATGACCTAGTATTTCTATCTCAACTGTAGCTGAACCCGATAGGCCACCTGCATCGCTAACACTGACTACTAATGTATAAGACTTTGTTGTCTCAAAATCTAAGTTTGTATTATCAGTTACAGTAATATCAGCAGTGTCCGTTGTTCCAGTGATACCAAATATATTATCACCATTACCACTGTTGATGTTATATGTAAATGTCGTGTCATCTACATCCACTACACTAACTGTGACAACAGTAACACCATTAGCAGCATCTTCAGACACAGGTGAAGCATAAAAGCCAGGATCAAATTCTGGTGTACCATCGTTGAAGTTAGTTACTGTGATTGTAACAGTAGCGGTAGCGCTGTCCGCACCAGGGTCAGTCCCATCATCGGTAGCTACAACAATCACTTCATACGTTGTCTGTGCCTCATAATCAACTTCAGCTTTCAGTATCACATCACCCGAATGTGGATCAACATCGAAGTTTGTCATTAAAGGATTGAGTGAAAATGTAATTGATTCATCAACGTCAGCATCACTAGCAGTTACAGTAAACACTGTACTACCTATAGCTGTGTTCTCTATCACATTCACAGAATAAGGTAAACTGCTGAATGCAGGAGTATTGTCATTAATATCTGTAACATCAACATTAACAGTTGCAGTAGTGGTCAAAGAAGGTGTTCCCCCATCATTGACTTCTATAACTATACTGAAATATTTGTCAGTTTCATAATCAAGAGCTAAAACAACTCTAACCGCTCCATTTGCATCAGTGGTGAATGTAGAAGCACCGCTAACTGGTGTTACACCAGTCTGTACGTAGGTCAATGCAGCATTAAGACCGGAGTCTGAATCTGTACAAGCCAATGTAAGCAAGGTAGTTGGAAGTGTTGTATCCTCTGGGACTGACACTGAGTTAACCACTGGGGTACATACTGGTGTCTCATCATTCTTATCAGCGATTGTGAAAGCAACAGTAGTACTTCCTGTTCTAGGTGAGACGCTATCCCCATCAATGCCTTCTATTATCAGCATATAAGGGTTGGAAGTTGCTGACTCAAAATCCAGTGAATCAATAAGTATAATATCACCGCTACTACTGTCTATGCTGAACTTGGAGTCATCATCACCACTTGCTATACTGTATGTAATGGTACCTTTAAAACAGAAGTATTTAAACAGCTAAAATCTAACTTGCCAACATCGGGATCTAACAAAATTAATATAATACAAAACAGATGTTTTAAACATACATGCCATGGGACTTGCAGTCAGTCAGCCATCTCACATTAAATGTAGCTTTGACCTTGGCCTTTGTTATGCAAGTTGACCTAAACATAAAACAAGCAATGCTGATTAAGTGATGTAAATATTAAACTTAAAAAAATATCAGATGAGCTAAAAAAATCAAGTCCAAAGGGAGGTAATCAGAGTGAAATCTTTTCTTGAGTTACCGGTATAAGATTCGTTAGATTACCATAAGTTCCAGTATCATCATCTGTAGCAGCAACTGTTTGTACTGTGGTTCCTATAGCGATATCTTCATTCTGGTTCACAGTGTATGTAGCAGTACCAAATGCCGGATCATTATCATTTACATCTGTAAATACAAGTAATATAGATTCTAATGTACATGTAACAAGACAAAACAGATTACTGTGAATTTTTGCATATTTGCAAGTGGGATTTATATCGCAAAAGGGTTACAAGTAGATCTAATTTTATGAACTTAATCACAAACAAACAACAGCAATTTAAGAAAATGGTAATTATGTACAAAAGACAGTCTAAAACAACCGACGTTCACAGAACAACACCTCCGCAGAACGGCAGTTCTTTCTGTCTCCGCCGTATGTCCCACTACGGAGGTTATAGTGTATACTAAGGGTGCAACCAATTAAATGCACTGCATAACAGTCAGTAAAATTGTAAAAGAAATCTTACATCTAGAAAACGTACATCATTTTGGCTCCAACGTGACATCATGTTTACATGTATAACATTAACGTTCGCCCATTAAACTGGTCGTGTTATGATTAAGAGATTGCGGCCCGGCCGCATAGATGATTATCAAGCGCGGGATGGCTATGATCAGCAGCAAAATTAATATGCTTATTTTTGTTACTAAAAATAGTAACAAGTGTATTAATATATATTATAGCATACCTGAGACAGTAATAGTCAGAGAGGCTGTTGTAGTCAAGGCTGGACTACCACTATCTATGATTTCTATCATCAAGTTATAGTTGTCCAGTCCCGGTGTTTCTCTGTCTAAAGCATTAGCTACTGTCACTTCACCGCTAGCAGAAATAGCAAAATCTGTACCTACAATACACCAATGAAAATAACGTACTGTAAACCAATTTACTTTCGCGAAAACTAACTTTTGTGTTTTGCTGGTCGTCAGCATATTGCAACTACAAATTTTCGCATTTTTAAGTTTCCTGCAATGTTCATATTAATGTTTTTAGCACTTTCGCGTGACTTAATTTCGCAAAATTCTACCACTCAAGAACTCCACGAAATTAAATTTCTTAGTTTACAGTAACCGATAAAACAATCTGACAGGAAACCATTTCATCAAAAGGATCATATTTACAAAGATAAAACAATCTGACAGGAAACCATTTCATCAAAAGGATCATATTTACAAAGATAAAACAATCTGACAGGAAACCATTTCATCAAAAGGATCATATTTACAAAGAAATGGGCTCATTTTCTTATTTATTGGCATAGTTTAAAATGTAGGTGAAATCTCACTAACAACAAGACTGCATACAATAAACGCTTAAGCCCCAGTGGAAGCCTTGTCCATAAAAATAAGCTAAATCAATCAAGGGTCATAATTTTGTTGAAATGTTGGATAGTGTTACATGGCTTTGACAATGTAAGGTGTTTATGATGGTTTACAAGTATGCCAAGTTCTTAAGTAATGCCTTAATGGACTTCAAAAATATTTGGGTTTCAACAACTTGAAAGTGTTAATTGGTTAACAGTTTCGGATGGACAGACTGTAAGTATCTTTACCAGTCACTGGCAGAATTTTGAAATCAAATGGGCTTTTGACACAATAACATAAACTATGTCTCCCACAGTGGGCATAACTCCAGTAATAATCATTATTGCTGGAGTGGGGAGCGGCAGCCTAGAGGTAGGGCGCACACTTTGGAATCGAGAGGTCCCAGGTTCAAACCACTGCTTAATTTCTCTGGGCAAGAATAACCCACATGCTCCACTCAACCAAGGTGGAATGTGAGGGCGGTGTCTATAAATGTTCAATATTCCTGGGCACCGCAGATAGATGTTGGCTGCACACCACCCAGGAGAGAAATAATCTCCATAGGGAGACTCAAACCCAGGTTTCCTTAGGTAGCCAAATGACCAGGGGGAAGTTAAAATGTCAAAGGATGGTTGAACGGCTGAACTGCTGAAAGCAGTCCTCGAAATTTGTTAACTTAACTTATTAACCTAAACTTCCTAAAAAATGCACAAATAGGCTGGGTATCAAGCATCCATGTGAAATTTCATTGAAATCCGACCAGTGGTTAAGAAAAGCATGAGTGGACAAACTTTGTGGCATCCATCCATCCATCCATCCATACAGACAATCGACACAAAGACACTATGTGGGAGACATTATACCAACCAGTTTTATGTTTGCATACCTGTCATCGTATATGTACTGATATCATTATTTGGATTTTCGGCATCAGTGTCAGAACATGCAAGCTGTGCGACTGATGTTGCTATGTTGGAATCCTCTGCAATGCTGGCTTGATACAATGTCTGTGTACATACAGGTATTACATCGTTGGTATCCGTTAGTGTCACAGTCAGTGAATAGGTGGCACTCAGGGCACCTGTATGGAGAAATAATATGTCAACAATTGTAAGCAAAATCCATAAAATGGTTATTGAATGCAAGGTGTTTATAAAACATGTAACATGTGTTTACAAAAAAACATACCAATTGGGGAAACATGTGTTTACAAAAAACCATGTCAATTTGGGGGAAAAAATATGTGCAGCGGCTAATATTTTTATGATGAATAGATTTATTTAAGAAATAAAAATATGTTCCATTTATTGTCGGTGAATAAAACAATGGGCAGGAGTTCGGATGCGGAAAAATTAAATCACGAGTGCGTAGCATCCGAACGAGTGCCCGTGTTTTATTCACCGACAATATACAAGAACAGAGTTTTTATTTCGATTCTAAATACGATAATATCCCGCACTATTTAACATTCCATTTTCACCCATTTGACATTGAACATAATTCCACGCTGAAATTGAGTGGCTAATTAGCTGGTACAATTACCTCCCTCGTTAATGAAAACGACCTTCGTAATTATCTGAAGGAAATACCACATTTTAAACATTGAAACAATTTTAATAACACAAGTATATGGTATCTATTTCATAAAATGAAAAATATAAATGAATTGATTATCAGAAGCTTTAATAAAACTTGGTTTCTAGAGTATATTGGAGTTTCTAAAAATAGATGCGTCATAGCTGTAACACTGGATTCTCGTGCAACTCGCCTTGTCATCGTGACTCGTAGAAAATTTTACTATAAAGTTTACGTTCATTCATTCATAAATATGTCACGTGATACTAGGCGTAAATAGAAACAGCCAATTTGATAGGTATGTTTTATGGGGGTAATAATACATTGTTAGGTCCGCTCTATATTTAAAGGATTAATCCGCAGATCGTGTTAGAATTAAAGTTTGTACTGATCAGAATAATATTGTTTCTATTGATCACATCTCAATTTCATGTAAACTTGTAAATCTTTAGATTAAGATCTGAACCAACATCACAGCAAGAACTTTGTAGGATGTTTGTAAGATGCAAACAAGTAAGTCATAATTGCAGTCATTTTGGCTATTTTTACACCACAGTTATGATTTATCAAAGCACTTACATAAAAATTACAATTTAGCACATACTTACATTCTTTATTATTCTTAAGCAACAAAAAGTTGATGTAAAGTGGTATGAAAAATATTAACAATAGTACACTTAATGCACACCAACAAACCATATCCCATCTCTGTCCCCTATTTGTAGTTGTAAAAGTACGTACTATAAGGAATTTAAACTTGAGCGTCAGTTTAAGATTTCTGTTAGCGCTTTAATAAAACAGTTTCCAGAACTTTATTTTACCATTCATAGCTATATACACTAAAGAAACATTGGCTCTCCATTCAGAATATTGAGGGGCGAAATGTAGGTTTTCAGAAATGTCAGGGATCAAAAACAGTGTCATTTAAGGGTCAGATAAAACTACACATACAGATATCAACTGCCTGTAGTTGTAGTGTTAAATAGAAATGATGCAAAAAGAGAATATTACTCATGAATTAAACATTTTAGGCACTAGCAAATCGCTAATGGACATTTTCAATGACGCGAATTCAACATTCTTGCAAAAAATAAAATCTTGAATTTTCAGAAAAATCGCGAAATAAACGTTACGCGAAAATTTACAATACTTACTGGGATTTATTCCAGCATCCGTAGCAATAACTGTGACTTCATATTGACTTTGTGTCTCCCTATCTAAGATACCACTTACAGACACGATGCCAGTAGTCGGATCTATGGTAAACAATCCACTGCCAGAATTTGTAACACTAAGAACAGAATAGGTGATATCCCCATCTACGCCATCATCAGCATCAGTAGCATTAACATTATCAACACTTGTACCCATAGCAGAGTTCTCAGGTATGTTTACAGTATTTGCAGATGTTAGTAGAACTGGCGGGTCCTCATTAACATTTGTTACAGCTACAGCAACAGTTGCCGTGGCAATGTTACCGCCGGCATCTATTGCTTGAACCACTAACACATAATTCATGGTTCCTAGATCATAATCTAGGTTTGTAACATCGTCAATCACTACCTCTCCATTAGCATCCACTCTGAAAACATTGTCTGCATTACCACCAGAGAAACTAAGTGTATGAGAATTGTCATCAATGTCTACTACGGTCACCGTGGTAACGGTTAGACCAGCGGCTGAAGTCTCGTTGATAGATGCAGCATATACACCAGGGTTAAAACTAGGAAGTCCATCATTTATATCCGTTATGGTAATAATAACAGATTCTTGTGCACTTCTAGCAGGGCTTCCATTATCTGTCGCAATCACAGTTAATGTTATTGTCGGTGAAACCAAGCTGTCAAAGTCCACTTCAGCAAGGGTATAAATGTCACAAGTTGTAGGATCAATGTCAAAGTTTGAGTTAGGTGGATTGATTGCACATGTTACAGTATCTGAGCCATCTTGATCAGTGGCAGTAACTGTGTATATAACAGTTCCAATAGCAGTATGCTCCACGTGGTTTGTTGTATATGGTGTACTCTGAAACACAGGGTCATGCTCATTCACATCAGTAATTTCAAGGTTGACTGTAGCAGTGAAGGACAGAGCTGGGGTGGCAGAGTCAGCAACTAGAAACAAGATCTTGTATGTGGTAGTTGTTTCATAGTCCAATACAGTTGCTGCATCTGTTGAAATTCCACCTGAGGCATCAATGTTAAACAGAGCACTAGCAGCTCCATTTACTGTCAGGACAGAATAAACTAACTGACTGTTACTGGTTCCACTTTCATCAGCATCCGAACAAGTGAGAGATGCAATATTAGTGGAACCAGCAGTGTCTTCAGGGAACTCAACAGATTGTAATGCAGGACTACAAGCCGGGGCGTTATCGTTAGCGTCAGTGACAGTTAATGATAGAGTTGTCGTTCCTGTACGAGGAGAGGTGCCATCATTGTCTGCACCTTCTATCACCAAAACATAAGGCAAAGTTGTAGCAGTTTCAAAATCCATAGCTGCGACAATTTTGACTTCCCCCGAAGAGGCATCAATATCGAACATGTTGTCTACGTTACCACTTACAATAGTGTAGGTCACTTCACCTGTAAAAGATATAAACTTGATGAGAACTTACATCAGCTGAAATCATGTTTTACATCTAAAGCCATTTAATATAATGCTACATACTATATATGTACTGTCACTTGTTGTCAACTGATTAAAGCAGCCATCTGTCATAAACATCCAGTAATACAAGATGTCATCTTTTGTATAAATAAACCTGTATTAAACAGTCACTTGTTTTAAGCAGCAACACTTGGTGCATCCCTTGACAAGTTAATTAATGCAGCAACTTCTTATTGCTACCAGTGACTAAACATTTTTATAAAAAGTTACGGAGAACCACAAACATATACATATAGCTAAGTAATTATCTTTGGTAGCTGATTTTCATTTGTGCAAAAAAGGACACATTTAAATAATGCACAATTTGATGTGCAAACTGCTCCTTCTATTCTCAAATCAACAGTTACCCAAACTATGCCAAAAAACCACAAAATAGTCACCAACACTTCGATGTAAGACATACCTGCATCACCACTGTCTGTATCTGCTGCAGACACTGTACCAACCACAGTACCAACACTGGTATCTTCTCCAGTTGTCATAGAATACGGGTTTATTGTAAATGTAGGGTCGTTGTCATTAACATCTAAACAAATCATAAAAATTACTATCGTTAACAATCAAAGCACTGATGAAAAGCGTTTAAAGTACTGCAAAGACTCCAAATCTCCCACTTACAAATCATGAAAACCCCACTTGAGAGTCGAAAAAGGTTGGGAAGCATGAAGTTGTAACTATGAAAATACCACAGCATGCATAATTATGTAATACAGTAAAAGACATTTGTTTGTGTAGAGCAGTATTAACATTATCCTCGTTTAAAAAAAATATATTTCTGTAGTTAAATAATCAATCATTAACATGTCACTATAACGCAGGTACAAAGAATACTGTATAGACCTGCTTATAATGCAACCTGACTTGTAAGAGTGTCTATGCCAAATCCCAATGTGCCAGTCTATAGTTTGGGGCGTCTTATAGCCAAAGTTACCTTTTGAATGCATATATATGGTATTATTCAAACATTGCAAGAACATTGGACCAAATGTATGTTAGATAATTCCTCTAAATACACAATATCATGTAATAAAACTATGTCAATATTACCTGTGACTGTGATGGAGAGTGTTGTTGTTGTAGTTAATGCAGCTGTACCACTATCTGAAACTTCTATGACTAGAGAGTAGCTAGCTGTGACTTCTCTATCCAGGCTGTTCACAGTAGTCACTTCACCACTTGTAGATATACTCATATCACCATCTGATAATAACCAACATTGTGAAATTACAGTAGAATCTTGTTAATATAATACCATGAGCTTCTATCTGAAGAAATGCTTTAGACACGGATATACACAGAACGGATAAGCAGGTCTAAAAATAGCCTAGTTATGACCTGACTACCCATAATGCATTGTGCGCTTCGGTAAGCCGATAATTGTGAACATGACTTATCCAAAAGAAATCTTTTTTTCGTGTCAAAACCACAAAACTAAGTGGTTTGATCATTTTCAACAAATAAAGGACACCCCAAAGATCACAAAAAATATTGATTTATAAGAAAACAGTCGTAAATAAGTTTCCTTAGGGATTTAAAAAAAGTAAATATCGGAAGCGATCCAAATGAAAATTTATCGATCAGGATAGGTCACAGAAAATGTGGTCTATGTCACATTTGACAGATGAATCGTCCAAAATATCTATACTAAAACTTTCCTAACACATAACGGAACAAATTAATTCCCATCTTTGCTTATTTTGACGAAGAATTGCTTTTAATGAAAACAAATATCTCAAATCAGACTGAATTGGTGAAATAATCCAAGATGGCGGCGGCTAGCGAAAAAAAAGCGCCAACTTGAGAATCTCGTCAAGTCTCGTACAAGTAAGCCGATCGCGATATTTTTTTATTCCAATATGGCGGCCTATATATGAAATATAGTGGGAGTCGAATGAGTAGCTTTTCCGTCTAATGTATTTCCGTGGCTTTAGAGATGTTTGTTCAAACTTGAAAGACAGGGAAGTATTAGAAAATCACAAGAATGTTTGTGAAGTCAGTTATCGAGACTTTGTCAAAATACCAGTGTTTCATGTAACATCAACTAAGAACTTAAATAAATTGCATAACATAAGAAGGGGTTTTGAAATAGGTGTCCCACAAAGGGCAATAACCTCACCAATAATCATCTGACCAACAATTCCAGACAATATGCACAACCAGGCTTGGTACAAAGAATTCATGTGAAGTTTTATGGAAATTCAACCAATGATTAAGGAGACCAAGCGCAGACAAACTTACTAGCATCCATCCATACAGACAGATGAACCACAACTAAAATCAGCATGTCTCCCCTACTATACGTGGGAGACATAATAATGAGTTATTATAAGCAACATGACCAACTAATATTTTACATGTATTTAGTGTCTTATCATCTATTTCTTAAATACAGTATACAAGGAAAGAATCTATTACTGGCTATGTTCACTGAAATATCTAAATCACAGTTCACAGGGAACTCAATAGATCCCGGTTAAAACACTAGCCGTAGTATGCAATATGTTTATCAACAATAGAAGCTGACAGAATTATATTTATAGTACGGAGAATTTGACATGCCTATCAACCTTCTATTAGCATAATTTAACAGCTGATATATTGTCTAAATTTATAACCCCGGTTGTATGTTTTCATAAGCGGTAAGAATCACGAAGACACTCAAGGTGTTATACCAATGTAAATCTGGAGGACCGATACTGCACAATTTGCTTGCAGAAATTAATATATTTAACGCAAGAACCTTGTAATATATTCATGCATAAAGGTCAGGATCAGGTCAAATCTCTGTCCTATATAATAAACTTACTTGTATTTCCGGATGTGATTGTGTATGTAGATACATCATTATTTGGGTTAGTAGCATCACTATCGGTACATGTAAGTTGTGCGACAGAGGCCGCGGCTCCTACATTCTCTGATACGCTAACACTGTAGACAGAACTTGTACAAGATGGTATAACATCATTCACATCACTTACTAGTACCGTCAAAGTGTAATCAGCTGTAAGGGCACCTGGGGAGTATAAGAAGAGCACATGAAGAACCTGGGTTATGCACAAAATTCAAGGTCTGCAGTGTGCCACTCATTGTGGGGTGAGTATATAAGCTTGCTTGAAATATCCATTCATTTGAAATAAACATAGCAATAACCTATAAATTCTGAAATCTTTACAGCCATACCATGACAAATAAAACAGTTTAGCTTTTTTTGCTGATTACCATTGAAGGACCCTCATTTATAGAAAGCAGGGGTTCCGTTTGACTCTGGAGTAGGGGTTTTGACCCTTGAAATTTTCAAAAAGCCACATTTTGACCATGAAGGGTCATTTTCTCTTAAAATTATGGGAATTTTGTCTTTAAAATGGTAACATTTTTTCAAAAGCATCAAAACGACCCTTCAGATTCAAAAGTGGAGGATAATGTTAATTTGTTTGTACACATACTAATAACTCAAGTGATTTACCTGGACTGGTGCCACCATCAGTAGCTGTCACAGTAATGGTATAAGTCTGTGTAGATTCCATGTCAAATGATCCAATCAGAGTTACCTCCCCTGTGGTAGGGTTTATAGCAAATAAGCCCGCTGTATTTCCAGCTGTTATAGAGTATGTAATACTTCCATCATCACCATGGTCGGTATCAGTGGCAGCAACAGTAACCACGGTAACAGGTCCCGAATCTTCTGCTAATGTCTGTGTAGAACTTGTAGGGCCAAATACTGGTGTATTGTCATTATAGTTTGTAACAACAATGGCCACTGTTGCTGTTCCTGAGTTGGTACCATCGTCTGCTTGTATGACAAGGGTGTAGCTTTTGGTGACAGAATCATAATCCAGGTTTGTGACATCATCTATAGCAATCACACCCGATGTTTCCACACGGAATACTGCTGGTATGTCAGCATTTCCAGAGATTATAGAATATGTCGGGGTACCACTATCCACATCCAGGGCAGTTACTGTGGTTACAGTCGTTCCCATCCCATCATTCTCTGATATAGTTGCTGTGTATACTGCCGGACTGAATACAGGGACGCCATCATTAGCATCAGTGACTGTTATCGTCACAGTAGCTGTACCAGTTCTCTGTGTGGCCCCGTCATCGGTAGCTTCTACTACAACCTCATATGTCACCAAACCACCGTCAAAGTCTAACTCCGATATTAGATATAATTCACCAGTGGACGGATCAATACTGAATTCTGAACTTCCTGGATTTATAGAGTAAGATATATTGTCACTGGTATCAGCATCTGTGGCGGTAACCACAGCGACGGAATCACCAATATTGGATGTTTCTAGAACAGTCTGAGCATATGGCAAAGACTGAAACGCTGGATTAAATTCATTAAAGTCAGTTACAACTATATTCAAAGTAGCGGTGCCAGTTAGACCAGTTGTACCTCCATCGATAGCATGAATGATCACTACTTTAACCTGATCTGTTTCATAATCTAGACCAGCAGTTGCAAGGTCAAACACTCCAGTTGAGGAGTCTATTTGGAAAGGTGTAGTAGTAGCGGCTCCATCCACACTAACTATAACGTAAGACACCACACCATTTGATCCAGTGTCAGTATCAGTACAGGTAACAGTTCCTATGTTAGTAGACCCTCCAGTATTCTCTGGTACTGTAAATGTTTGCAGCATTGGAGAGCAATCCGGCGTCACATCATTAATGTCATTTATATTAACAGTAAGTGTAGCAGTTCCAGTTCTAACTGTGGCCTCCTGATCTTCAGCATGCACTATGAGAACATAGGAGGTATTTGTTTCATAGTCTAGATCACTGACCACTTTTACCTCTCCGGAGACACTGTCAATGGCTAAGTTGGAATCGACATTTCCACTAAATATGCTAAATTCAAATGTACCTGTAAGTAAGGAAATTGCATTCAGAAACATGCTTTCAACAAACTGGTAATCAAATAGATGATTACCAGCAACAAACAGTTAAAACAATGATTTAGCAATTGTCTACAGTAAAAAAAGAATAAAAAACTCATAGAAGGGGCAGGGCATTTCATACACTCATATGAACAAACTACTCTCAATGAGGTAAATATTCAGATCATATTTCATGAAGTTTCAAGAAAATAAGGCTGAAATATGTTGCCTTATGAGTGTTTTTTTCTAATTGAATGCCTCCCACAAGAAAGTTTGGCTACTTATGATTTGGTAACTATCAGATTACTCAAATGTTACCATACCATCATACAATGTGACAATAAACAATACTATAAAAGTTTTTGACACAAACATGTATGTCTCCCACAAAGGGCCATAACTCCAGCCAATATCATCCTAACCAATCATTCATGACAATATGCTAAACTAGACTTGGTACCTGAGGCTTGGTACCAAGTATTTACATGTGAAGTTTCATTGAAATCCGACCAATGGTTATGGAGAACTAGTGCGGACATATTTTGTGACATTCATGCAGACAGAAATCCAACCCAAAATCAATATGTCTCACCCACTACATATCAGAGACATAAATACATACATGCTTATCGAAATGGTTTTAGTCAAATATGTTTGCCATACAACAAAATGTGTCCTATAAACACAAAACAAAGATTTTGTAGTCCTACCTGCATCACCTATATCGAGATCACTAGCTACTAATGTGGTCACTGTGTCACCTATAGCAGCATCTTCATCGATGCTTACAGTGACATCAACGGGACTGAATATTGGGCTATTGTCATTTACATCTGAAATAAACAAATGATTTATGCTACATATAGTATACTAATTAATTTAGGTTGATATTGAAAACATGTTCTATAATTTAGATTTAATTTAATCTCTTTTACAACTAATTGCTGATGGTATCCATCACTGCGAGGGTATGAGAGAAGACATTCAACTTCAGCGCGACTGCGTCACACCAGGATACCAGTTTTATTTTATCTTTGGTATGATGAAGCAAACCCAACCCTTCTTCAATCAAATCAGATGCTCTAACAAAAGACTTCAGTTAGGTAGGTAGCAAATAATTAATCTGGAACACTTTATTTTTCTGAAATGTTAACCTAATTGTGGGTCACCCTCTTTGGAATTCTGAGGGTCAGCATATATGTTTGACAATAAATGTTTTAAATCAAGATACCATTTGGTATACCAACAGACATGTGCAAAGTAATTTGTCTAAGGACACCCAACACTTCTTCATCAGGAGGCAATATAAGAATGCAAGTAACATGATACAAACCTGTCAGGATCACAGATACTGTAGTAGTTGCAGTCAAACTGATGGTACCACCATCTAAAGCTTCAATAACAATTTGATAATCTGGTGTAACCTCTCTGTCCAGTGAAGGAGAAACTGTTACACTGAGCATACCAGTGTTTCCATCTATCTCAAAACTACCATCTGAAATGCAAAAGTTAGAAACCATATCACGAAAGACTTGAAAACTGTACAAATGATGAAAGAACAGCAACTTTATTGACAGCCCTCAATGTATTGGATAACTCGAAATTAGTTACAAACTAAGAAACTACCATAACACAGGTCCAGGGATAATACTTTAGCTTTCATCAAACAAAACTCAAAGCATTTTCCATGATATTTCCATAACAAACTTGAAATTCCAGACAATGATTTTTCATGACCAAGTTGTTTCACTTTTTCATGAATAATCCATACAGAACTCACTTCCCAAACATTTTCTAGGTCTGTACAAACCATAAGGTTGCTACACTACATGTATGACATGTTTGATTACATGGATCACTAATTGATAACATTATAGTATTACTCATGATTTCTCTCAGTAATTAATTACATTACATTTAATCAAGTACAGTCAACTCTCATTATCTCGAACTCGCTTATATCGAATTTTCCGTTATGTCAAAGTTTTTTTCAAGTCCTGATTTTTCTCCTTCTTTGTCTATATGAAATCTCGAGACCTATCTCGAAGTTTCAGCTCAAATTTTTCGATATGTCAAATCAATTTTTGGTCCCGATTAATTAATTCGCACTTTAAATCTATTGTTCATCTCGAAGTTTGGTCGAAGTCTGAACGTATTTGACTAGCGTCGAATGTTTTTCACACTTCGCCAGTCTGAAATATTCGATTAACCTGTAATTTTCGCGCCTTCCATTGTTGAATAAATATTTGTTTGCAACAATTTGCGCGAAGGTGTCATAAAGATTCGAGTTACATCCAAACATCAATAAACATGTCATTTCGAACAATTGTTTGTAAAAATAATAATTAAAGAACGCAAGATGTTAAAACATGTCTAAATGAGTGAGTGCTTTAAACAGCAACGTACTAAAACGAAAAGAATAATATGCATTTTCTCGAGGAGGAATACATGTACATAAATATCAAAACAGTCAATTCTCACGAATATGTCGTTTTTACAACCGTAACAATATGGCGGCGTAAAATGATAGAAACTGAAAAAACTTGCAACTTTGATGGCGAAAATTTTATCTCGAATTTTCGTTATGTCGAAGTAATTTCCACGGTCCCGTGAAATTCAAGATAATGAGAGTTGACTGTATTCAATTACATTACATTACTTTTAATGAAAACTTGAAGTACAATAAACAAACACTCACCATTTCCACCAATGATCTGGTATGTGACATCAGTGTTGGGACTTTCAGCATCTAGGTCAGTACAAGCTACAGTGAGAATATTTGTAGAAGCTGGTGTATCTTCAGGTAGTTCAGTAGAGTACAAAGATGTTCCACATACTGGTGTATTATCATTCACATCAGATATGGTCAACGTGAAGGTGAATGTGTCTGTCAATGAGCCTGAAACAAACAGATATGGTCAAAGTGAAGGTGAAAGTTCCTGTCAATATACCTTGAAAATGCTGATGATAAAACAAACAGCCCTTTACTCCATATACTTTTCTTGTAAGAGATGAGAATTTGGAATGTGCACACATCTCATGTGCAGTTTTTAGGACAAATATCATGAATGATCTCCCTTGATGAGATCTTATACTAAGTCCATTTTCATGATTTACATTGTTTATCCCTCCATACCTATTATTAGAAAATATGAACAGCAAAAATCAAGTAGAAATTTGTACTACATCCCCCAATCTCATTGAAATCAGACCCTTATTACTCTTCACTACTTTACCCTAATACAGGATCTGACGACACTCTGTACCAGGGGTCATGTCGATGTGAACTTTACTTTATCCAATCAAATTGCTTCTTACACAAATAAGAAAGTGAAGTGAATAACTGTTGAGCCTACGTGACATCATTGTGTGTCATGGAGGTCATTAATTTTGAATATGACCTCTTACAGAGTCTAGTCAGATCTCTAACAGCATAAAGGAATGGAGCAAATGTCAGGGTCTGATTTTGATGAAAATTGTACATCACCTGGGTTAGTTCCAGCATCTTCAGCTTGCATGGTAAAAGATAAGGGATTCGTCACGCTCTCTCTGTCAATCTGTGTTGCGATTGTTACATCTCCTGTTGCTGGATCAATGGCTAGAGCACCGGATAAACCGCCCGGGGATGAAATAATAGAGTAAGTTATATCACCATCAAGTCCAGCATCAGCATCGGTTGCATTGACAGTAATCACTGCACTTCCAATAACTAGGTTTTCATCAATGGTACTTGAAGCAGACGCCGGTGAGAATACAGGATTATGATCATTATAGGGAGTCACTTCTACATGTACAGTGGTACTGGCGGTATTAGAGGCACCATCAGCCGCATTCACTACCAGCACATAACTGGTATCAACCTCATAATCTAGAACCGCATTCTGTATAGTTATCACACCAGTATTTGTACCTATCTGGAAGACTGAAAATGCATTTACAAGACTGTAGGTCACAGAAGCATCATCAGCATCAGTTGCAGTCACCGTGGTTACCGTTACACCAACATTGTCATTTTCCGAAATACTGGCTGAATATACAGCCGGTAAGAAGACCGGTGATTCATCGTTATCATCAAGTACTGTTATAGTTAGAGTAACTGTTGTAGATAGAGCACTAGGGTTAGTACCATCGTCTTCAGCTACAACATATATCTCTATAGGGTTCGTAGCCATAGTGTCAAAATCTAAAGCTGCAACCAAGGTTATTTCTCCCGAGTTTGAATCAATACCAAAGTATGTGTTTGTTTCATTGAACAAGTAAGACACAGATTGGGCAGTATCTGCATCTGTAGCTGCTACAGTGAACACTGACGTGGAAACAGCAACGTTTTCAGATAAAGAGATGGAATACGGGGTGGTAGTGAACACTGGACTGTGTTCATTATAATCAGTGATATCTACATGTATAGTGGCAGTGGTAGATAATGCTGCAGTTCCACCGTCAGTGACTGTAATCAGAACACTGTAACTTGTTGTAGATTCAAAGTCAAAACTTTGTCCGGTATCTATGGTAACTACACCACTTGTGCTTACAGCAAACAAGGAACCTGGACCACCTGCATTCACTGAAGTGATGGCGTATGAAAGGTCATTGTTAGGCGAGGTTAAATCAGCATCGGAACAAGCTAATGTGGCGATAGTTGAACCAGCAGCGTAATCTTCAGCGTAGGTCACAGTTTGTAGACTAGGGGTACACACTGGAGGCAGGTCGTTCTCATCAGATACTGTGATGGTAACTACAACTGTTGAACTCCTTTGTAATGCTCCGGAATCATAAGCTACAACATCAAACGTGTAAGATGTGGTTGTTTCATGATCAAGTGCTGTTTTTATAAATATTTCTCCAGTGTCTGTATCCAGGTATATGTTAGCGTGTGTTGTCATACCGTAGTACACCAGTCCATCATCACCAGCATCTGTATCTGTAGCTGCCACTTGTAATACACTTGTACCTATTGCCGTACTTTCACCAATAGTTGTTGAATAACTGCTGGATACAAATGCTGGATTGGCCTCATTGGAAGGTGTTACTGTCACTGTCACAACGGCTGTGCTAGATTTTGCACCGGCCGCTCCACCACTGTCAATAGCTTGGACGTATAGAGTATAAGATGTTGCTGTCTCGTAGTCTAGAACTGCCGCAGTTTCAATGTCTCCTGATGAAGTCCCGATACTGAATCTGCTAGCATCATTACCGGCTACAATAACAAACAGAAATATATTAAGGCAAGAAAATAATACCAACCTTACACCAGGAATAACAAACAAGGATATCCTTTTTGGGTATAAAATCCTATTGTCAGTTATAGTATTTCATTCAGAGAATCAAAACATCGGGAAAACAATCCTGGAACTACTTATAAATATACACCTATTGGCAACCAGGGATTATCTAAACAACTTGTAACCTCCTGTTCCCAGACAAACACTCTTAACAACTAGCAGGCATATAGTTGGGCGTACACAAGTACATTTTCTCGATAAATGCCAAAAATAACAAGAGCACCACCTACGAGTGCTTGAAACTCAACTTTCTCATACTTGATAGTACCCTTGCTCATCTGTGAGTGAAAATTCTATTAGCAACAAGAGCAAATAACTCATAAATGTAAGTCACAGGGTTACCACCCTTGTTAGTATTGGCTCCCCTTGTGATGGTATATAACTATGTTGAGTTTCAAGTGGATACCTTTGATAGTCTTTTAGAAAATGACTCTGACAATAAACTCAACCAACACACATGCAGACGATCCCATGACAATAGCTCGATTTTTTTCTTCGAAAAGTCAAGCTAAAAATGAAATTAAAGAAAAAATTGCATTACAATCTATCCATTTTGGATGTGTTCAGTACCCTTATAAAATTGTTGCATTTTAATTTGCAATGCCATGTAAAATGTATGACCTGCGATCTAGTTTCAGCTGACATGACCTATTAGTCTAAAATTCCAAATATGGAATAAATTTACCTGTTATACTGAATGTAACTGTTCCGTAATCATTGGTACCAGGATCATCAGCATCTGAAGCAGTCACTGTTACCAAGGTGATTCCTGCAGGGTCATCTTCGGATATATCTTGACTGTAAAATAACAATACAATGTATAACTCGATTATTTAGGTCAGTCCCCCCTTGTTTACATAACATTGAGTACACAAATATTGCAATTTCTCTTATAAATTTCTTATTTTAATAGATTAGTATGTTGCTTAGTGAATAAGGTATTGGTTTTCACTTCCTTTTTCTCAAAAATAAATATTTAAAACAATAAAAATACAATGATATGATATTGCAATATTGGTATACAAGTGACAGACCTGAATAAACAGGCTATACTGTACATGTAACATGGTGAAGTGTTTGTTTATCATATTGTATAAAACCTATGAGACACATATTTCATGATGACAGTATCCCTCAAGATTCCTATCCTTCAATGCCAAGCACAAGGCATGTCGGCCATAATGTAACTATTATTATCCTCGGCCTAGAGGCCGAGGGTATATTGGAATGCCAAAATAAAATTGACTATGGAGGAGCACGTGACCACATGTCAATGCCTGATTGGCTAATGTGTCAGTCTGACTTAAGGTAAGTCTAGACAGTACATTTTGGTTTTAAAATGTACTGTGTAGTTACATGTAGTATACTTCTACCACACAGTTTCTGGAGATGTACCGTCTAGACACATCTTCACGAATTCGCCAATCCTCTGCTGTAAATGGTCTCAATGTTTGAATAACGACAGGGGTTCGGCTTTGTTACTATTGATGTAGAATGTTTGAAAATTGTTAGGCCAAAATAATTTATGGAGTGTTTCCACGTTGATAAGGTAGGATTACCGGTATTCTAACCAACAAGCGGGTTCAGCCATATACACATAGAGGAACTCATGGTGTGCACGAATTATCGATAAAATACAGCAACGACTGACAACTGCAAATAAGCCGTTCGATGAAGAACGTAGAGCTATTGTTGCAACGTCTTTTTGTAATATCCAATGCAGAATATTGGCTTTATTAGAATCGAATTAATAAACATGTACCTGTGTTTTATCTATAATAAAGCTTGTTCAGGTGCGCATCCAAACTAGTGACTGTGCTTTATTCTACGATAAAACACATGTACACATTCATTATTTCTTAAGTAAAGTTACTGTTGTAAAAACTGGTCTGGCTGAGGAAAACTATTTGACTTGTTACACTAACTGGTGAATCATCAACCAGCCTTACTAGAACAAGCCTCTGTCTGAATTTAAACCTCAAACCTCCTTAACTATACACAGTCAGTGTTGTATTATTAGTATAATACATCTCTTGCTACCTGAAGTAAGGTTCTGGTATGTAGCAGACGAGAAGGGCAATGTTTTAGACTCGTTAACCATTTTAATAATGGCTAAAAGTGTCATCATGTAAATTGGAGTCATGGGAATGGGGATGCCTTTATATTGGGGAAAATTTCGGGGAATATCACTTTAACAACTAAGAGGGAATATTTCTCATAAAGTTGCTTACAAAGTAAAATAATTCATGAGAGCCTTTGTTTGACAAATTCTTAAAAATCATTTTGATTTATAATCGTTCTACAAACCTGTATGAATTTGGATTAAATATCGGAGCATTATCATTGGTATCAGTGACGGTAACGGCTACAGTAGCAGTTACAGCATTAGTACCATCACTGGCTTCAACCAGGAGTGAATAAGCTGGTGTTATCTCTCTATCTAGTGTGCCTGCAAGTAGTATCTGACCGGATGATTGATCCAGTGTGAAATCTGTAGGTGTTGTTACCCAGGTATATGTTATACTGTCATCTTTGTCCCCATCTGTTGCCAGTACCGTGCTGATCAGTGTGCCAGGTGGTGTATCTTCAGATCGACTTACACTGTACGTAGCTAAATAAAAATATACAACATACTGCAGTCATACTTTCCATTTGTGTTTAATAATTTCAGACTATCAAACTTAAGCAATATTTTCTTGCACTGGTATTTTTATAAAATTTACAATGCTTTCTGGTTTATGTTATTTTTATGTTTTTAACGCCATTTTTAACCATTTATATACAATTGGTAGTTGATCAGTACTCTGAGTCTTGTCTAGAATTAACAATATGCCAATTAATACTTACCTTAATTTCAGTAAACCACTGACAACTTCTTGGAACGATATGATGATATGATTATGGTCAATGTAAGGAAGAAACCTGGGGATACCAGGCCCCGATCTCCCGAAGCATCTCAAGTAGAAATCTCATCTCAAATTGAGACTTTGCTCAAATCAGAGTCAGAATTTGAGATAAATTTGAAGTTCAAGCTCTTTAAATTTTACTGTAATAAACTAAGAATAAGGTTTTCTTTTTTGTGATGCGAATTTTGAGTCCCGCCTCCTATGGATATTTTCTAAAAGAAACATGTCAATATTTGAGATGAGATTTAACTCAAATTGAGATGTTTAGGGAGCTAGGGACCAGTTAGTGGTTCAATAGTCTTAGCAAGGTAACTTATTATAATGTTCAATATCCTTTTAGTGTTCATTGATAAACTCATATTAAATGTGTACATACTTTGTGTGAATGATGGTGGATGTTCGTTGACAGCGGTCACTGTAATTCGTCCAGTCACAGTCAATACATTAGTACCATCGGATACGTCAATCACAAAGTCGAACAATGGTGACGTCACTGTGTCATAATCAATACTAGCCAGTAACTGTAACACAATTCAAAACAGTTACCGGTATGTTGTCATTTTAGTTTAAGAGAGGGGACGTAAGGTCCAAAAAATGCAAAAAGATTTTTCTGAAACAGACAATTTTTTATAGTATTAAACATATACATGTATATTCTTTCCGCTACCATAGCGTACTAATGCAGACTCGCCGGGATGGCCATTTCGGCCTTCCGTAGTTTTCGACCTAAATGCCCAAATTCGGGAATTTTGCTGTCATGGGTACACAGGCATCCCAGACTACAGGATATTACGGGCCCAGGGTCGTGCACAGGTTTTTGGGCCCGCTAGACCCCTTTAAAGAGGGCTTTGAACGTAGATTTTACAAAACTGAAATTACTGGTCCTACCCGCCATTGCGGTACGATTCCCTGTGGAATTGCATTAACATTTAGCGCCAAAAAGTTTTTATTTTTCTATAGCAGGAATATAAGGCTAGACAAAGGGGTCAGGACCAATGCCCTAAAGGGGCCAAAAAGTAGGCCTGTCAAGCTAAAAAAAAAAAAAAGAAGTTTTTCGCGCAAGGGTCACCGTCACATCATCATTTCCGGTGACCTTTAGTCGAAATGTTGACTATTTTTTCTACTTTCGGTTTGAGGTAGGTGTGTAGCATCCGGATGTATCGAGTTTTTATCAGTGCTGCAAGTTAATAGTGTCTCAGGGACGGGGTATAGGGACCATATGAATTTCTCATAACCCCCCAAAAAATCGTGGTAGCGGAAAGGATATACAGACAAACATGATTGAACAGACCACCACTAGAAACAGTAGAAAGTGGTTTACATCACCTAGGTTGTCTCTCTTAACAGGTAAAATATCATTGAAAATGGTATAAAGAGGAGACTAAATGTGTGATCACTGCATACAGGTTTTGTAATAGTGGTCTTTATTTGCAGGTGATCTTTGATACAGGTGGAAGTACTGTAAACCAATTTACTTTCACGAATACTATTTTTCGTGTTTTGTTGATCGTCGGCTCATTCAAGACTACAAATTTTCGTGTTTTATGTCACCTGCAATGTCCATGTTAATGTATTTAGCACTTTTGCAGCGACTGAATTTCGCGAAATTCTACCACTCGCGAACTCTGCAAAACTAAATTGCGTGAAATAATTTCTTGGTTTACAGTAATTTATAACATATCATTGCATTTAATCACAACAGTATGGTGAATTGTTGACATTTGTCCAAGTACTTGTCTATCAAAGAACGTACCTCTAAATCAGCGCCATTCATCTGGAAGTATGTAGCATCACCGCTGGTCATAGTGTATGTCAGAGTATCACCGTCAGCATCCGTACATGTGAAGGGGAACACTACATCACCACCTGTCCCCTCTTCAGCCATTGTTCTACTAAACGCCAGATCAGAAGTGCATGATGGGAAGTTATCATTGACGCCTGACACGGTTATACTCACAGTAGCTGATGATGAATTATCACCAGAATCCTCGATAGCTTGAATGATCAGATCGTAACTTGTTGGTGCCGTGTCTGCATTTAATGTACCCACTACAGAGATCTTCCCACTGCTTGGATCTATGTTAAACTTGTTGTCAGTGTTTCCAGACAGTATCGAGTATATCAGTGATCCGTATGTACTGTCAGCGTTATCTGGATCTGATGCTGTTACAGTAGTAACCGATGCTCCGATAGCGGCATTCTCAGCAACGGTGACTGAGTATGTAGCAGACGCAAACGTTGGACCCCCATCATTAACATCGGTCACTGAGATATCTACATACACCAGAGTGCTCGACACTCCATCAGACACAGTCACTTCAATCTCAAATGATGTGGCGGTTTCATAATCTAAGGCAGCTGTAAAATGGAAAGAAAGTACTATTTTTTGTTCTAGTCATACAAATCAATATATCTATAAACTAAATATGTATATTGCGCAGTCATTAATTAATAATCTATTGGTGATCTACAGGTAGGGTAATCATTTTGGGATTGAGAAGTCCAAAATCTGTGCAACTGCCTAATTTCTCTGAGAAAGAATAGCCCACAATATTAATGCTCTTCTTTACTCAGGTCTGAGAGGATCAAAAGCCAAAATAAATCTTTGAACTTTGACTTCTGAGTCAGACCATAAACAGAATCTTGCATGTGGCATTATTTTTTTTATAGGAGAATCAGGTGACTAAAATGGTTCTTTACACAGTGAGAAATATTGCAGAAATCCTAATACCAGGGGTGCTGTGGCCTGGTATTCTACAAATGCATACATGACAAAGTTAAAGCTGAGGCCATTATGTTTGAATTATATAAATGAAATTTTAAATTGGTCCTTTTTATAACATATGGTTGGTGAGTCCATCAGGCACTTCTATAACATAAACAACTATATAACATACTTGATATTTGGAGTGTGGGAGGAGCACCAACGAGAGCAAAATTATTTGTTGGTGTTTGACTTGTTATCGTATATGTTAGAGTTGCTGTATCAGCATCTGTACATCCAAAACTTGCAATCACATCATCACCAATACCTGAAAGAACAAGAAATATCCCAGAAGATGAATACCAACAATTTAAACGTGTGTCAGGTAATCCTTCGTTTATCACTGATTATATGTATGAGGACACCTTATACACTCATAACATATTATTCACGTTATTGTAATGAACATACAGACTTGGTATAAATGACTCTACAATCAATGGCTGTCCAGAAATATTGCATTTAAAAATGCCCGAAAAAAGATAACACAATAAAAAAATCCAAGCACAACACGCATTTGATATGTACAACTAAGTTCAATACAAATGCATCCAGTGAAATTTTAACAAATACTGCACCATTGGTTGTTGAGAAATAGCACAGACAAAATGTGTCTAAATGACTGGGTACAATACAATACTGTATAGATGAAAGTTACATACTCCAATGAAAGGGTTTAGAACATAAACCTTATAACAAACCAGATAACCATAAAAGGGGTCAAAGTTTGAAGGACTTACTTGTATCTTCTGTTACCGAGACAACATGAGCTCCGGGTGTACATGATGGGGCCACATCGTTGACATCAGTTACTTGTACAGTTATGGTACCAGTACCCTACAACAAATATATAATATCATATGACTATGATCAACTAAAGCTGACATCATTTGGCCGACTAATCCCCCCTGAATCAGATGTGCCATTGTGCAGATGCGCTATGTTCCTAAAATATAAATTGAGTTTTGGAACTAGGTATTGGTTCTGAACATCATTTGTTTTCATACAGTCAATTATAAAAGTTGTATTCAATCAATTAGTTGATCTGACCAGTTTTCAAGTTTACCATAGTAATTAGTATTATTACCCTCCAACAAAATGCTTTTCCGCAAGCAACTGACAACATCTCCACATGTGGAAGACATGACAACAGCCAGATCTCCATAATAATGATGAGCATAGCCTTTATTTGCCAGTCAGCTTTCTGCTGAAATATGGCAGGCATATGAGTACCTCCATCCGTATTTGAACCTGTGATCACCAGATTAGACGGCAAGCCCGCTAACCGTAGAATACCATGGTCAAGCTTACCGTAAGTGCCCCTCCATCAACTGCCTCAACAGTAATCACATAAGATGTTGCAGACTCATAATCCAGTGCCTTTGCTAGTTTGACCTGGCCTGTTGTAGAATCAATGCTGAATATACTTGTCCCACTGTTGGTCACTGAAAAGTTTATAACAAAATATGGTCAACCACTGTTGGTTACTGAAAAGTTTATATCAAAATGCTGTCAACTAATGTGTTGTCTTGTTGGGTATATTTATTCATTTTCTATGGTTTCTAAGTCGATAAAATACAAATCAAATTAAATTTAAATCAACCATTCATCCTGATCATAGGTCCTGGGTGGTATTCAATATTGATCTTACTTGACTTAAGGATAAAGACAACCAATCAGATCACACCATATTAAACTCTTGGTCAGTTACAGGCAATATGATTGGTTATCCTCCAATTTAATAACATCAACATTGAATACCACCCCTGACCTGTGAAAATCAAAATGTAAAAGAATAAAAGTAGAAGAGGGAGTGATTTAGGGACAAGGGAATAGAGAGGGGGGATTTGAGGAGAAGAGGAGGAATGGATGAAAAGAGAACTGCAAGAAAGGAGAAGAAGAAGAAAGGAGAAATGGAAGAAAGGAAAAATTGGATGAAAGGAGAAATGGATGAACAGAGGAAATGGAAGAAAGGAGAAATGGATGAAAGGAGAAATTGGATGAAAGGAGAAATTGGATGAAAGGAGAAATTAGATGAAAGGAGAAATGGATGAAAGGAGAAATTGGATGAAAGGAGAAATTGGATAAAAGGAGAAATTAGATGAAAGGAGAAATGGATGAAAGGAGAAATTGGATGAAAGGAGAAATTAGATGAAAGGAGAAATGGATGAAAGGAGAATTTGGATGAAAGGAGAAATGGAAGAAAGGAGAAATGGAAGAAAGGAGAAATGGAAGAAAGGAGAAATGGAAGAAAGGAGAAATTGGATGAAAGGAGAAATTGGATGAAAGGAGAAATGAAAGAAAGGAGAAATGGATGAAAGGAGAAATTGGATGAAAGGAGAAATGGAAGAAAGGATAAGTGGATGAAAGGAGAAATGGATGAAAGGATAAATTGGATGAAAGGAGAAATGGATGAAAGGAGAAATTGAAGAAAGGAGAAATTAGATGAAAGGAGAAATGGAAGAAAGGAGAAATGGATGAAAGGAGAAATTGGATGAAAGGAGAAATGGAAGAAAGGAGAACTTTGATGAAAGGAGAAATGGATGAAAGGAGGAATTGGATGAAGAAAGGAGAAATGAATGAAAGTAGAAATTGGATGAAAGGAGAAATGGAAGAAAGGAGAACTTTGATGAAAGGAGAAATGGAAGGAGAAATGGAGGAATGGATGAACAGAGGAATGGATGAAAGGAGGAATGTATGAAAGGAGGAATGGATGAAAGGAGAAATAAATGAAAGAAGAAACAAATCAAGGAAAACATACCAGTGGTAATCTCATATCTCAAGATGTCATGAGGATCAGCATCATCGTCCGTTGCTGCATGCGTCACTATAGATGTTCCAACAGCTGTATTTTCAGAGAACGTGACATCGGCATCCGTAATTCCAAAATCTGGTGTGTCTTCATTGACAGGGTTAACTGTCACACTCACAGGTATTTCTAGGGTCGTAGTATCGTCTGTCACTTCCACGACAAGAGAGAAATGTTGTGTTCCAGCATCATAATCCAGTGCTAAAAAAAGAACATAAACAATCAATAATATGTAAATGGAAATATTAAATTAGTGACTTTCTGTACTTTTATCCTACACTTAAAACCCATTCGAATCTTGGCCGTGCACTGGAAATTTCAGAAAAACTTTTCAATGTTTCCCATCCAACTAGAGATGATCTGCTATACACCAGGCACATATTAAAGAACCAACTGGTCTATTCCCTCCGAAAGAGCTAGGGCAGCTAGCCAGGATTCCTTGTATCAAACAAACTTTCTGTCTCATCCCTCGAAGCCAGAGGCAGGGATAAAACTAAATGTCCATGCACTTATCCATGCACTTATACGACTGTCTCAGTTCAATCCAAAAAAAGACTGCCTTCTATAAACGCTTATGCCCCGATGGAAGACTTGTCCATCTAGCTTAGTCAATCCAGGGCCTTCATTCTGTTGAAATGCTGGATAGCGTTACATAGCTTTGACAATGTAATGAGTTTATGATGGTAAACAAGTATGCCAAATTTGAAAGCAATGCCATGGGACTTCAAAAAATATCTGAGTTTCAACAAATTAAAAGTTTTGGTTAGCATTTTCAGATGGTCGAACGAACGCACAGGACAATCAATATTTGACAGGCATAATTATTTTTAAACCAAAATCAGAAAGAATGGGAATGTCATGGGACAGAAGATATATACAAGTTTGTTGCTTACTGCTTGCTAGAGTGATCTCCCCTGTGTTTATATCCATACTAAACACGGTGCCAGTGTTACCAGATCCTATAGTATATTTCAATGTATCTACAGCATCAGCATCAGTACACACCATTGTAACAATCTACAACAAACAGTATGTAAACCAACACTTAAGACATCAGTGAAAATTCTATGATGACAATTTTAGTGAATGGATAATGTTTAAATATTTTGTAAAACAACACAGCATTTTTTTATACAAAATGCTGCTTCCATCATCTGACTACAGTGTTTTCAGAAGTCTGGCAATGTGAAATTGTAGAACAATAGTGTAAAAGGTATAACAGCATACTTTAATATCAATAATATTCGTGGGGGATTTAATTTCGTGGATTTCATGGATGACCTCAACCTAGATATTAAACCCCCAATGAATAGTTATACCAACAAATATATCAAGTTTACAGTGGCTGCCGTACTTGCTTTCAAGTTCAGTCAGGTATAAGACTGTTTTCGGGAAGTTTACTTGCATATATCAACATGTAATAAAACAATTATTATATGTTTGATTTTTGAAAGAATTATGGTAATAAGTGTGATCTTTGACCTTGCCTTTTTTCATGAAATTTGAAATCCTTGAAATTATGTCCCCGTGAAATGGCCTTTTTCACCAAAACCACGAAATTTTGTCCCATTGATATTAAATGACTTTACAGTAAACTTACACTATCAGCAAAGTTTCCTGGTTCGTTGACTGTTTCCACATAGCTATTGGTTGTACATGACGGTACTTCATCACTGATATCATTGATGTCCACAGTCACGGTGACGGTACCACTTCTTGGAGCACTCCCTCCATCAGCCGCTACCACTATTAGTTCATACTGCGGTACAATCTCAAAGTTCAAACTTTGTGCTGATGTTATAACACCAGTTTCCGAGTCAATGGTAAACTTTCCATCACTGTTCCCAGCTGTAATACAAATTGTACAAGTTATTATTTTATTTGCAAGAATTGAATTTCCGCAAATTTTAGCTAATTTCCGCAAATTTTAGCTAATTTCCGCAAATTTTAGTTTGTCTCTTAAAGTTGAATAATGTAAAACAACTCAGAAAACGAACGGTTACTAATTGCAGTTTAGTGCATTAAATCAAAATACCTGTATACACAACACAATGCTGTAAACCAACAAATTATTTCACACGATTTAAGTTTGTGGAATTCGCGAGTGGTATAAATTCTGTGAAGATTTCCAAACTTGAAAAACACGAAAATATCTTGTTTATAGCAGACTTAAAACACAAACATTTGGAGCTGCAAATATGCCGGCAATCTGAAAAACGCTACAATTTGTATACGTGAAATTAAATTGGTTTACAGTACATCAATCAGTAAAATGTTTAAATATGAAGTACAGGTATGTCGTTATTCATTTTATAATTCATTAGAGATCATGGTGCAGACACTGATTCCAGAATCAGATTTTATTTGACTTACCTGTTATACTATGTTGACTTACCTGTTATACTATGTGTGACGTCACCATCACTACCTGTATCACTATCTGTTGCTGATACTGTAGTCACTGATGTACCCACAGTTGTATCCTCATCTATCTGTAACATCATCAATATAAGTACATTTACACATTAATTAAGTACTGAACCAAGATTCTGAATCCTGACAATTGTCTCCTATTTTAACAGTCTTCAACCATTCAACAGGGCATATACAACTAGAGCTTTAACCTTACACTGTTAGTTTGCGTTCCACTGAGACAGCCATAATGATAGTCATCCGGTTTTCCCAGTCAAATTGGAAAATCACCTTTGACTTTGAGGAAGAGACAGTTTTGTTATACAAGGAATCTGGGTGAGATACTGTTGGGAATTTCAGATTGACTCTTTATATGTTCCTTAATGTGTCCAATGTAAAGTACCCATACATGCAATCACGCAATGCTACCATTTGTTTACCAGTTCATCTCTAGTACATATGCATATGCATACATCCAAACCTTTTACTTTATTCTCAGTGGTACATCTAGAAACACAATTTTATTTTAAGTTCAGGCGTACATGTTGCTTCAATTTACTTAACTGTTACAAATATGAAATAAGCAGGCTTTATATGATCTTCAAGTAAGTATATGCAAAGAACATTTGGAACAGGAGAAAATTTCAAATGAATATTATGCCATATGCAGATCCAGAGGGGGGGACCAGGGATCCCTACCCCCCTAGAGTGTGGTTATCTTATATACTTAAACGAGTTTGACATGGGCTTAGAGTAGCTTCCGCACAACCCTCTAAGAAGAATAACATGTTGATACCCCAGTGCACCAAGTATCTGAGCTATCATGGGGTTTCACAAGATTCTGAATCTGAAGGGTCATTTTGATACTTTTGATTAAATTCTACCATTTTTAGGCAAAATACCCATGATATTAAGAGAAATTCACATTTCAAACCAAAATCTTGAGGGTCAAAATGTGGCTTTTTGAAATTTCAAGGGTCAAAATCCCTACTCTCTAGTAAAATGGAACTTTTGCAAGTATTGTATCACTGACAACAATGTGTGTAAAATGAAAGTCAGATACATACATTAACAGTAACAGTAGCGGATGAAAAGACTGGATCATGTTCATTCTCTGTTGTTATGGCAACAATGACTGTAGTAGTACCAGTATATTCAGGTGACCCTCCATCAGTTACTTCTATCACAAGATGAAAGTTAGATGCAGCTCCAGTATCCAAGTCAACAACAGCTGATATGCAAACAAAAAACATCCACAATGTAACACAACTACAGTAATAAAACAAGCACTCATCACTATAATAAAAATAATAATAACAAGACTGCATTCAATAAACGCTTATGCCCCCTGTGGAAGCCTTGTCCATAAATAAGTCTAAGTCCAAAATTAGGTCAAGGTGAAGGTCAAAATGGGGTTAGGTGATACTGGCGTGTGGAGAGTGTTCATACACAACATCCATGCAAGTATGAAAGCTTTGTAGCAAGCCATATTAATGCTAGAAGAAACGGTCAATTTGGGTTAACCAGGACGGACGGATGAACGGACGAACGGACGAACGAACGGACGGACAGGTGAATCACTATATGCCTCCCCATCTATCGATAGGGGGGCATAAAAAATAAATAATAACAAAGACTTTATTGATAGAGGCAACACAGTTGGGTATACCCAGTCTTTCCTGCGAACCTTATATAACAAAAGTTTTGTGAAAGACAAAGCAATCACTCAATAGTTTGCCCATAAAATGGGATTAAAAACTGTACTATACTGGTGCCATTGCCTAGCAATTCGAAGTAAGAAGGCATTAGACTACTGGACTATCGCAACAACCCCAGAATAACGTTGCAAAAATAACCCTTATTCCATAGATAACTCAAATCATGTACGCCCATATCCCATGTCAATTACCAATTATTTTCCAAACACTTTACTCCATACACCCCATCACTATTCTAATCAAGCATGAGCTAGAATGTGAGCAAATTCTCAAGTGCAGCTTTTTGGGACAAATATTAAGAATGATCTCCCTTTGTGACAAATACCAAGAACGATCTCCCTTGGTAAGGTGTCTTGTTAAGTCCATTTTCAATAATCAGATTGTCTCCCCTTATTACACATAATCAGTTAATGTTTGGTGATAGACATGAGATAGCTAACTGTTATTTGACGTATTTATAGAGTAAAGCGGTAAAATGTAATAGTAACAGGAAAGCATTAGCAATATGGCTATTTTAACTATTTTACCTACCTTTTAAATTGAGCTGATTTAGAATAGTTCCGTCTAGCTCGAAGAATGTAGTATAGGAGGCTGGTGTACTGGATGTTGCTATAGAATATGTTAATGATGAGGTTTCATCATCATCTGTAGCAACCAAAGTCAACAAACTTGTAGCTGAAAATATAAACATAAATTTTTATTATCATGATGCTTGAACAAGATTGAAACTTTAGTCCAACCTATATTATAAGGCCACCTCTGTAACAAAGACCACTATTGCAAAGCTTGTCAGCAAAGACCACTGATTTTATCACCTGTCTACAATTGAGAAGTACCATCTGTCAATTAAGACAACTTTTTGCTGTTCATATGGGTGGTCTTTACTCTTACAGATAGGGTTGACTTATTCATATGAACAAACCCAATCGCGTTAAAATCAGATATTTACGCTTCACTACTTTACGATGATACAGGATCTGACGGCACTCCGTATGGGGTCATGTCGATGTGAACTTTTTGTCATCCAATCAAATCTGAAAGAGGGGTAAAACTCTGCTGTGCTCCAGAGAGGTCATTTGAATTTAATAAGATTGGAACAAACCATGAAGCAAACTACTTGTCACTTGACTACTATCAAGTGTTCTTCAAATATGTCAATGCAGAATCAAACACATAATAGTGTTAAGTACTTAAATCTGGAAGCACTGGAAAAATACACATTCACTCGATTTCTATTTCAGTTCTTAAAGATATATTTTTCAATGCATTGTCCCTATGTACCCATGATCACAGATCTGTGAAAACTTTTCAAGACCTCCTTACGTATTTTTTTTAGTTCTGACTGTAAACCAATGTACTTTTGCGAATACTAACTTTCGCGTTTTGCTGATGGTCGGCATATTTGTGACTACAAATTTTTGCGTTTTTAAGTTTTCCACAATGTCCATATTATTGTTTTTAGTACTTTTGGCGCAATAATTTCTTGGTTTACAGTACATTGTATTTCATGTATGCTTACACCAAAGGTACAATACAAGTAAAACCTACCAGCAGGCGTGTTCTCCGGTATAACCTGAGTATAAACACCCTGGGCAAATGTTGGTGTGTTATCATTGACATCTATAAGGCCCACCCTGATGGTTTCTTCCACTGTCCGTGCAGACGTCCCTTGATCTGTAGCCTTTACTATAACATCGTAAAACGCGACGCCTCCAGTGCTTAGATCCCTATCTAAAGTTCTGGCCGTGGTCAAACTACCAGTCACCTGGTCCAAATGGAATAACAATGCTCCACCTACAAGACATAACAAGGTTCACAAGTTTGAGTTCAAATACGTCGCCATTTGTTTACAACTATAAACTAAAACTGTTACAGTAAGATGGTGAAGATATTACCGGTATTCTTCATTCATATAAATAGAAGACAATAAGATTAGTAATTATATCAAGAAACTTGAAAATCACAAAACAATAATGTGTTCAAACAGTAAAGGCTCTGATGACATTTTGCGACTTGGTTTCATAAGAAACCACCAGTGCACACCTTTACAGGTCACCTAACATTCCACCTTCATTTTTATCATGTTTGAAGCACCTTTTTCATTGATTTTCAGTCATATTCAGTTGTCAACAGATCTAACCAGTTTTTGTAGAATTAATTATCACCCAGTACTACCGGTGTAACGGTCAATTTTATCCCCCGCCCAGTTTATCCCCCGGGGGATAAACTGGGCCGGCCCAGTTTATCCCCCGGGGATAAAACGGGCCAGCCTATTTTATCCCCCGGGGGATAAACTGGGCCGGCCCGGTTTATCCCCCCCAGGCCTCTTCTTCCCCCACCCCAGGCCTTTTCTTCCCCCACCTAAAAAAATTTTTTTTAATGTGCTAAAAATCATATTTGTGAATTAATAAATGTTGGTGAGAAACATGAAATAACAGTTAATATGGCCTGTGTTTTTGTTTTTGAAGTGAAAAAAAAATGAATTGATTTAATCAATAAATTTTGTTCAATATTGCCGTAATTTGGTCTTTTTTATCCCCATCTGAGTATTATTAATATAAGGGTGGGGAAGAAAAAGACCTTTTCTTCCCCCACCTCTGTATTAATTGTAGTCAGGTGGGGGATAAAATGGACTAGGCCTCTTCTTCCCCCACCTCGGTATGAAGAATATTTTGGTGGGGGATAAAGTAGACCAGGCCTCTTCTTCCCCCACCTCTGTATTAATGATAGTCAAGTCGGGGATAAAGTAGACTAGGCTACTTCTTCCCCACCTCTGTATTAAGAATAGTTAGGTGGGGGATAAAGCGGACTAGGCCTCTTCTTCCCCCATCTCTGTATTAAGAATAGTTAGGTGAGGGATAAAGTAGACTAGGCCTCTTCTTCCCCCATCTCTGTATAAAGAGAGTAGACTAGGGCCCTTCTTCCCCCACCTCTGTATTAAGAATAGTTAGGTGGGGAATAAAGTAGACTAGGCCTCTTCTTCCCCCCACCTCTGTATTAATAATAGTCAAGTGGGGGATAAAATAGACTAAGGCCTCTTCTTCCCCAATCTCTGTATTAATTATAGTCAGGTGGGGGATAAAATAGACTAGGCCTCTTCTCCCCTCACCTCTGTATTAAGAAAATCAGGTGGGGGATAAAGTAGACTAGGCCTCTTCTTCCCCCACCTATGTATTAATTATAGTCAGGTGGGGGATAAAGTAGACTAGGCCTCTTCTTCCCCCATCTCTGTATTAAGAAAATTAGGTGGGGGATAAAGTAGACTAGGCCTCTTCTCCCCCCACCTCTGTATTAAGAAAATCAGGTGGGGGATAAAGTAGACTAGGCCTCTTCTTCCCCCACCTATGTATTAATTATAGTCAGGTGGGGGATAAAGTAGACTAGGCCTCTTCTTCCCCACACCTATGTATTAATTATAGTCAGGTGGGGGATAAAGTAGACTAGGCTTCTTCTTCCCCCTCCTATGTATTAATTATAGTCAGGTGGGGGATAAAGTAGACTAGGCCTCTTCTTCCCCCACCTCTGTATTAAGAAAATTAGGTGGGGGATAAAGTAGACTAGGCCTCTTCCCCCATCTCTGTATAAATAAAAATCAGGTGGGGGATAAAGTAGACTAGGCCTCTTGTTCCCTCATCTCTGTATTAAGAAAAGTTAGGTTTGGGGATAAAGTAGACTAGGCCTCTTCTTCCCCCATCCCTGTATTAATTATACTTAGGTGGGGGATAAAATAGACCAGGCCTCTTCTTCCCCCACCTCTGTATTAATTATACTTAGGTGGGGGATAAAATAGACCAGGTCTCTTCTTCCCCCACCTCTGTATTAATTATTGATCAATTAGACCAGTCTATTCCTTCCCCCATCTCCATGATAATTATACTCAGGTGGGGGATAAAATAGACCAGGCCTCTTTTTCCCCATCTCCATAACAAAAAAAATCATAATTTTTAGGTGGGGGAAGAATAGGCCTGGGGTGGGGGAAAAAGAGGCCTGGCGGGGGATAAAACTGACTAGGCCTCTTCTTCCCCCGGGGGATAAACTGGGCCGGCCCGGTTTATCCCCGGGGGATAAAACTGACTTGGGGAAGAAGGGGCCTGTTACACCGGTAATTTGCCTCCCTACAAGCAAACAATATTTTCTCCATATGTGGAGCACAGTATCATGGAAGAGCATAACCTGCCCGACCCAGTGTTCAAACCCAGAGCACTCTGGAGAAAAGCCTGTCCTCTATGCTAGCCTGTCCTCTATGCTAGCTGTCCTCTATGCTAGCCTGTCCTCTATGCTAGTCTGTCCTCTATGCTAGCCTGTCCTCTATGCTAGCCTGTCCTCTATGCTAGCCTGTCCTCTATGCTAGCTGTCCTCTATGCTAGCCTGTCCTCTATGCTAGCCTGTCCTCTATGCTAGCCTGTCCTCTATGCTAGCTGTCCTCTATGCTAGCCTGTCCTCTATGCTAGCCTGTCCTCTATGCTAGCCTGTCCTCTATGCTAGCCAGGTGGACAGCTTATGTTGCAGCTACATGTATGAGTGTCACAAATTCTTGACATCCAGCTACCAGCCCATTTACTGAATTCACTATGCAGACACAACTTTTCCACATAGCTTGTGGAGGACAAACTAGCCAGTTCATTTAATGAATGTGCTTATTTATTGATAAGAACAGTGTCCATAAAAAAATCAATGGTTAAGCCTAGGTCCCACTGACCATTTTTTGCCTTGGCAATGTACTCCCGAGTGACATTAATGAGTTATGGAGAACAGGTCAATCGTGCTCTAGGAGAAGCTTCCATGAAGTCATGAGACAATTTGTGATATAGAAAGGAATCATGATGAATCTGGTGGTATTGGAAGATATGGGGAGAACATCGCCATTGAGGAATTCCTCAATGGGACCTAGGCTTTAATGAACTTGATAACTTGACTTACCTGAGGTGACAGTGCCTAATGAATACAATATCTGACCATCAGACCCGGCATCAGCATCCGATGCTTGTATTGTAACAATCAGTGTTCCAACAACCGAGTCTTCATTAATGTTATATGGTGTAGTAGAATCCACAAATGCAGGCGAGAAAATTCCCCATACTGGATCATGCTCATTTTCACTAGTTATCTAGAAAAATTGAAATGGCACTATTACATTTTATTTTATTACATTTTTTACATTTTATATTTCATCTGCTGCCTAGTGAAAATATCGCAGGTGACCATATCATTTTGTACAGTTAAATAACTTGCATAAAGATTTGAAGTCCAAAAGTCACATACCTTGCCACATTAAAAGTAACATAAAAGTTATTCCCAACAGTTAGATATCAGACAACTATTCACATTCATAGAGAAAAGACTACGGTTTTCTTTTTATTAAAAATGACACTCCTGAAATATGTGTTCAAAGTTTATATCATTTTAACAGTATTTCCTTATTTTAATTAAACATCATTTATTTTATTTCTCCCCCTAACATCATGGAGTAGCCTAGGTTGCACTTCACATAAAACTTTGACAATCTTTCGGATAAAGGAATTAATTGAGACTTTATTTAAAGCAAGAATATGGTGATATGAACTTTATAAGATTTGTCAATTATGAGGCTTACAAGTAACAAGCACTATTTTAACATGACTGAAGACTTATTGCCTATATAGACAAAGAACAAATCATACTGTAGTATAACATTCGATATACAAATGGAAATGACATCATGTCATGCAGGTTTTCCATTTATGACGTCATGCAAGTAAAGTAAACAACATACTCTCGCAAAGTAACACTGGGTTAAGATATAATTGCGCATTTAAATTATGTAAGCATCGAAATAAAATAGTTTGTCTTTCTGATACTTATACTAATCACGAATGCCTTCGTGGTTAATTCAAACGCGTCAGAACTCCAAACCAAGTTACATTGTATAACAGCTGGTATACACTTACTCACACTCCCAACGCAACATCTACATTTTTCATAATTTCTCAACTATTTTACCATGGATATCGTTCAAACTAGGAATGTTATTGGATACATATTCTTTGCATGTCTCCTAGAATTTATATGAAAATCAGTTCATTGAAAGATAAAAATTAAACCAAATAATGAGCATCACTGCAAAACTAAAAGTCACAACAATGACACCATGTAAAAATAATGCATGACGTAGCTCTAGCTCACATAAAACGTGTACATCAAGCATTTCTGCATAATCACAACATACAACAGTTGCTGATATCATCAAAGTCTTCGGATTGCAAGTTTATTTGGAATTTGTGGGGACCAGCCGTGCAAGCGATAAACGAGAAGACCACCAACCCCACAAAAACGACAGAAACCGGCCATTTTTCACGAAATATGGACTATTCCCCAGATATTGATACGAATTATGTGCTTTCGATGGGACAGAAGAAAAAATATATCATAACATACATGGATGGACATACTAGATCCTAATTAACAAGGAACAATAGTTTTCATGGTGTATTTTTATGACTTTTCAATTTGCAGTGATGGTCGTAATTTGAAATTATTTTCATCTTACAATCATCTGATTTTGATAACATAATGATATAAACATTAGTTAAATATATAATATATTATCTATTAATATGCCAAATTTTAATCAAATCGCATTATAAGTAGTTGAGAAATGATGAAAATTGTAGGTGTTGCGTTGGAGGTGTGCGTAAGTGTACTATGGTTTTTCATTTATTTATTAAACATAAAACTCGTACCGTAACAACAAGTGTAGCAGTGACTGTATCGGTTCCATCTGATGCTGTTATAGTGAGACTGTACTGGAAATTAGATGCTGATAATCCATCGTAATCTATTGGTATAGCTGTGGTTTCTATCAACTGTCCATTCACTGCAAACTTCTCATTAGGAGTCCCATCATCTCCACTGATAATGGTTATAGTGATTGGATCACCATCAGCATCAGTCGCCGTTAACAGAGCAACCGATGTTCCTACATAAGTAGAATATAATTTAATCATAGAACAATTCATGAAATAAAATATAGAATAAGTTTAGCAATATAATTATATGTTGATGTATCTAAATTCTAAAAAAGGATTGGCTACACACTGAAATGAAATGAGTAAATGTTTGCTATATATTTACCTGATGCAGCGTTTTCTTGTATTGTAGCAGAATATACTGTCGGATTGAACACAGGAGCAACCGCTAAAACAGATAGAAATAATACAAGTACATAATAACCAATTTTATCAGTATTAGAAGGGACCTGTCAGGGATTAAAAAGTTCCTTAAAAGACAACAGGTAGACAATAGGTAAACCAACTGAATGTCCCTGAACGTCTCACAGTAACATGTAGCTTTAATGCATTCTTTCTTTGAACGCCTAACACCTTTCTGAGCCCAACAACATCAACTATGTTAAATTGTTGGCATACCAACAAATTCCACACATTGATTAAACACACACGGTTTAACCTGATGAACGTCTAGCTGAGTGATGAGTGTATATCCAGCAAAGGTTAACATTGAAGACTGGTGAGTAGTGACCGGTGTTAGTTTTCTTGATTTCGAGATTTTTATTCGATTTAATAATTGTCTGTGAATGACCACCAAGGTTGAAATTTACTATTAAAACAATCTTACAATGCTATCATTACAGAATAAAGCTGAAAAAGGCTGTTTATTCACGCTTCACAGAAAATAATGTTTAAATCACTCCTTCATTGTCAGAAATGGCACCTGACAGATCTAACGAAATACCATCTATGAACGATTCTCATTTAGACGTATAATAGGAACTAAGAAAAAATCAAATTTTTCAAACACTCAGCCTAAAAACGATCAGAAAGTGTATGTTAAATTATTTTAACCTACTACTTTGACAGGATGGACAACTTCCTATAGGCCATATAGGCCGCGGCCTACACATTTTCACAGAAAGTCGAAAAAATAGATATGCCAAAAATCCAATAAAAATCAATCCATGGGGGTATGGGGTATTGAAGTGTCAAGCTCACCTTGACTGTTAGTGATATTTAGTCTGAAAACAGCCCAGAAAACACATGTATACGACAGAATATAATTTAAAAACATTCGGGGCAGCATGTCCTCCGACCCCCCTACAATAAGGAAATCTATGTTTATATGGAACCTAGACAATACTGCATGGAGACTCCTACCTGTGTGATTTTTCATTCATGTTAATGATTTAGACATTTTGATAAGTTATATTTACCCTATCATAATTGAGAGTCGTAGTTATTCTTGTTTTTAGTCTGAAAACGGCTAAGAATGCACCTGCAATGATATAGAAATTAAAAAATTTCTGGGGGAGCATGCCCCGAGCCCCCCTAAAATAATGTGGCCTACACACTGTTTTCGATTAAGCTACGCCCCCTGACTGCTATTTACCTCTAAACTAATCCGCAGGAAAAATGAGATCACCGGATTGTCTGATACTGAAAGCGAGGGGAAAACAAACATGGCGTCAAATAAGGGCAGCATCAAAATAGGTCACCTGATTTTAGATCTAATAAAAATCAAGAATTGCTAGTAAGAAATCTTACACAAATTCTCACCAGTCATCAATGTTTACTGCTGCTGGATACTCATCACTCGGTTAGACGTTCATCGGGTTTAACTGTAGGGTTAACGCATGCTTTTTCGGGCTATAACATCTGCAGAGTCCCGAGGGACGGTTGGTGCCCAAGCCCGGCAGGGACTCTGCAGATGTTATAGCACGAAAAAGCATGCGTAAACGCTATTATAGCATACAAAACATCAATTTATGCATTTGTATTTCTAAATTATTAGATTTTGGCGGGAAATTTTGTGGAGACGTCGCGTAAACAAACGTAACGTCGCGAAAACAAACGTTACATCATAACAGTTTTTGTTATGAGCGTCAACTTCCGGGATCAGCAAATATCAAGAAAACATGGGTAATGCGGGTTTGTTTAAATTTATTATTTCATCTTATAGAAAATTAATTAGTAGTTACAAATAAAATGGGAATTGTAGTTCATTAGACGCTGAAAATCGTTTATTTTCGTCCGTAAGGCCCTGAATTGAGCATACGTAAAACTGAACGTTAACAGCGCGTTCTCACGTGAATCTTTTTGTTTACGCAGTGTTTTCGTCCTGTTAACGTATTTGCAAAATCACCGTTTTATGCTATAATGTGAGATACAACACTTCTTTCAGTTCTTGCAAACTGGTTCAAGCAAAATGTTGATCTAATTTTGTCCATTACCTATTAGATCTACCTATGGCTATGCTCTGTTTTCAGGAAAATTCTGAATTGGTTTGAAAGATATTTCTTTTTTTTCCTTTTGAACCAGGGACAGTACAATTTATTCTTCCCAGTTTTGAACTGTAACCACCCATCACATAAAATTCAATAGTGACTGAGTTGATGTAACAAATAGAGAATAGAGACAAACGAATGTATGTGAGATTCTCTCAGCAGGCAAATAATTTAACTCGATCCAGACGATTTCCAATTTAGTTAATTGGTTGAACGGACAGCAAATAAATAAGGGGAGTAACTCTATATAATTTATGTTTGGCTAAATGCCGTCTCTACGTACTCAATCCGTAAACCCCGAACCTCTTTTTTGCGTTTTGTAATGCAACTTATCGTGCAGGTGTTATACATGTACTGTACAGACGAACTATTGAAATAAGACATCGATGATTATTTAAATTATGGGGACATTTAAAACGTTCAGGTGTAAACGGTTCACGAAAGTAAATACAATTCAATGATTGCACTCACGATATGCTACGTTACTGGGTACATTACAACAGGGATCCTATATCACACTATATAATGCCATCACAACCATACCTAAATACACTGTTTGGTTTTTTGTACTGGCAAGTTACATTAATGCGAACAGGAACTCGTTTATATATACGTTCCTCATACGATTTAAGAAACAAGCACGCCAAACTTGTACCAATTCCACTATTTAAAGTTACATATAATTTTAGACTCTGCACACAATAATGTAAATATATAGGCTTTATAAAATAGCTATGTTCGTATGGAATCACGTAGAGGACAAATTCCGTCAAATATGCCCTTATTGTAAGCTTGAAACACAGGTGTCCGACTGAGGACAGTAATCTGCAAGATTAAGGTAACACCTTTAATGGTCAAAGCCGGTCTTGAGAGCGTTGATCATTTTTGCGAAATTAGTTCAAATAAACATTCGTCCTTTGCATACCACGCCCAGTGATTATTAAAGTATTTTCATGCTCATCTCACTTTGAGCATGTAACTTGATTGACTCCCGTACACTGAGACAGCAATGAAACAACCTTTGGTTTATCAGGAAATATCAAACTGCCTCCTTTTAAGCTATCCGTCTGATATGTTGTTCAACGCACCACCAGCTATGCTCTTTGTACAGACATAGTCAAAAGGCACTGATCAAGGTTATGCTAAAATGCTAAATGACTACATGAATAATTATATATTCTACATTATTGTAAACGACTATTTCAACTTTCAAAATGCATGAGCACGTGAGTTATATATAAGTTTTATTTTCAAAACCAAGATGAGGACAACATATTTATATAATAAGATCATGGTGACAAATGTACAGTTATTAATCGCATAATATGCACATGAACTTACCTCCACATACGGTGAATAATGCAAACGTTTGCAAAGTCACATAAATCCATAGATGGTTTGTCATTATTTGTCAACGTGTTGACCACTGACTATCCAAGTGTTCACGTGTGCCAGACGTAACTTACATCGTCTCCAGTTGTAGCTCTTGTATAATTCTAATGAAATAAAATGACCATTTTATAAGGTTTGTTCGATATGTAACATGATGGCATGACTGTTTATAATGTTATAATTATTTTAATTGTATCAACTTTGTTATAAGAATCAACACTCTGTATTTGCACAGGAATTTGAAGTTCTACCAATAACATGCGATTGACATACTGGTGTTTATAACAGCTTTTAAAGACAGATTAACGTAGGTGTTTTTTGGATTTAAATTTCAAATATACAATGTATACATGTATGATTATGTTAATACTACGATAATAATGGATAAGAATGTGTAACCAGTGGCTTTTACAATGTATTGATTCGATTAAATAGAGGATATTTGTTAATTTTGGTGTAAGATCGTATTTTATTTCATCGAGTGATCACAGAAAATCAATATAATATATATAATAAAATATAATTTTATGTGATCACGAGTGAAATAAAATTGATCTTTCACCAAAAATCAACAAATTTTCTGTTTATTATATGCTTAATTTCTCTTAAAAGTGTACCGTAATTGGCTTAATTGGAAAAATCACGTCGAACTTGGAACATCACGACGTGACAATTGTGACCAGAACAGTATTGATCCCACCTGCCTTCTGTGTGATGAAGCTCCAGAAACTATGACTCACTTCCCATAATGTCAGAGATCCGTAAACCTATTATTGCTGACATTCGGTATATGGTTGATAACTTAGTACCAAATACATGGGACTCGCTCAACGAAGACGAGAAGGTGTGCGCAATCATTGACTGCACGAAACTAATACGTCATCGTAAAGTTACTAAAACAGAGACACTGAGGATTCAGGGTGTTGAGTTCCAGTGTAGAAGATTATTGTACACTTTGCATACTGAAAGGTATAGGCACCTTCAATTATTAAATGTTATTAAAAACAAAGCTACATCCGCGATGCTTAAGCAATAAGTCTTATACAAGCAGTAAATAGACTATAAGAAGTGTCGCGAGTTGATAATTATAAACTATTTGACGTGTATAACACGGTTAGCCCATAAGAGCTGTGAAGACAAAGAATACAGAATACAGATGGCGTAACGTACATTTTAAAGCCCGGCGCCGTTGACGTTACGTTTCTTTTTCTGAACGATACTGGAACCAGCTTCTAAAACGGTGAAAATAACAAAGTGGTAATTTCACTGTTATTTTCACTGTTATTTTCACTGAAAAATCTCCGTAATCCATTGAAAGCAAATAATAATATGCTTTTATTTATCCTCGTCACCGGGCGATCCATAAAAGGGCGAACAGTTTAGTTATTTTAGTTTTTGGGGATAGTGAATGATACAGAAGATGCTCCTTTTATAACATTTCTATTAGGCGCTCATATGTGGTTCACGTTGTACATGTTTCAGCAATGCTTCCCACACACGCTTAGAACTGATTCACACAATGAAAGAACTGAAGTTTGATATCAACCTCCAGTGAAGAAAAGTCCAATAAGTTTGTGTTTCGGGGACAAATGAGTTTGAGATTATTATCATATATAGAAAAATAAGATACTCCAGGCTATGGTTTGTACACGACCGTGAGTGACGTCAATCATAGTAATAAAGTCACTACAAGAAGTGTCATGGTGCATGAACAGAACATGCATATTTTGCGTGTAACATTAGATCACTAACACATGTATACGATATACTAGCTGTGCGAAGTTGGCACGAAATGTAGCGCTACCGGCGCGTCACCGAACATTCAAAATAAAGAATGTAATTCTATCAGGGCGCCTCGCCCAACATAAAAATTAATGCTTAAGGTTGGTATACGTTTTCGTTTTCGAAAATGACGACGTGTTTGATCAGTTCGTGACATAGATGTATTAAAAAGCTTCATGTTTGATTGTATTTGTTCTGTTCAGGGTATGGACCATAAATTGTAATTCAGATTTGCTAATGTAAACACGTTTATTACCCATTCGCACAGGGTATTAAGTGCCGAGAGACTGCCAACATTACTACGTACATTATAACTTAAGCAGCGAAAGTCTATACATATTACGAATTGAGTGTCTATACAGATTTGAATGTCGTAAAACTGGTATAATGTCGTAAATTATAAAGGTTTCAGATTTGAATCGTTCTAATATATAACCTTCTGTCTATACAGATTTGGATTTTCGTCAGTACAAATCTGTATAGACAGTATTATTAGACACGGGGTTCAAATCTGTATAGACTTTCGCCTTTTCGGACCAGTGTCTATACAAATTTGACCAATTGTCTATACAGATTTGGATTTTCGGCAGTACAAATCTCTATAGACTTTCGCCTTTTCAGACCAGTGTCTATACAGATTTGACCAAGTGTCTATACAGATTTGGATTTTCGGCAGTAAAAATCTGTATAGACACGGGTTCAAATCTGTATAGACTTTCGCCGTTTAGGACCAAGTGTCTATACAGATTTGAACATCTGTCTGTACAGATTTGAACAAGTGTCTATACAGATTTGGATTTTCGGCAGTACAAATCTGTATAGACACGGGTTCAAATCTGTATAGACTTTCGCCGTTAAGGACCAAGTGTCTATACAGATTTGAACCTCTGTCTATACATATTTGATCCAGTGTCTATACAGATTTGGTGCCTGGTGTCTATACAGATTTGTTGCCTAATGTCTATACAGATTTGTTGCCTAGTGTCTATACAGATTTGGTGCTTAGTGTCTATACAGATTTGGTGTCTAGTGTCTATACATATTTGGTGCCTAGTGTCTATACAGATTTGTTGTCTGGCGTCTATACAGATTTGTTGCCTAGTGTCTATACAGATTTGGTGTCTGGTGTCTATACAGATTTGTTGCAGTGTTTTACAAATTTGGTGTCTAGTGTCTATACAGATTTGTTGCCTAGTGTCTATACAGATATGGTGTCTTGAAGTTGTGTTTATACATATTTGCGAACCCCAATCTATACATATTTTAGCCTGTCTAGGTAGCAATACTCAGTATATAGAACGAGCCAAATCTGCATAGACACAAAATATCATACACCGTATTCTTTGATATACACCCAGTATATTTGTTTAGAAGCAACATTATTTAAATATATATATAATCTAGAATCCAGTGCTTTCTAGAACTTTTTGAATCTGTTTAGACATGATTAATCTGTATAGCCATCAAGTTTATTCATGATCCTATACGCTTAGAATGTATTCAAATACGTATAGCAAGAATCGAGAACAAGTCAAATCTGTAAAAAATACCATTTTAAGTGTATAGATACCAGTAAAAGCAAATGCGTTCAAATCTGTATAGACACATCTCTCCATTGGTAGAACGACTGAATTCTATACCTATGAGCGTTTTCCAATTAGCAACGCGAGTAACCCGAGTAAAAGATTTGGGCATGCGCAGTTGGATAACTCGGTAGTGATATCAAGAACGTATCGAGTACGTATCGAGTCGAGTTCAAAATGGCCACCAAAGGTCTAGCAATTATGATGTTAGAAGAAATGCTTAACAGCGACGAGGAGGACGATATTATGTTTGAAAACAACTGTATTATAATAAACTGTCTGATATGTGCAGCGAAATGTAATGTTCCCAAAGTTCAAAATTTAGGTTAGAGATTATACGCATGCCTCACGCTTTCCTCCATTTTGACTCTAGAGAACGGCCGCGAAGGACTGGAGGTTACTTGGGTAGAGTAGGTTAGAGATTATACGCATGCGCACTGCGTTTACCCGACCCGTTCCTTTTACAACTCGTGTAACCCGAGTTCGTAATTGGAAAACGCTCTATGATAAAATAGACATTGAAAGGCCGAACGGTAAATCGGAACGTATCTGACGATTTTCGGCAGTTCAAATCTGTATAGACTTTCGCCTTTACGTATAGCTTTGTTGAAGTATTTCGCAAGGAATCAGTTGGTATAGTTTTCTATTCTAACGGTCATTTGGAAGCTCTGAAAAAATATTAGAGAACTTGTCCAATACGGAGAAGGCAATCGTGAAAGCTCGGCCATTTCCGTTTGTATTTGGTAAATATACCCTCTTGAAAGGCCGATGTGGTAAGCATGGAAAAGGGGGCATAATGTTGGTGTAGATATTGTGCAGCTTATTGTTATCGTTGTTTAAATTCCCAACTAAATTGGTTTGATTCTTTGTTTGCGAGCACGCCCATGACTATACTGCGTGAGCACGGAAACGCATTTTATTTGTGTATGTTTGCTGACACCAGGCCTTGCCCGTTTAAAGCATGGACATGCTTTTGTAAGTCCTGCCACATCTGTGTCGCCATGTTTTTTCAGCACAAAAAATTCATGATAGACCAAGGTTTTGAGTGCGATAAAAGAAATTGCAAACGTGCAAGCAGTCAACAAATGCATTGAACACTTAAACAAGCTCTTCAATTGATTGAAAATAACCGGAAACTTTTTGGTTCTAGACGGCTTTGTTATCCTTATATAAATGAAACATGGAAGTTTTTGTTTGTTGTTGTAATTTTATAGAAAGTCCCAAAATTCTGGTGTCGTGTCATGTATGACCAGATATAACTCAATTAATCGAGCTTACTATCATCGACAAGTTTCCTCTCCAATGTTTATGGGCAACTCAAGTAGGATTGATCTTTATACAAATAGAATACAATGTATGTACACAACTTATAACATTCGTTCTTCAGGACATATATTAACTATAAACTATAAAATAAATAATTGCAGCTGATGGATATTAGCCTTATTTCGTTACAATTTATTTCCAAAATTAAGTGAAATTTATTTAAAATATCGACATTTTAATCTGAAAATTAGGATACCTTTTACTTTTGAGCCGGGTTACATTGTGAATAGACAAGTAATTGTCTTTTTTTGGGTTGGAGCATTATTTCATGATAATATGTACATGATGCAATCTATAAAGGTCAATCCTAGTCATTGACACAACGCACGCTGTAAAGCAATCAAGATTTTCTATATACAAACTAATCAACATGACACACCGGTCTGATATAACGGACAAAACAATAAAACATAGTTCCTAATATCAGGGTATGGTCGCGTGAGTATGCCATTCTAAACACCGTAAGATATTCTGATAATGATCGTTAGGTAATTTAATATGATTTATGCTGCATAAAATCCCCTAGATAGTTAATCTCCAAATATATACAAACATGTATCGGAAAAGTAACGATCATGTTTAGAGTTTTTGGCGATACACTGAATGTAATTTCAAATGAACTTTTTCGGAAGGGGTATATCTTTTCTTTACCTTGAAATGTCTAAAATATTATTTCGCGCATATGCTTTCGCTCAAGTGGTAGTAGACGAGCGTCAAAACTGAAAATTCATATTATGCGTTTGACGTTATGTAACGTCGTTTAGTTTTCTGGTGTGCGGCGTCTATGCATAGTGACTGTTTAGGAATCGTCGTAACTATGTAACTGTTTGATGTATTTTTCTCATTTTTATAAGGGATATTGATAATGCGTAGAAGATTGTGATGGTATTATTTATTTTTCCTAATGAGCAAAACAACACGATTCACAACAAAATTACACGGACTTCCCGATCAACCCACGTATGTACTGCATAGTTACCTCCTGGACAGCAAATGAATTTGTTATTTCTAAATGATAATCATCCTTTTCTGCATGTTGAATTTAGTACAGATTCTGAATCGGCATGACCACAACCAAGGTAGGAAATGACCTGCCCTACCAAGATATTATTTATTTGAATCAATGTAGTTGAGAACCCTACCAACTACGCTAGCTGGACAATTAAATAGTAGTTTAGATAAATCAAAGATCATAATATAGATAGGGTATTCTTTGAATAAATATATATAAGATTATGATCAACTTGAAATCGTCAGCAAATCAATTCTGTCTTGTCCAAAATACATTGCATTAAGAACTGAATACTTGTCTAAATAAATATTATTTGAAAATCTCAAACATACCAAACTCTATTGAACTGATATCGTCGGAATAAATGTAAATGTAATTAAAAGTGTGTATATGTCTGTTCAAAACAATTAAATATATGAAACACTTGACAATAATTAAAATTAAGAATCACCCAACCGATAATTCCCGACAATGTGCACTACTAAGCTTGGTACCAATTCTTCATGAGAAGTTTCATTTAGTGAAATCTGATTAACTATTAAAAATAACAAGCGTGTGCAAAGTATTTTACCTTCAGCCAGACATTAAAAAAAACGATACAACGCCAAAGAGAAATATGAATCTGAACTGGACATATTATGCGCATGCGACTAACATCGTTAACACCGGTTGACACACTGTTGATCACATTGGTCTACTCATGCGTCATAACAGAATTATTATTGAGTTATGAACACTGCATCCTGTTCCATCCGGCTCTAATGAATACCCCCTGTCGTATTTATTTTTATTTATTTAACATGATGTGCCTACATTTATTGTAATTTCAATTTCTTCTTGTTTTATGTCAACATTCCACTAAACACAATCAGTTACATGTAGTGTTTCCTTTCTTTTGGGGAAAAGGGGTCCGGGTCTATAGGAGGGGAAATTAGCGCGAGAACAAGCTGAAAAGTGAGTTTCCACTTAATGTAAAATTCTCCTTTAATGCCTCGTTTGATTGCTTATTATTGGTAGTTAAACCTTGTACATTCACCAATCAACACAATTTACTTAATTCATGTGAAAAAGTAATGGAGCAAAATCCATATTTTGAAACATGGGGAAAATATATACTCTGAAGAGAGGAGAAAGAGGCTTAATATCTCCATAAAATTTAGCTAAAAAAACACTGATATGTATAGTATATTTTAAGGAGATATCTTTGTCAGTATACGGCTGTCGATCTTAAACTCTTTTTACATTACTTTTGTTATTATATTTTTGTACAATTACTGAATTATGTAATTATTGCTATTATTATGTGTATAACTTGATGTTAATAAATAAAATGTTAGTTTAAAAGTTAAGAATCACGATTACTTATAACGAAGATTAATAATCATGCTCCTGTAGAATTTTAATTTTGAAATACCTTTTTCTGTTGAATACTGAAGATAAATGTACACAGGTGTCCGAATAAAAGTATAATATTATATCCTGGATTAGTATTGCCAAATAATATATCACTTTAATCTAAGAATCACCAGCATATTCCATGTATATCTAGTTATTCCAGATGATGTACTTGGTGTAATTATTCCAAATAAAGAAACATTTGATTGGTTGTCGGCTTCCATACTAAATACACCAAATACGCGGGTAGAATAAACACCTTAACATGGTAACATTTGAGTACCAACATAAAACTACCCTATCGACCCTACGGTAATCAGTTACATCAAATGAAACAGTGACTAAAATTATCTATGTAAAATTATGCGTGACATTGTAGCTTTAAAGACAATGTCTTCCAAACAAATGATCAAGTTTAAGATATATCTTATTATTCGTACCCCGTATTTATCTTATACCATTCCATACGGCTTGATTCGATACGTATTGTTTTCCTGCATAGTTTAAAACATAATTACAAAGAAATTCGTATTAAATTGAATGAAGAAATTATCAATGGAGATGACTGGCAGAAACAAAGACTTTATACACACCAGTTCAAAAACATTACGCCATGCTGCTGATTATGCCACTTTTTTGTTCTAATTTTAGTTCAGATATTCAATGTTTGGTAAATAATAAGACAACGTATACGACCTGGTTCATGCCCGTGGCGTAAAAATGCTAGGCGAAAACACTGCTCCGTGCAAACTACATAGTAACAATTTCACGTACATAAATTTTTTCCAAGTCATAACTACGTTCTTATACAATGGCAACATAAATCTGGCTAGAACGAAGCAAATTCTCTCAAATACAGATGCACCCATTCACTGATTTGATTATTGCCTACAACCACAATACAATACAGAACACCTCCATATTTGGCGTGTAGCATCATCTAATCGTCCTCTAGGACAGATTGCTCAAACAATATCCCGTGAGTAAAAGCCCATCCGAGGTTCCAAAGTTTTACATACAGTATGTTTATATTTTCGGGTTTCTAAAATCGTTTTGCTTGAAACTACAAAGGCTTAGCTTTTGATACTACATGTATATACATGTAGTATGTAGAATTGCCATGTTGTCATCTACCAAAAACTGTAATACAAATTTATCATGAATGTCTTTTAGTGGGTAAGTTCATTTTCTCGTTCAGTTGGGTGTTGGGCATTGTACCTCGTAATTGTGGTCTTTGTTGTTTTTATTTTTCTGTGCTCGTCTGTTTAAGTTGAGTGCTGCAGCCCCTGTCCAATTTTTATTATATTTAAAGTTTAATATACTGCATATACGGGGGGTGATAAAAAAGTGATAAAAAGGTTCCTATAAAGATGTTCTATTTTGCTGAAACGGTGACGAATCAAATGTTAATACATGCATTTATTCTAAACATTGTGTTGAGTTACAATTAGGAATAAAGATAAAGAGCATTGGGTAGGTATTATTTAGCACCTCTCGTATATTTTTATACATGAAATCAAACTCCATAATATCATTTCGAGGACACTTGACTGGTGTTGGCTGTATATTGTGGTCTAGGCTTCATGAACTGAACTATGATTAATAGCCATCGTTGTGGATAGGTATTACAAAGACCTATTGTTTTGTAGTCTTTTACAATTACTGTGCACATTCAATCTTCATTATTTCCGAATTTAATTATAATTTAATCAATCACAAAGATCATTAAGTATTATCTTATAATAAGATCACAAACACGTCAGATAGCCACGCTACAGTATAATTTTTATGTACTGTTCTATTGTAACTTATCAGAAATAATTTTGCGAGGTTTTTTTTGTTTTAGCGATTATTTGCATTATTATTATTTTATTGCCTGACTTGATATATACACACAAAGGGTCGTCGTCGTCTACGTTCTATCACATGGGCTTTAGTAAAACATTACTCTACTCGATTTTTTTTTTAATTGGCAGTCGATGAATATGAGGACTACATGTAGTTCTAAACAAGAAATATCTTTAAAAAAGATAAACAGCGTTAATATAGCAGATATGTGTACTTGTTTTCAATAAAGATGCGCAGACGTTATTTCATATCGTTGAAATTGAAAACACTAATCAAACTAGAAGTTATATATTTATCCATGTAAATTGTTTGTCAGTAAATAAAAAAGAATAGTAATATACAGGGTGTCCCAAAAAAACGGGGACCTACCTAAAACCCTTATAACTTATTTAATTTTTAATGAATTTGACTGTTATTTCGTGAGAGCATGTGAAAATGATCTCTACTTCTAAAATAGGTACTTATAAATATGTTTTGCCTTTAAACAGGCAGTGGCGTCATCATTTTACCTATGGTGCCATTTCCTGTTTTTTTTGCTGACTTACGTCGAAAATGTCGTCGTTTGATAAGAAATTGTCGTCGGAGCGTTCATTTTTTGATGACAGAAAGGTTTTTAAGTCACAGAGGTGATGAAATTCTTGTGAAAATCGAAGAACTTTGCAATGAAATCATTAAAGCTGTGAGAAAGTGGAGAGTTTACTAAATAAAAGGGAAGCAGGCAACCTTATAAATATTCATTAACAATCACCAAAGAAGCAAAATATAGATATTAATGTATTATTGTTGAGATCAATCAATAAGAAAGCTGAGTAAGAAGTAAAGGAAATAAGTTGAACTTTTATACCAATCAACTGTTCATAGATATATATCAAGAGTCATTTAGTGCGTCAGTATTTATCAGAAAGCAGAAACCACTTATTACAACAAAACAGTAGCAACAATAGGATACGTTCACAAGAATGCACTGACATTTGAACTCGTACGCAAAGGGTCTAGATATATCTCGAACATGAGCCCTGTAGTGAATCTGTTTCCCATGGATGTTGAACAGTAGTGTATGCAGATCCATTATACTTGACTATGGGACACATGAGATGTCATTTTGGGTCAGCATGTAAATCTATCTCTATGAACACGCTGAAATTTCTTGTTCACTGTATGGTAATATACCGAAACACGTGATTGAAAACAAGGGAGGTAATTCTGGGTATTGGACTAAATAATCACAATTTTGATGCTGGTATTTTGAGCTGCATTGATCCCTTAATGTTTTATCATATTGACAATGTGTTATTGATAAAAGAGACATAGTAACAGATGTTTAACCTTGGTCCCCGTTTGTTTGGGACACCCTGTAGGTATATGTATTAATTAGTCTAGATTCTGCGGTCCGTTATATCCGGCAATAGTGATTCCAAACTTAACTCAGACTTTAATATTTAGCGCGCATTATGTCTGAAAAAAACTGTAGACGGGACTTAAATTACCTCATATTAACGTCGAAATTATAGACAAAAACAAAATGGGAAAAAAGAAAATCAGAAAAATAGGCTGATGTAGGATTTGAACTCGATCATTCTGCTCACTAAATTATATGGAGTATACGAACGCGCTACCTAAGTAGCTAATTCCGATTCTAAATTTTCAAGCGCTGTATTACTATTACAAGATAACCATTGATGCAAAGCATCAAAGGGCGCCATAAAAGAAGTTCTGAAAACTGTAAAGACATATATGATTGATCTTTATAAGAAACAGCAGGTGTTGTATTTTTCAAAATATAATGGCAAAAGTGAAATACAAAAAATATATTTTCATCTTGAATATTAAGGATCTTAGTTTGTACCTTAATCCTCTTGTACAAGCATGTTTTATAAATATACGCATGCTATTCATTTAATTTTATCAAATGGCACACAATGCAGATTCACATCATTTACAACTCATTTCAGTGTGATGTGATGTGTAGTAACTTCATAATGCTAATTTCAGTTTATTGGCAATTAGTATAATGTAATAGTCAAATGGTGTATTGTGTGTAAAGTTTGTATAGCTATATATCCGATAGCAATTCAGTATGTGCAAATTCCATATTTGGTGCATACTATTTCATTGGTTGTATAAATTTAACAAACAAAGCTGAGTGTAAAGGCATTGCTATCAATTTGAAAGTTTCCATATGATAAGTTAAAAAAAACAAGAATAAAATACAACAGGTATATGAACTTTGTTTTATTAATAATCAGAAAACTATTAACAATACAAGACATATGTGTTGCATAACCATGACACATAGAACGTGCCAAATCTGTATAGACAACCAAATGTATTTGTTTAAAAGCAACATTATTTAAATCTTTATAGACACTAGAATCAATTGCTTTCTAGACACTAAATCTATACAGATGTCAAGTTTATTCATGAGTCTATACGCTTAGATGTATTCAAATACGTATAGCAAGAATCGAGAACAATTGATGTAGAAGATGAGTCTACCAAGACTCAAAAGTTACCAGCTAATTCAAATCTGTATAGAAACCATTTTAAGTGTCTAGATACCTGTAAAAGCAAATGCGTTCAAATCTGTATAGACACATCTCTCCATTGGCAGAACGACTGAAATCTATATCTAAGACAAGTTTTAGCTATTCCAAAAATAGTTTCCAGGGCATATCCATTTACCATGAAATGTTTTAAGATATAGCATTTCAATGTAGACTGCAGGGTCGGTCAAAGTTGTGCATTAAAAAGCTGGATAGCTATAATGTCGCTGATATGCAGTACGTACGGGTCATTCAATTTATATCGCATTGTATATTGAATGACCCTCAATTAAACAAATAGTCGGTATCAATTTTTCATTTGTTACTTTGTACGTGGTTTTCAAAATTGGTACCGACTATTTTGTTTCATTGAATAATCTTTTCAGAGAAACCTGAACGTGGCACATCTTAATCCATACGCTGCACTTCTTGGGTTTTATAGTTACAATGTGGTAGATACATGTATTTATAGAAACTCTAATACGCCATTCAAGAGCCGTGCCGAGTAACGGTTTTTCCTGTTCTAAAAATAGACGGTGTACCCAGTGTATTTACTGATATGAAGCCGCTGTTCGTAAGCGATACGCTGATTGGTTGTTTATTTGCTGTGGACACTGGGTGTAATGCAGAGCAATGAATTGTGGGGAGTAGATTACGTAAGGTCTGTTGGTCAGCCGGTACCTTCATGTTAATGAGATATTTGGCCGGGGCGACACAATTAGCTTTATGCAAATAAGTAATTTCGCCGGTCGGATCAGCGAGGTTCGTAAGGGGAATTTATGTATGTAAATCAAATAAAGTTATATTATATAGTTAAATTGAGGCTCCACGCGGGAAATTATTTATGAACTTTTTACGAATTGAGGCTCAACACGGGGAAGTGTTCATAAACTTCATACAAGTTGAGGCTCACGGGGACACCATGGGGGAATTGTCTTCCAGCTCATTATAACAAAGTCCTCCAATACAGACGCCCCGATCCATCGGGGCGCCAATAAATCCATTCTATACTTGACCCGGGTCATATTAAGGTCAAACAGTTAAAAATATAATTAATAAGAAATACAATACGCACTTAAAGAAACGCCAATAACAGATCTCTGTGTGTATCTACCGTACCTTTGGTTACAAGTTTAACAGAAATGTAACTTTTTCGCGGTATCTTTTGTGATGAGTATAGCATATTCTGACCAATGGGAAGTAAATATTCAGTTTCTTCTATTTTTTTTGTAAACATTTCATTGGTTTTTAAAGTAGGTCAAATACCAAGCTAGACAGCTAACGCTGAAAAATATAAACTGAAAACGTAGCTAAAATTGGTAGATACAGTTGAATTTACGGACCCTACATAAAAACGCTCGTTGACGTGTGTATACCTCTGCGATTTGATGAATAGCGTTATAAAGAAGAGTTATTGCGGTTGTTGGGACTATACTTTAAAATTGTTTTTTCAGTCCAGTCCATTTTAAACCTCACCAATAGAATATTTTGAAACATTTTAATACAAAGAAGATCATTCGATCAAACACAGTAAATACTATTCATGTGAACATCTAAGGATTATAGGTTATTTATGTTAATACGCAATTTATTAATTAATAATTAGAATCAAATATGTATAATTCATTTGCTTAATTTATTCATATTTCTTATTGACCTTATTTATGAATCACATCTTTACATTTGTGATGCAAGTTGATCCTCTTATACAAGTCAATGGGGATCCTAATGGTGAGTTAGTATAATGTACAGGCTAAATTGTTCCTACTCGGGTCAATGTAAACCGAAATATTAAAGCCCTCTATACAATGATGTTTGCAAATATTCGAAAGGTCTGTGTGACGTCACAAACACCAGTCAAGTTTTCCTTTTCATGTGGTTCACTCACGAGCGTGAGAATATTTTGATATATTTTATCGTGAGCCACAACACGGTTCTAATCCAGTGTACACCGCTTCTCAGTTCCGTCAGTACATTGTTCTGTTTTCAAATATCTGAAGGAACTAGAACGGTGTTACACTAGGACGGAACTCAAATGTTTGTTATGCATTCCGTCAAAGCGTTACACTGAAGGCCTGCATCGGTTATCAGTTCCTCATAGCCATTTAAAAACAGTACAAGTCAAATAGTTCCTGCGAGCAAATGATGTACCGATTTGACAGATAATCGACAGGATCCTCGACCTTCTATCTGCATAATTCAACTGCTGATGTGTATAAAATTAAGCATGAAAATCTCAAAATTGTGGTATTATTATAAGACATGTTTTCAGTGTTCAACAATATCAAAGATCATAAACCAGTTCCAATAATTCCATGACACTAATAAAGAGGCATTTAGAATTTTAAGTCTCTGAATAGACATTAACACTGAATGGTACTCTGGAGACCAAACGAAACTGTATATGTTGTTAATTTTATCAAGGGATTGACCGGGAAGCGCTGTGCTTATGCAGCTGCAGTCACCTGCTGTTTAGATCCATGGTCTCAATATTGCCTAGCGCTCACTGAAATTTCGGACAGTTCTGATTTCTTCGGTAAATAAACTATTGCAATGCGACAAAGACCGATGTTATCCGCATGGAATAATGGAATTAGTCTGGTTCACGACATTCTTACAAAATGCATCTTTTTTTGAAGTCGTAAACCATCGAGAACAGGTCACGTGCCCCTCCATGGACTTTTTACTTTATGATATCCAATATACCTGCTCGCTCAAGACTCGCAGGTAACAATTCTCTGACGGAACTGAGAAGCGGTATATCGGGATCAGTACCGTGCACAACTCCTTTACCTCAACTGTTTGTACATAAATGTGCATGGCTTAAATACATGTAGTATGAAAATGTGGACATATTTTTATGATTACATGTATATAGAGCTACGCCATTATCCATGTGTACCACTTTGCATGCTTTCAATGCATTTTGTCATTACATTGCAACTTGTACAAAAAATAAATGCTCTGTTCAGTTATGTTCTGTTGTGTCGCATGTAGCCTATGGTTGCTATTTGATATACAACACAAAACGGTATTACACGGTAAGAGTATAATAATGATTGTTCAATTGAAATGTTGATGATTTCGGGAAGATTTGATATTGAAATTTCCATTGTCAAATAAGTCTATACGGAAGATTTTATTTTTAAATTTCCATTGTCAAAAATGTCTTCGTGGAAGAGTTTATTCTAAAATTTCCATTGTCAAATAAGTCTTTATTGACGATTTTATTTTTAAATTTCCATTGACAAAAGATTCGATTTTGATATTTGCGCATTGTCAAATATGTCTTTACGGGCGATTTTATTTTTAAATTTCCATTGCAAATAAGTTTTTGTAGGAGATTTTATTTTTTAATTTCTCTTGTCTAGAGCTACGTCCTCTTGTAGACCTACCAATAGAAGGAAGACCGTTTTTTCTCACACATCGAAAAGATTTGTTAATTACATTACAAAGAGCTTGAACACAGGTTGGTGTAAACACAAACAATTCTGAGTAAAAATCGATTTTAACTTCAGGGGAAGCTTTTTCTGTGATTTCTGTCTGGTAATATCTCCTTTGCCAGTAGGCCTACACGGACGTTGCCATTTAGTCGCGCATGCGTTACGTTGCGTGAACATTTGAAATGCTTATTGTAGATCTATTTACCTTGATATCATCTTGTCCATGGAATCATCAATGGAAAAGAGGCATCGTCTACTCGTAGATTATTCTGTGTCTGTTTGAATATTTCTTCATTTAGGGGCATACTTCTAAGGACAACCAATTAACGTTTTTTCAATAGTGATCAACTCACCAAAGACGTCGGATTTGTATCGTGATAGGTGACGTCACATTTTTGACGTCAATGACGTCATTTTCGCGAACAGGATTTGTATATCGATCGTGGAAATCATTATTGGATTTTCTATGTTATCGTTAGCACATATTAGGTCTATTAAGTAAATTTTTATGATAAAAAGGGCGGAGCGAGCGTAGGAGGCTTAATTCGACCCCTGCATTACTTAGATTACTGTTAACTAGAGCTCTAAAGAAATCTCAGCTCATTGTTCATTTGTTTCATGCTCAAGTGATTGATTCGGATTCATCTCCGTTTCTATTTTTTGGCTAGGCCTAGCTAAAGCTGTCAGACATAGAATACATAATATGATTCTAGTGTAAAGAGTAGTTTTGTCTTGTTTTCTCAAAATAGCTTTTTTTACTTCCGACCTTTTCATTCTAAGCCAGCAATTTGCTGCAATTGAGATAATGTTTCTTAAATATGGGTCAATACAGTCTCCTAAGTCTATACAAGGCTAAGATAGGTGTGTATTAAACCAATTCTAAAAGGCATACTGACCTACTATTTTTCATTGATTGTTTTAAATGTGTTTTATTGGTTGGAAGTTGGCATAATTTACATGAAAGCACGTGAAATGCATGGACCATTAATCTGACTTCTATTAAAGTCATAGGCACATGGTTTCAAATTATCCGAGTTTAAAATTATCTGAGTGTACCCTATATATAGAGAAGGTTGTGCAGCGGCCATGTTTAGCCGCAACGGATATGACGTTACGAAAGTTGATACCCAGTTTTCTACAGTTGTCACAGCAAACACGGATACCAGTTCCTGTAACGTCATAGCCGCTGCACAACCTTCCTTCAATATAGGGTACACTCATATAATTTAAAACCATAATTTGAAACCATGTGCCTATGACTAAAGTACACGATTGTCAAACTTCTAGTTCGTATGGTGGCATGTTTCTGCTACCAGATAACAACTGAATTATTTAGATAGTTATGTTGTTATCTGGTGGCAGAAGTCTTGTTCACACCGAGGAGATGGATATGAGATTGCTGGACCATCAACATTTATTTTGGAAAATGTATCTTTTGTAAAATAGTTCTCACTACACCTTTACACGATTTCCATGTGCATATCTTTAAGGACAGTATATTACACTTGCGAGTTTCCTTGAACCATAATGACATGGGGTGACATGTATAGTGGCTGATTTATGCCATTTAGTATTTTCGCTTTTTCGCCACAACATTAAGCGAAATACAACAATGCAAAGATACCACGTAGTCGATTTTTTCGCATTGTTACATTTTCGCTTTGTTTTGGCGAAAATACGTCATGGCATAAACCAGCCACCATAGACATGCCACTGCTTTCCATGGATTGAGTATGATACGTAGATCTGCTCACAGACTAATTCTAGCGAGGTATACTTATAATTACAGTCTGCATTGTCTCAAACATAACACTGGAGACGCAGCGACCAGCATTTTAATACTAGTAGTTTGTCTACAGTTCAGCTAAGTAGACTGTTCGAGTCTTGTACGTAGCTTTCGCTTTCGGTGCTAATGATATCAAAGCGCCGAAACACTAGTTCTGACATGACGCAAATAAACGTGTTTTATGGTCAATACATTATTTAAGAATCACAGAAAATAAAGTGTGTATACACATGTACCATTGAATTAAATCTTGCCAATAGTGTGCATGTGGCGTTTCTGCATGTTCATTTAGACTGACATTAAACGTACATGGGTAATAATTTACGGGGTATGTTATCTGACATTGTCTAACTATCATTGCACTGAACACCACATATAATGTCAAGATTTTGTTCAGTCATACTTCAGTGGTGAGGTTACGACCATTTATACAGTGTTGTTAAATACACTCAACCACTTTTCTAATTGGTCACTTTTCAAACCTCAAATGCGTTTAACTGTGCTTATAATGTTTGACGATATTTTGCACTCAAACGCGTTATGCAATAGACCTAACACTTAAATCATTAAAAATCAAAATCACGTGCCACAGTATGTATGGTCAGTCATGCGATAAATTTTGCATTTTCGCCGTCAAATAATACGATCACTGTAAAAGGTATTTTGGGTTTGAAAAGCGACCAATTGGAAAAGTGGTTGAGTGTACTTGTCAACTCCACCTGGTTGCCCTAGTACTTAGTGTGAGTTCAAATTCCCGGTTTCAGCAGGTTACGTGTATGTGACAATGGTCATGCCCGGTAAGGGAGGTGTAGGAAGCACAATAGAACTTTGTGGTTAATGACCCACAGATAAAAAGTAGTCAATTTTCTAAGAATTCAACAAATGGTATGAACATGTAACTAATCATAGTGTCACGATTATAATGTTTTTTTTAAGATATGGACCACCATTCATTTTATACATTATGTATGCATTGTGCTCAAGAGAATACATAGCACGAGAATACATTTTAAAATTTAACTTTATTATGCAACCAATCAATCGACTGGTAGGGCGTAACTAAGCGTACATGAGTAGGCATACGCCCGTGCGTTGGCTACAGTTTGCACGTGAAGTGAAACATAAGATACAAGTAAGCTGAAATTCAAAATTACGACAAAACACCAGTGATATGGGGGTAAAGGACAGCGGAAGGACGAAAAGTCACTTGATAATGTTATTTTAAAGATAAATGATTAGTTTAACGGTCATATTAAACTAACACATAATGGCATTAACGATAACTAATAGGAGAGATCATGTTTGTATACAAATGGATTAGTACCACAAGCTAGCTATTGGTGAATGGTAGGTTTTATTGTTCATTCATCCAATAGATTGCCGGTGGGCATTTTGCATAATTTTATATCAATATGGTGATCGCTCCTATTCTTCGCGCGTTCTAGTCACATAAATACTTTTTGTCAGCAAGATCTGTGTATGGTGACCTCCATTTCGGTGTCACATGATACGTTTTGTTACGATTACATGTTGATTGGCTGATATAAAAGGTCCAATCATAAATATGAATTGCCATTTTCGGTTTCGGCGTCATGTGACATCACAATGGAGGTCGCCATACACGATTCTTGTGTAGATCGTCTGCTGATTCAACAACTGTTTCTTTCTCTTAGACAAATCCCCTTGGTCAGAGATTGTGTTTAGGAAAATATATTCAATGAACATAAATTTCGTCACATTGCATGATACAATTGTTGGGCTGTTGGCTTTTCTGCCCAGCTGACACACATAGTGCTTTTCGTTGTTTTCCGTTGCTTTCGATTGCTTTCTTCGTGTTTGCCAAATGACAGGCGGGTTTCTGCGGATTAACGTCGGTAACTGTACCAACTAGCGCGGTTATTTATTTCTTTTTAATTTGTACTAGAGCTAAATTTGATGAAGGGCAAAGAATACATGAGATATCTAGTGTATATCCGTGTGAAGGGGTATGCGCAACATAGCACTGTCAGAAAGTTAACTATAGTACAATTGATATAAATGTAGTATTTTTTTAGAGTTAGCATTTCATTCATAAAATTGATTCACATCAGTTTCCGTGAGCGCGTTAATTAATTTCTGATGAAGTTTGTTGAATACATGTAGTCAGTTTCTATCGCAGGCCTAAGAAATTATATCACAAAATACAGAGTTTCGAAATTCCCCATCATCCGGTCATTACTATACAAAGAGAACAGTTCTCTTTGAATGATGATGAATATCAAAACTCTGTATTTTATGATATAATTTCTTAGGTCTGTGGTTTCTATGAGCGCGTTATTTTCTGATGATGTTTGTTGAATACATGTAGTCAGTTTCTATGAGCGCGTTGTTTTATTATGATGTTTGTTGAATACATGTAGTCAGTTTCTATGAGCGCGTTATTCTATTATGATGTTTGTTGAATACATGTAGTCAGTTTCTATGAGCGCGTTACTCTATTATGATGTTGTTGAATACATGTAGTCAGTTTCTATGAGCGCGTTATTCGATTATGATGTTTGTTGAATACATGTAGTCAGTTTCTATGAGCGCGTTATTTTATTATGATGTTTGTAAAATACATGTTGTCAGTTTCTATGAGCGCGTTATTCTATTATGATGTTTGTTGAATACATGTAGTCAGTTTCTATGAGCGCGTTACTCTATTATGATGTTTGTTGAATACATGTAGTCAGTTTCTATGAGCGCGTTATTCGATTATGATGTTTGTTGAATACATGTAGTCAGTTTCTATGAGCGCGTTGTTTTATTATGATGTTTGTAAAATACATGTTGTCAGTTTCTATGAGCGCGTTGTTTTATTATGATGCTTGTAAAATACATGTTGTCAGTTTCTATGAGCGCGTTATTTTATTATGATGTTTGTAAAATACATGTAGTCAGTTTCTATGAGCGCGTTGTTTTATTATGATGTTTGTAAAATACATGTTGTCAGTTTCTATGAGTGCGTTGTTTTATTATGATGTTTGTTGAATACATGTAGTCAGTTTCTATGAGCGCGTTGTTTTATTATGATGTTTGTTGAATACATGTAGTCAGTTTCTATGAGCGCGTTACTCTATTATGATGTTTGTTGAATACATGTAGTCAGTTTCTATGAGCGCGTTATTTTATTATGATGTTTGTAAAATACATGTAGTCAGTTTCTATGAGCGCGTTGTTTTATTATGATGTTTGTAAAATACATGTAGTCAGTTTCTATGAGCGCGTTGTTTTATTATGATGTTTGTAAAATACATGTAGTCAGTTTCTATGAGCGCGTTATTTTATTATGATGTTTGTAAAATACATGTAGTCAGTTTCTATGAGCGCGTTATTTTATTATGATGTTTGTAAAATACATGTAGTCAGTTTCTATGAGCGCATTGTTTTATTATGATGTTTGTAAAATACATGTAGTCAGTTTCTATGAGCGCGTTGTTTTATTATGATGTTTGTAAAATACATGTAGTCAGTTTCTATGAGCGCGTTGTTTTATTATGATGTTTGTAAAATACATGTAGTCAGTTTCTATGAGCGCGTTGTTTTATTATGATGTTTGTAAAATACATGTAGTCAGTTTCTATGAGCGCGTTGTTTTATTATGATGTTTGTAAAATACATGTAGTCAGTTTCTATGAGCGCGTTAATTATTTTCTGGTGATGTTTGTTGAATACACGTAGTCAGTTTCAATGAGCGCATTATTCTATTATGATGTTTGTTGTCAAATAGGCCTACATGTGGTAACTAAGGAATCTCATTTTCTTTCTTTCAGTTTGCCAGCAATTAATGTATCATAATCCACACTTATATGTATATTCTTCTTCTTCATCAAGGTGCGCATGTAGTCAAAGCTTATCTTCTTATTGTCTTCAGTTATATTTAGTGATTTCAGGCAATTCGCAAGTCCGGTAATCCTCGCCAACTCTCGGGTTTTATCGTAATCAGCCCAGGCTATATTTCTAATGAGTGTAGCCTCTGCTGTTGCGTTCTGTTTAATCTCATAGGCTTCGTTCTTCACCTTTTTAACCTGTAAATACATTGATAGATTAATGACTAGTAATGATTAAATGATCGATATATTGATTAATTGAATGATTGTATGTAGTTAGTACAACTATGTTTCAACTATCAATATTTAATTGAATGGTTTGTTGATTAAAGGAATGAACATTCCCGAAAGAACAGACCCGAAGACCATTCAATAGTCATCAAACAGTCGCACAAGTCGTCCTGTTGGACGGACGACACGCAAACCAGTCCCAATGAATTATTTGTGCGTGGCTTTCCTGGATGTCGTTGTCGCAAGTTCCGTTTTTTTTGCCTCGACGATATACTCCCGATTTAAATGAATGAATTATCAGGACATCGGGAACAGCTAGGTTCCTCGTGGTCTAGGGGAGCTTTGGGGAAGTCATGAGACAGTTTATGATATCGGAAGGAAATGTGAGGAATCGGGTTTTATCGGAAGAAATCGGGAGAACATCGCCGATGTGGATTTCATCAGTGGGACCTAGGCTTTATGAAAACAACCGATGTTAAAAATATATACAATAAATCAGCTGTTTAATTATGCTAATAGAAAGTCGAGAGTCGTGTCAAATTCTCCGGATTATAACTGAATTTATATCTGAAGCTTTATGTGATGACCTATGTACATATTACCAACCTTTTCTTCTGTTTTCTTTCTTATTATCGATGCATTCTGTTTTAATTCTTCTTGTAGATTTTTTTCTTGTAGTAGCAATGCTTCCATGAATCTTGATTCTATTGGTTCTGGTATATAGTATTTCCCTAAGGTGAATATTTCCACGTCCACGTGATGTCCTTTGTCCTCATTTGTACATGTTTCATATGGTTTACAGCCAATAGGACATGCTTTAAAAGAATAGTTCATATGTATTTATAAAATTAGTTATAATGTAAAAATATTTAACACGTATTATTGTCGAGTTATTTCCACCAATAATTCAGTAACGATCTGGTGACATTGACGTATCCGTTTATGTGTACACAGAAGATTACAATCATAGTCTGAATAGGTAGTGCGAATATAGTTTGTTAGTTTAGCATTGAAATATGGCCGTCTGTTTAAGCCCTTATAGTTGGTTTTACACCGTAATAGTGGACCCGACCGCTGCCTCTCAGTATTCTTACCCTGACTGGACTATATGTGTAGGCCTACTTTTTTATAAAATAGACCATTTCCAGCCTAGTGTAGGGGATTCATTTTGCATAAATTGCATAAATTATTTCATCAATAACACTGTTTGGAACGGAATACGAATCACTTCAATTTCATTAATAATCGAATGCGATACTTCGCGGTTAATTAAAAAGACATGTTAAGTGGAATACCATTGCAAGAAACCTTCATATTTTGGACAGTGTTAATGTCTAATTAACTGCGTACATGTATACGTGACCTTAATACAATATCAATAAATAAATTGAACTGTAAAAAAATATAAAAATATTAGATCTAATTTTGGTATTTTAAAATATTTCAACTGTTCAGACGGTCATTGACACAGTCATATGTGGCTGCACTTACCCAGTGTGTATTGAGTACAGTCTGGACGACAGCACGAACCTCCAAGTCGTTGTCGGATTGCTTTATGCAAAACTGATTCCACCTCCGATCTGTTGTTTATAAGTTCCCGAGTAGAGAATACTGGTATAGCCCCCTGTTTAATGAATATGAATTTTCACAAAAGTCCATAAAATCAAAGAAATAAGAAGCCGTACTAGATAAGGCAATAGTGGACGATGAAATTGTTTGGTTGTTTTAACCCTCGTATAAATAATATTGAAACCGACTGGGAGTGTAGGGACGAGTCCACAACTTCTTTTTCCTGAAGCACTGAAGCGGGCGCTCTTTAGAACCACTGATACAGCGGGCCCGCCGATGGTTTGTTTTCAAATGTTAACGCTATTTCTTCCAGTCTAACATTTCATGTATAGATTTGTCGACTGATCATTGAACATGCTGACAATGGCCACGCTTATTTATGGTTTGATTTCCACTATATGATATTTTCTATTAAGTATATCTAAAAGCCACCAACCTTCAAGCGTTTATTCTTATCAAGGCATTTAATAACGAGAAAACAAACCTTTAAAGCATCTTCGGCGCTGTTTATCATGATGTCATGGTAATAAACATTGAACTTGGTATGTAACACTGGTAACTCATCCTCTCGAAGAAAGTACTGCATATGTGCCGACATAGCTATCTGTTTAATAAATTAAATACGTGTGAATAGAAGTAAATGTCGAGTGACTTTTTTATACTAATTATTGCCACCATCTTTGATGAGGAGGTATATTGTTTTGCACATTCGGGCGGTCTGTCGGTTGCAATTCGTTCTTACATATCTATATTATACGAAAACTATTCGTTTCGAAACTTTAAGACAATGCCTGAAGCGCTTAATACTCCCTAAAACGGTCCTGTACTCTTCATTAACACACACAAAAGGGACAAGCATACGGTAACGAGAATTGTCAGTCTCGCGATCACCAGGTATTTTATATATCCTGTTGATTAATTTGACAAAGATAACCACTAAACACTCGTGATGCTTGATGTAATAGTCGTGATATACAGCCTAACATGAATCTGGGTTACACTATTAATAACATACAAACCGAACAAAGGGGTTTTATGTCCCTGTCAAGTAATTTGAATTGCTGCCTTAGTCGTTAACACAAATCTTTAAAATCTGCCTCTGCGTGATCAAAACGCATTTTTAGCTGCCTTCCACAAACATAGCTGCCTTACACGCAACGGTTTGTACGGTGTGTTTATACGTACCTCCAATTTATCCCGAGTGAAAATGTCTATTTTTATAAGGTCTAAGAAGTGAGCATCAGCCCTGTATATAAGAAAGTCATAATCAGGACCAAACCATGACTTGCCTCCACGGTACACTTTGTCCAAACTCACTTCTCCCGTACTCTTTTGTTGTTTAAACCCATACTGAAGTTATAAAACAGACATAGTTTTGTTATGAAACATTTTTGTTGCGGCTTGACAATCTTGAGTCAAGTGTCTTAAATTGAACGTGTTCCTAGTTTTAAGTCAAATCATTACCAAAATGGTTGATCCCCTTAAAATTCCCAAACTTTTGAATTGATTCTTAGAAAAGAGGCCTTGTCCGTGGTGTTTATATTGAGTTTGTTATTCTCTCTCTGATAGTTTCTTTACGAGTACGTCTGATTTTATTGTCTGGTAACTCATATTCTTATGCACCAGTCAATTGTTGTATTTTGCCTTCAACTTCCAAGGCGTATTATGCCGGTCTCCGGAACCGAATAGACAGAAGCACGTGCTATCAAACGCAGCGATTAAGTATTCATTTAACACTATAATGGTAACATATAACTGATCAACAAACGATTTAAAAACAACAAGTATTCTTTAAGTCAGAATGAGAAAGATGGAAGAATTGGTTGACATTGTCTTGATATACAAGTATTTCAGTATAACAACTGAATACATGTATAGGTCTACTATAATGCGTTTACGAGCATAATTTGTATCATTGAACAATCTATTTTTCAAAATACTAAATAAGTGAAGCATCCAATAACTGATATTGTAAACCCGTTATATTTCGAGGGGAGTTGAATTTTCATGGAATTCGTTGTCGCAATCGACATGAAATCAAATCCCATCGATTAATCGACCTCTGAACATGATACAGAGCATGGGTTTATTCTTACATGTTTTGTAATCCCACGAAAGTGCATTTTTATTAAAATCCACGAAATTTAATACATGTACCCACGAAAATAATGTTATGTAATTTTACAGTATTGCTTACCTCATAGTAGTGTAGGGTAGAGAAACTCACCACGAGCATGACGCTGCCAACAATAATTGCTATAATAGTCACTAAAACCCCGCAAGTAATGATATTCTTATTAGAACTTCCAGCCATGTTTGGTTCAGGTTGTCGAATGATGGGAGCTCTGCGGGTTTCTGGAACGGTTAGGCTTCTGTGCGAAGTACATATCAGGGGAACAGCACGCAATGTTCTTCCTCTTTCCAAAGTAAAATGACTCGAGTTTGACATACGCTTTCTTGAATTTTAAGCGGCAAATCTGGCAAGAGAAAACAGAAGTCGAGGTGATGCCGCATTTACTACGGTGATGCCATCTTTAGACATGGCTAGCTATTTCTGATCAGGATTCCAATACTACGATATGTGATAAAAACTACGCGAAGAGCGATCTATTTTCTTTATTACGTGATTAATATTATTAAAACATTTAAGATAATACATGAATATTGGCATAATATTATTACAAATATATGGGAAATACTGAGATAACAAACGTTTTAATTACACGGAATCGGCGTGCTTAATTATGACTTTAAATGTTAGAACATAAAGCTCTTCGATTCTGATTTCGTCTGCAATTCGTTCTATACTTGTAGAAACTACACACAGTGTCACACCTTGATGGCGCAGTTTGCTCTTCGCGTACACGTACGATCACGTTCCTTTCACCCCCCCCCCCCCCCCCCCCCCCCAATAATGCGTACACTATAATATCCAGTAATTTACAAAATAGTATAAATGTTATAATTCCAAAAATAATATTCACCTCAACATTACTGTATCGGACAAAACAACTGCGCGATAACTTTATCATTGAACCAGTCATGCGCACCGTTAGACACTGCAGTCAAGTTCTCATATTGACTAACAATGTCACCTTACCTAGTACCTGGGTATATCTGGCGATATAATTTAGTTAATTTATGCTCGACCAATAAGAACGCAGATATTTGGTTTCTGGAAAGTCCCTTGTTACTTTATTACGCATTGATATATTTATATACTTCTTCCCAAGATTCAGTGGTGTGTGTCATTCATTGATTTATTGACGTTTGAATACCTCGTGTGGTAAATTAAGTATAATCACAGGAACTTGCATTTATATTTTTTTTTCACTAGGCCTACGGTACTATTAAAATAATTACATTTTTTTTTTACATTTTTTTTTTCAAATTATAAATGCAAGTTCCCGTGGTATAATACATAATGCATTGACGCTGTGGTGCGTTTCACAGGTATATAAAGTATACATATACGATGTCACAGTATACATCGTCTGCAAAACAGCCTGTGTTTTGTTATATAAAAGTAAAACACCATGTCCTAAAGTGTAGATGAAATCAAAATATAAAATCAAAACCACCTCACCTCAAATTTAATTTAGATAAAAAAATATCTGATTGCAACACGCTCCAGAGCTTGTACTAGTATCACGCACGTTAATTAACGTGCGTGCTAGTATCTTCACCGCATATGAATGCCAAAATATGTTATAATAATGTAAGGCTACTATTTCACCTGAAAGAGGACTTTCGTAAGATCTACTGACAAGATTTAACTCCATACCATTTCGTGTTGGTAGTTTTCATGTATTGACTCGTAGAAATATGTCAATTTTGCATAAGTTTTCTCATTAAAATAGTTGCCATTTTCCTCTCCAGTTCAACACCTTTAAAAGTACAATAAAAAACAATGATACCGTGACGATCTGGCATACATGCCTAGGTACAGGTCGAATTCTTAACTAAGCTGAGCCTGCGTATATGGAATTGGGTCTATGGAAAGTGTAGGCTATTGTTGCGCAAACAGTATATAATAGATGAACTGCGTTTAAAGTAAACGCATTCTTAATTGTAAAGTTCGTTACATGTATACGCGATCAATGTTTGATTCAACGTCGTAAACAAAATGTTTCAATCAATGCGTGTGTATCCTGTTTCATGTTATACATGTACATGTATAACCACAGGCCTAACAAATTATATCACAAAATACAGAGTTTTGAAATTTCCCACCATCCCGTCATTACTATACTGTATATAATATAGTAATGACGGGAAGATGGGGAATTTCAAAACTCTGTATTTTGTGATATAATTTCTTAGGCCTGTGGTATAACCTTCACATGCGTGACTATCGATATATCATTTAAATAACCTGTGAATTGCTACTATAAGCCTATTGATACAATATCAGTTTAGAATACCCGCTCAATCAATTTGCAAAACACATGTTCATTGACCGACCATCTAAGATGTTTGTTTACAACCGTTCGAATCTCGGGTGTATCCTTTCTAGTGTGATAGTTACCGGTGAGCCACCAGTGAGTTCAATAGAGTTACATAAATTCGCTAGCATAGAAGTACAAAAATGCTGTTTTGAGAAAACAATAAAAGAAGCTGACTGAAAACTACTGATTACGTCAGTTTTTTGTTAGTTTACTTTATTAGCCTGTCTGTGCGTGGCGTCATTTAACCGCAAGAAAACATCACCAGAGTTGCCCTAAGATGGACCCATGAGGGAAAAAGGAGACGAGGACGCCCAAAAACTACATTGAGAATAACAATAAAGACAGAAATAAAGGTAATAGGTTCGACCTGGGGAGAGCTAGGAAAGATGGCGAAAACAGAGAATAGTGGAAATATCTAGTCTTTTCCCTATGTGCTTCCGGACACAACAGGGCTAGGTAGGTAGGTAGACGGTGGCGTCAACTGGATTGTGTGACGCCAGTCTAGTGTCCTCGCGGATGCAATAATAGGTTCGTGGTATCATATGAAGCCAACTGAGTCATGTGGCAGTTCTCGTTTTGATGATAGTTTCACAGTGAACATGTCCGACAATTCTCCGTTATCCCACTGTAAACCTACAGAATGTATGATAATTATAGAAATATACGCAGATATAGGAATGAAGAAGATATTTGTTGATTGTGGTAATATAGATCGAAATTTATTTTACACCAGAGATTGCAGAAATCGATAATGTAATTTTCTGTGATCAGGAGTGAAGTAAAATGTATGGTCTTTCACTAGTCCAAGGTCGTTGACCATGATGAGCGGTATACCTTTCTTGGCATCTACTGTACAGACGTCAGGCACTAGTCCAAGGTCGTTGACCATGATGAGCGGTATACCTTTCCATGCATCTACTGTACAGACGTCAGACACTAGTCCAAGGTCGTTGACCATGATGAGCGGTATACCTTTCCATGCATCAATTGTACAGACGTCAGGCACTAGTCCAAGGTCGTTGACCATTATGAGCAGTACCTTTCCTGGCATCTACTGTACAGACGTCAGACACTAGTCCAAGGTCGTTGACCATTATGAGCAGTACCTTCCTGGCATCTACTGTACAGACGTCAGCCACTAGTCCAAGGTCGTTGACCATGATGAGCGGTATACCTTTCAATGCATCCACTGTACAGACGTCAGGCACTAGTCCAAGGTCGTTGACCATGATGAGCGGTATACCTTTCCATGCATCTACTGTACAGACGTCAGGCACTAGTCCAAGGTCGTTGACCATTATGAGCAGTACCTTCCTGGCATCTACTGTACAGACGTCAGGCACTAGTCCAAGGTCGTTGACCATTATGAGCAGTACCTTCCTGGCATCTACTGTACAGACGTCAGGCACTAGTCCAAGGTCGTTGACCATTATGAGCAGTACCTTTCCTGGCATCTACTGTACAGACGTCAGGCACTAGTCCAAGGTCGTTGACCATTATGAGCAGTACCTTTCCTGGCATCTACTGTACAGACGTCAGACACTAGTCCAAGGTCGTTGACCATTATGAGCAGTACCTTCCTGGCATCTACTGTACAGACGTCAGGCACTAGTCCAAGGTCATTGACCATTATGAGCAGTACCTTCCTGGCATCTACTGTACAGACGTCAGGCACTAGTCCAAGGTCGTTGACCATTATGAGCAGTACCTTTCCTGGCATCTACTGTACAGACGTCAGGCACTAGTCCAAGGTCGTTGACCATTATGAGCAGTACCTTCCTGGCATCTACTGTACAGACGTCAGGCACTAGTCCAAGGGCGTTGACCATTATGAGCAGTACCTTCCTGGCATCTACTGTGCAGACGTCAGGCACTAGTCCAAGGTCGTTGACCATTATGAGCAGTACCTTCCTGGCATCTACTGTGCAGACGTCAGGCACTAGTCCAAGGTCGTTGACCATTATGAGCAGTACCTTCCTGGCATCTACTGTACAGACGTCAGGCACTAGTCCAAGGTCGTTGACCATTATGAGCAGTACCTTTCCTGGCATCTACTGTACAGACGTCGGGCACTAGTCCAAGGTCGTTGACCATTATGAGCAGTACCTTTCCTGGCATCTACTGTACAGACGTCAGGCACTAGTCCAAGGGCGTTGACAATTATGAGCAGTACCTTTCTGGCATCTACTGTACAGACATCAGGCACTAGTCCAAGGTCGTTGACCTTTATGAGCAGTACCTTTCCTGGCATCTACTGTACAGACGTCAGGCACTAGTCCAAGGTCGTTGACCATTATGAGCAGTACCTTCCTGGCATCTACTGTACAGATGTCAGGCACTAGTCCAAGGGCGTTGACCATTATGAGCAGTACCTTCCTGGCATCTACTGTACAGACGTCAGGCACTAGTCCAAGGTCGTTGACCATTATGAGCAGTATCTTTCCATGCATCTACTGTACAGACGTCAGACACTAGTCCAAGGTCGTTGACCATTATGAGCAGTACCTTTCCTGGCATCTACTATACAGACGTCAGGCACTAGTCCAAGGTCGTTGACCATTATGAGCAGTACCTTTCCTGGCATCTACTGTACAGACGTCAGACACTAGTCCAAGGTCGTTGACCATTATGAGCAGTACCTTCCTGGCATCTACTGTACAGACGTCAGGCACTAGTCCAAGGTCGTTGACCATTATGAGCAGTACCTTCCTGGCATCTACTGTACAGACGCCAGGCACTAGTCCAAGGTCGTTGACCATTATGAGCAGTACCTTTCCTGGCATCTACTGTACAGACGAAAGGCACTAATCCAAGGTCGTTGACCATTATGAGCAGTACCTTTCCTGGCATCTACTGTACAGACGTCAGGCACTAGTCCAAGGTCGTTGACCATTATGAGCAGTACCTTTCCTGGCATCTACTGTACAGACGTCAGGCACTAGTCCAATGTCGTTGACCATTATAAGCAGTACCTTTCCTGGCATCTACCGTACAGACGTCGGGCACTAGTCCAAGGTCGTTGACCATGATGAGCGGTATACCTTTCCTGGCATCTACTGTACAGCCGTCAGGCACTAGTCCAAGGTGGTTGACCATTATGAGCAGTACTTTCCTGGTATCTACTGTACATACGTCAGGCACTAGTCCAAGGTCGTTGACCATTATGAGCAGTACTTTCCTGGCATCTACTGTACAGACGTCAGGCACTAGTCCAAGGTCGTTGACCATTATGAGCAGTACCTTCCTGGCATCTACTGTACAGACGTCAGGCACTAGTCCAAGGTCGTTGACCATTATGAGCAGTACCTTTCCTGGCATCTACTGTACAGACGTCAGGCACTAATCCAAGGTCGTTGACTATTATGAGCAGTACCTTTCCTGGCATCTACTGTACAGACGTCAGGCACTAGTCCAATGTCGTTGACCATTATAAGCAGTACCTTTCCTGGCATCTACCGTACAGACGTCGGGCACTAGTCCAAGGTCGTTGACCATTATGAGCAGTACCTTTCCTGGCATCTACTGTACAGACGTCAGGCACTAGTCCAAGGTGGTTGACCATTATGAGCAGTACTTTCCTGGCATCTACTGTACATACGTCAGGCACTAGTCCAAGGTCGTTGACCATTATGAGCAGTACTTTCCTGGCATCTACTGTACAGACGTCAGGCACTAGTCCAAGGTCGTTGACCATTATGAGCGGTACCTTTCCTGGCATCTACTGTACAGACATCAGGCAATAGTCCAAGGTCGTTGACCATTATGAGCAGTACCATTCCTGGCATCTACTGTACAGACGTCAGGCACTAGTCCAAGGTCGTTGACCATTATGAGCAGTCCCATTCCTGGCATCTACTGTAGGCTACAGACGTCAGTATAGTATATATACCATTTAGCTTTATAGTCTCTAGAAATAATCTATCACCACACGTTTTCTTTTTTACTTTATGTATCCATTTATCTAAAAAGGGTATTCTTGTTGATTTTGATTGGCTTGATTATGTAAATTCATGCTTAGATTATCTAGAACATCATGCATGTCATGCATGACGTCATTATATATGCGCCCTTGAGTCAAAATACAGTATGCATTTCCGCACGAAGTTTAATCAACGTGCGTGATTTCCGTGATTTTACATTTATTTCCTTGAAAGTTCCTTGTTTTGAAAACTTTATAAATTTCGTATCTATAGTCTCTGTCCGTATTAATTAAATTATGTGAATCATGTCATATAACTTATTCCGATAATTCCATGATCATATTTAGTAAAATGCCAAGGGAGGCAACTGCAGCGAGAATGAAAAGAAAATTATACGGCGTGTATATTTTACAAGCACACCGTGAAATATTCCTTCACTTTTCCAAATTTTTGTTGTCGTGTTTTTCGGCAATTCGTTTGTATTTTAAGGTTGAAATTTCCTCTAGACGACAGAGTTTCGATTTATTGTCCAGTCAACATCAAAGTAGCGTTTAATCGACTTGTAAGTGACTGTCATTGGTCGGATAGATTTTGTTGCCTACATTGGCTACAGTGACAAGCAAACGAAAGGAACTGAGATTGCAGGTCAGGAGAAAAGTACAATTGCCTAACTGATTATTGAAAACCATTTGTGTATTTATGTCTATTTTTAGAAGTTGTAACAGAATCTAATAAGTACAGAATTCTGTTAGTGTCATGTAGTCCATCACCCCCGAATGCGACGCACTACAATGCAATACGACAATGTAATATGCCGTAACGCATTGTCATATGTCATATCGCGTTGTAGTATTGCATTGATGCGCATCCTACTATGGGTGCAGAGGCGACACTCGACAACAACATGTCGCTTTGATGTCCATCGTATCTGTTTGTCGCAATGTTATATCGCATAATTCAGCGTTGCATGTCGCTGAAGTACAAGACTCGATGCATGACAATGCAATGTGACAATGCGATATGACATTGCGACCACATGATACAACGGACAACGATCAATACAACATTGCTACATGTACATATTGTACCAAACTTGGCTAGACATCGCGACATTTTGACGAATGTCCTATCACATTGTTGTCCCTTGTACCGCGTTGTTGTGCATCGTATCGCATTGTATCACTTTGTCGCTTTCAGGGGCAACGAACAACATTTGACATGGCACTAACAGGATTCCGTAGTTTAGGGCCATATGAAATGGTGGCATACTCTTGGAATATATGAAATTCATTACTTGATGTGAGTGGTGACAAACAATATCCCTTATATACTCATCCATTCAGGGATTATCGTCCAATCAGGATCTGGTTTTGGAGAAGAAGTGAATTAGCTCTTGCCCAAAATCTCACAGTTGATTGGAGAAGTGTCCAAATCTCTTTACTTAAAAAATAAGCATAAAACACTTTATAACATTTTTAAAATTTAATGTAAACTTGTAAAAAAATGTTTGTAGAGGCGTAGGCATTATCAGATGGACTTCTTTTTATTTTTCAGGAAAAATGGAGCAAAACGAATTAGATGATTTTGGTCGAAACTTGGGTGTTTTGTATAAAGTTTTGGATAATTTATCTGATGGCAAGAAAACATACCAAGCCCAGATAACTCTAACAAACCACAGCAATAATCCCCTGAAGTATGAAGACTGGGCAATCTATTTCTGTCACATCAGAATGATTGAACCTGGACATTTACCGCATTCCATATCTCATGAAATACACGACTCAGGAATGACATTTACTCACGTAAATGGCTGCTTATTCAAACTGTCACCTACCAAGCAATTTAAAACAATGAAGAAAGGTGACCATGTAACGCTCAAGTTCAAAGCTCAGTATTATTCTGTATCACGGAGTGACCTAATGCCTAACTGGTATCTACTCTACCCCAAACTGCGACCAGTTATGATAGAAAGCACTGTTGGCGAGGATATGTCATTTGTGGAACCATTTGATAAACCAGATTCATGGAAACGATTTGATTATGAACTCGCTGATGGCTCATCTAGATTTGATCATTATAACCCTTACAACTTACAGGAAAGATTTGATAGGAATCTGTGTGTCGATTCTGGACCAAGCAAGCCTACCGTGGTTCCTACACCGTACAAAATGTCTGTTACATCGTCTAAAGTTCTATCTATAGATTGTGAAGAATGGTCCATTTGTGCTGATGATGGTCTTGAAAACGAAGCCAAACTTTTGTCTGGTAAGTTATGGAATTTTTAATTGGCTCACTTGATCATCAAGTATATTTTACCTACTACATGTACATGTAAATAGGTCACAAGTTTGTCTTCGTCTTTATGTGGAAGACAATACAAGACAACTGAATGTTGCTGGCTGCTATAGTTATAAATATACATGTAGCATCTTCTACCATGATTAGAAGATGCCTAGCCATCAAGTGACTAACAAAGTATCTTGAAGGATGTTTGATTCGGGTCCAATATATGTTTTCTGGAGAGCTCTGAAAAACTTGGGCATGTCAAAAGTCAAACTGAATATCATTTTGACAATTTTTCAAATTAGAACCTTTTTTATCTTGGTAGCTTAATAAGTTAATTGCTAAAGGTTTTCAAAAGTTTTAGATTAATTGGCAGTTGTATTCAAATACAATGTATAAGTATTTGAATAGAAGTAATAACAAATGCTTAAAACCGATGTTCCAAGATCTAAAAAATAGAACTCATCCATCCTTATTTTTGATTTCAGAAAAACTTCACATTCCTGTCGATAATTCCAAAGAAAAGAAATATAAGATATACCTCAACATTGCCGGTACCTCAGATTTCAAGATAGACAATAAAGCTGCTTGTAGTGAATCGTACAGATTGACGATCAAAGAAGATGATGGTGTAGTCATTGTAGCTGTTGGAAATATCGGTATCTTCTATGGCATTCAAACATTGTTTAGTCTGTTGGATGGTAATAAACTGCCTGAGTGTGAGATACAAGACAAACCAAGATACGAGTACCGGGGCATGCACATGGACGTGGCACGAAACTTTCACGGAAAGGAGTCCATTTTGAAATTGATTGATGTGATGGCTATGTATAAAATGAACAAATTTCATTTTCACTTGACGGATGATGAAGGCTGGAGATTGGAGATTCCTGGACTAGAAGAACTTACTCAGGTAATACATATTTTGCTCACCTTGAGCACTTCATTGTTGTTTGCTTTACCTCTGGTGTTCGTCATCCGTCTTCAACATTTATGTCTCCCTAATAGAGTGGAGGAGACAAATTGTTTTTGCGCTGGGTGGAAGTCACTAATTTTGTTTGTGCTCAAGAAAACTACTGGTTTGATTTCAATGAAACTTCACATAAATAGTTGGTACCCAGTCTAGATGTGCATATTGTCAGAAACTATTTTGTCAGACGATTATTGTCCTTTAATTGTCCAAGATCTTGAGGTTTGGTTAAAGATCGGTTGTTCATATACCTATGTATATACAGTCAACTCTCGTTATCTCGAACTCGCTTATATCGAATTTTCCGTTATCTCGAAGTTTTTTTCAAGTCCCGATTTTTCTCCTTCTTTGTCTATATGAAATCTTGAGACCCATCTCGAAGTTTCGGCTCGAATTCGCCTCAAATTTTTCGTTATGTCGAATTATTTTTTTGTCCCGATTAACCAATTTGCACTTTAAATCTATTGTTCATCTCGAAGTTGGGTCGAAGTGTGGTCGTATTCGACTAGCGTCGAATGTTTTTCACACTTCGCCAGTCTGAAATCTTCGATTTACCTGTAATTTTCGTGCCTTCCATTGTTGAACAAATATTTGTTTGCAACAATTTGCGCAAACATGTCATAAAACTTCGTGTTACGTACTAACATCAATAAACATGTCATCTTGAACAATTGTTTGTAAAAATAATAATTAAAATAAAATGCATTTTCTCGAGGAGGAATACATGTACATAAATATCACAACAAGCAATTCTCACGAATATGTCGTTCTTACGACCGTAACAATATGGCGGCGTAAAATGACAGAAACTGGAAAACTTGCAACTTCGATGCCGAAAATTCTATCTTGAATTTTCGTTATGTCGAAGTAATTTCCACGGTCCCGTGAAATTCGAGATAACGAGAGTTGACTGTACCTATGTATATATTTCAGGTTGGTGCCCGGCATGGTATGTTATAAGTATATGTATCTTTTTCAGGTTGGTGCCCGGCGTGGTCATGTAAACAAGGCAGATTTATCCTCATTGTTGCCACTTCTGGGATCAGGTCCAGGGTTCGATTCCTCAGGAACAGGATATTACTCAGTAGAAGACTATCGAGAGATACTTCGGTATGCAAAGGATCGGCACATTGAAGTTATTCCAGAGATAGATATGCCGGGACACAGTCATGCAGCAATAAAATCAATGAAAGCCAGACACCAGAAATACATGGCCTTGAAAGATAAGAAAAAGGCAGAGGAGTTCTTATTATCTGATATAGATCATGATACAGCATGTGGCTCACACTCAGTTCAAATGTTCTCTGAGAACGCGATGAATCCAGGCGTTGAATCCACCTACAAGTTTGTTAAAAAAGTCACATTAGAACTGAAAAAGATGCATGAAGATATAATGCCTTTACAAATGTTTCACTTCGGTGGTGATGAAGTGCCATATGAAGCTTGGGAAGGTTCACCGGCCTGTATGAGTCTAGTAGACTCGGAGGAAGTGAAGTCCTCAGAGCATCTGATGGAGTATTTTGTAACACGGGTAGCAGATGTGATAGCCAAGTGTGACCTCAATGTTGGAGCGTGGCAAGATGGTATCATTCCAGATGAAACTGACCTCTTACCAATATCTAGGTAAACCATTACTTCAAACTGACCTCTTACCAATATCTAGGTAAACCATTACTTCAAACTGACCTCTTACCTATATCTAGGTAAACCATTACTTCAAACTGACCTCTTACCAATATCTAGGTAAACCATTACTTCAAACTGACCTCGTGCCAATATCTAGGTAAACCATTACTTCAAACTGACCACTTACCAATATCTAGGTAAACCATTACTTCAAACTGACCTCTTGCCAATATCTAGGTAAACCATTATTTCAAACTGACCTCGTGCCAATATCTAGGTAAACCATTACTTCAAACTGACCACTTACCAATATCTAGGTAGACCATTACTTCAAACTGACCTCTTACCAATATCTAGGTAAACCATTACTTCAAACTGACCTCTTACCAACAATATCGAGTGTTAAGGATACCGTGTCGGGCAAATTATGTTGTTCAGTTGCAATGGCTATAATCTTGTGCTCAACATGGAGAAATATTATCATTTGCTTGCATATTGATTAGGAATGTAATCAGTTAACTGTTCGAACGTTCAAATCGCTATCTGGTTAATCAGATGTTTAAAAAATGTAAGTTAATTTTGAATTAAAAAACTCGCAGAATAAATTAATTGTCATTTGAGTTAAATACTGGCTGTATTCAATGTTTTGCCAATAGAAGGGGTGAAATCTCAGTTTAAAAGGGGTCATGGATTATAGCCCGAAATAAACAGTATTATCACAAGCTTGATTATTTCAAATGATTTCACATTTTGTAGTATTAATAAAACTGGCATATAAGTAATAAAATATATAATAATATAATATTGGTTTATATTTGTTTTGCAGAAGCAAGTTTAAAAGCAAGGATGTGTATGTATATGCCTGGCAGAATGTTTGGGAATCTGGTCTTGCTGGTTGTGCTTATAGATTGGCTAACAGTGGTTATAAGGTATAATTTCTCTAACAGTGGTTATAAGGTATAATTTCTCTAACAGTGGTTATAAGGTATAATTTCTCTAACAGTGGTTATGAGGTATAATTTCTCTAACAGTGGTTATAAGGTATAATTTCTCTAACAGTGGTTATAAGGTATAATTTCTCTCAACATTTGTTAGCTTACAGCACTTAAGTAATGCGGTTATAAGATATAGTCTGTCATAATTTGTTGGCTACTTGTGGTTTTAAGTCATGCTGTGTTATAAATTCTGTCAACATTTGTGACTGTTTAACCCTTTGACTCAGATCAGAGATGATTTAAACGTAGAATGTGTTCACATCTCATATGCAGAAGTTTGTGACTTATATCAAGAATGATCTCCCCTGATGAGGTATCTTGTTAAGTCCATTACTGAAATTGGATTGTCTCCCCTCCTTACTAATGAATTTAGTTGGTGGTTTGCGACCTTGGTGTCAGGATAATTCAAGATAATATATCACCGAATTACTGATTTGAACCCCAACAAAAAGCATTCAGACTTGTACATATATACGCTAATAGATATTACCTGATACAAAAGAATGGAATTGCGAGTAGATTTCTGGATTTGCGAGAGTATATATTATAAGAGCTCGCATAAATTAATGAGTGACATAAAATGTAAAATTTGGTCCCTGAAGTTAATAATATATGCAATCTCATTAAAATCAGACCCTTATTACGCTTCCAATACTTTACGCTGATTTAGGATCTGATGACACTGCATATGGGGTCATGTGGATGTGAACTTTACGTCATCCAATCAAATCGCTTCTGTCACAAATCTGAAAGTCCGATGAAAGACTGGTGAGGCTACGTGACGTCATTGTGCGCCAGAGAGGTCATTGGAACATTTCTAATAGCGTAAAAGAATGTAGCAAATCTTAGGGTCTGATTTTAATGAGATTGTAACATATGTTTTATGTTTGTCAGGTTGTCATGTCACAAGGTACACATCTATATTTCGACCATCCATATGAGCCAGACCCGGAGGAGAGGGGCTTGTACTGGGCATGTAGATTCTGTGACACACAAAAAACCTTCATGTTTATGCCAGACAATATATACGCTAATGCTGATGTCAAACTGACAGGTGAACAGCTGGCCAAGGATTACGTCACACGACATAAAGAAGATCATGATGATTTAAAGAAACCTGAAAATGTTATTGGTAAGTAAATAGAGGATCTAACACTAATTGTCAATTGATATAATCTTATCTTAAACGAGTTCTGGAAATTTTATTAAGCAAGCCAATCCTTTGGCGAACTTAATTTCCTGAGCGAGTTTAGTATATTTAGTTTATATCAATTGATAATGAGTGTTAGATTCTTTATATCATATGACACTAATAATAAGAAAACACATTAACAAACAAGTTTTTATTAATTGTATGTGAATCGAAAAATCTTCTTTTGATGCTTTTGCCCATTGAGAATATTATTGCAAAAATGACCATGCAATAGGCAGAAACAAATCTTCTAGGTGTATGTTGTTACAAACATCTAGTTAATTGTATACCGTTGTATAATGAGGGTGAATATTTTCTATAATTTAGGAATTCAAGCTCAATTGTGGACGGAATTAGTCCGTACCTGGGACCAAATGGATACAATGATATTTCCACGGTTACTATGTGTGGCCGAGCGAGCATGGCACAAGGCAGACTGGGAAAACGAGACAGACAAACATATATTGAAAGAGAAGCAGCATCAGGATTGGTCAAGGTTTGCCAGGATACTTGGTACTAAAGAGCTAGCAAGGTTGGATGAAAAAAATGTTGCCTACCACTTGACACCACCTGGTGCTCACTGCTCGTAAGTTACACCTGTGTTTTATACCTTACCAGGGGTTCCACTAGCTTCTAAAGAGAAAATGACCCTTCAAACCAAAGTCTTGAGGGTCAAAATATGGCTTTTTGGAATTTTCAATGGTCAAAACCCCTCCTCCTGAGTCAAATGGAACTCTTGCATTGCTTTTTGGTGGAGGAGTTTTACTCTATTCTGCTCACCTGTCAGTATAGAGAAACATGACTCTTTGTATTCAAATTGTCCACATGCTCTGATTCTATCATCCTTCAGATACGTTGGAAGCCTCCTTTTATCAATGTTCACCTGAGTACAAAGTGCTCTGACATGATAAGCTACATGTACTGTAAACCAAGAAATTATTTCGCGCGATTTAATTTCGCCGAGTTCGCGAGTGGTAGAATTTTGCGAAATTAAGTCGCCACGTAAGTGCTTAAACATTAATTTGGACGTTGCGGGAAACTTAAAAACGTGAAAATTTGTAGTCGAGAATATGCCGATGATCAACAAAACGCGGTAGTTAATATTTGCGAAAAAAAATTGTTTACAGTATTGTGACTGCTCATTATCATTCTGTCATTTTGATTGTCTTTATTAAACTGTTTAACATCTCCTCCTCAACCCCTTGATGAAATTTGACAAAACTTTGCAGGAATAATACTTAGGTCATCATCTTTCAATGTTCAAATGGTTTCGGTTCAGTGGATAACTACTTACTAAATCACAAGAACTTCAACTAGATTTTAAAACAGAAAACTTCTCCTGAATCGGCCAGATCAACAGTTTTCCGATTTCACATGAGGTGTCATCTCTGCCACTCTGGTAAAAAATGTGCATAGAGAATAATAAAACCAAAATGTCTTGAAATTCGTTTAACATTCCCTTGTTAGTCCCCTACCGGTTTTTGACCGGAGGGGACTATAGGTTTGCCCTCCGTCAGTCAGTCAGTCAGTCTGTCAGTCAATCCGTCCGTCAAAAAGTCTGGATCCTGACATAACTCTTTCCAAGCTTGGTTTATGAATTTTAGTATGTGTATAGGGGGCAATAAGGGAATTATGCACGTCTAAAAATATTTTGATTCTGACAAAAATTGTGGTTGCTATGGCAACAGAAACATTGAAAATGGCTTAAAACCGGTAGGGGACTTCTGTATTGCTTGCAATTCTTAATTACTTGTTTTAAAGGGAAGTAACTCTTGTACAACATAATTCTCTTCGTTGATAACACTATGATGAGCACTATGTTGACTTGATATTGCAGGATTGAGGAATGTAAGTTAGAGTTGAACAGTGCGTATCCTGGCTTGCCCATATATTACAGCATGGATGATGGTGAGACATGGATACTGTATGAGAACATGATAGATCTCATACGTGATAAAGATGTACTCTTCTGTACTAAGTTAGTATACTCCTGATTTAGTATACTCCTGATTTAACATACTCCTGATTTAGTATACTCCCGATTTAATATACTCCTGAATTATCATACACCAGTTATTCTACCACAACTTGAAGTGGTTCTGGTAGTTAATATTTTGGCACGATTTTGGATAAATAAATGTGTAACCCATGCATTGGTGAATAGTAGTAGTGAAAATCTCAGTAGTGGTTGCTATTTTCGAAATGCAAAAGAATCCACCATTTTGTACCTGTATACATGTATGTGCCCCTTCAAGGATATGACTGTTGTCAGTGTCACAGAGGAACATAACCTGTCTGACCCAGTATCTGAACATTGACCAATTAGGTACAAATACATGCTCTATCCATAGTACAAACTGGCCAAGCTGAAAGAGGAATACTATTATAATAATAATGATAATATTATTGTCCTCATTTTCTGTCGAAAGCATTATTTAAATTACCTAACTAGTTTTCAATATGCTCGACACTAACACGAGTACTGAAAACTTTCAATCTAACTTAATATTAATGTATGCAAGTTACACTTAATCTTGTGTTTAAGGAATTAAGGCTTGTGTAGTGTTATCAATTTGTGATTTATTCTAAAATCTCTATCTTCAGATCAGCTGACAGAAAACGCAGTAGCAGAATTGTAAAACTGGAGAAACAAAGCAAAGATTAACATTGACAGATTTACTTATTTATATGTAATATAATCCTCAAAATTATTGATGACATAGCAGCTGTTCTCATCAATCACCGAGTATGCTCATGTTTAAAGTCTAGTAGCTTGTGAAAAGTCTAGTGACATGTGAAAGCCAAGTGACATGTGAAAAGCCAATTGACATGTGAAAAGCCAATAAGTGACACATTACAGGCCAAGTGACATGAGAATAAAAAGCCATTTGCATGTGAATTTGTGTGGAAGGATATGTTTGTATTGGTTGTCCACTGACTGAGGGATAGTGAATATCTTCATATGATAGTTTGTTTATTCCTGAAACTTACTACAGTAAACTCCCTCAAAACCGGACCCTGTCCGGACCGGTTCAAAAGTCCGGTTTTGTGGGAGGTCCGGTTTTAAGGGAGTTCTGTATCATGTACACTATGATATGTTACCATAGGGAATATACTGTATGTTTCATGATACATGTTTACGTTATATGTACAGTGCAACCTTTGAAGAGCATCACCATTAAGGGAGCTGCAAATATTTCCATTCTAACATCGATGAGTACTCAAATTGCTCATTTTTTCATTGGCCATCAAAACTATCCAATGACATAGACAGTGCAATTTTACAAATCCCGAAATGCAAGTGTGAGCTTATTGGAGACATATTAATTTAATACGATTGAGTGCAGTGTTTGTCGTAATTACAACATTTTGATGGGCTAAACGATCCTTTGTTCGAGTAAATGTTCGTTGCAATACCTACCTCAAGAACAAAACATCAAATGGAAGGACCGTTTTCTTATTACGTTCGTAATTAGGCAATTATTTAATTTCATCGCGGCGAATTTCACAAAGTATTCTTCACGCCTGTGCAAGTACACGCGAGACCGTTTAAGAGTAAACATTAAAAACACGACTTGTTAATGGCACCTTTTGTTATGACACGTTCTTTAAATAACAATTAACAAAGTGACATTTAGACAAGAAAAATGTACGCGTTAAGTTTTCCGTCGGGTAAAACAAATATACGCGTCTGGTATTCCGCAAGTAACTATCATTGAAAATCTTTTCAGCGGACCGAAAATGCCGTCCGGAATCCGGAATTATGAGAGTCCGGTATTGCGGGAGCTTTTTAAGTTAACTTTATAAGAAGAAATTACGAGACCTAGGAAATCGTCCGATTTTATGGGGATTCCGGTTTTGAGGGAGTCCGATTTTAGGGAGTTTACTGTATTACTTTTGGTTCAATATATATTTATTGACAATTATAGACCATTGTTTAGTTAAAATTATTACACTGTAATGGTCCTGGGTACTGTTTTATCAAAGCACTAACGGAAATAATAAATTTATGATCAAACTTGAATTCTTTAAAATTCTTTTAACTGCTATACAAATTTTGGTAAAGGGCCATGGAATATTAACAATGATTTAATTTATGATCTCCTTCTAACAATATCTCTTCCTTATTTGTAGTTATAAAAGCATTATAAGGAATTAAAATTTGAGTGTATGTTTTAAGTTTTTCGTAAGTGCTTTGATAAAACAGTACCATGGTCTTTGATGACTATTGTATGAAACTGTCCAGATTGCATTTTCCTTCATTTATTTGAGTTTCGTAAGTTACTTTTTTTGTAAAGAAATTATCCAGCTTATTTTACTTTCATTTAGTGAAAATTTAAGTTCGATTATCAGACCCTGCGGAATAGCATAACTAGAGCTCAGTACGTTTAAATTAGTAGTCAGACACTCTACCCCTGACTACTTTGCTGCTTTATATCTTCGTCTTAAAGGGACTGTTCATTTCAGACAATTCTTTGTGTTTGAAAACAGAGGCAAGTTGCTTTAGAACCCAACCATAAGTTAGGAAATGCATGATCTATGTGGTTGTTGAATTTGAGTAAAATTGTTTGGGGTTATAAACATTATGTACATTTTAAAATACATGTGTATTATTCTGAAAAATTGTGAATACATAATCTTGTCAAGTTCAATACTTATATTGAACACTGCCATACTCAAACTTATTACCTGCTGACATCAATAATGTCATCAATTTTATATGAAAATAAATAAATTCACTAAAATTGAAACCATTAACTGAAGGATGGTGCAACCATGGCCTAGATCATATTTACTATAGAATTCCTCATTACGTTTACTATATATAAAGACCAAATCGCACCACACACACCATAGTAGGTTAAGGTAATATTTTGACAAAATCTGCTGATGCTGCTCTATAAAATCTTATATTTGTTACATGAACTTACATCATTTGATTGCATTTATTAAACAATTGTTACATCCTTTTTGAAGATGGTTAAATTAATTCTATTAAAAATGATTACTTATAATGTTGAGATTCCTTCTTACAAAAAAGGATACTGAGCTTCTTGCACTAGACTTATAAAGGAATTAGTATGAAGTATGTACATTACAAATTGTATTTCAAATTATTACTGGTCAAGTTCCTGTTAGTCATTATGTACACACACTATCAATTATTGTCCATATACGTCGGAAAGCTGTGACATTGTGCCAATCTTGGTGGAAATTCTGGGGCTAGCCAATGCATTGTACCAATCTTGGCGGAAATTCCAGGGCAAGCCAATGCATTGTACCAATCTTGGCGGAAATTCAAGGGCAAGCCAATGCATTGTACCAATCTTGGCGGAAATTCAAGGGCAAGCCAATGCATTGTACCAATCTTGGCGGAAATTCAAGGGCAAGCCAATGCATTGTACCAATCTTGACGGAAATTCCAGGGCTAGCCAATGCATTGTACCAATCTTGGCGGAAATTCCAGGGCTAGCCAATGCATTGTACCAATCTTGGCGGAAATTCCAGGGCAAGACATTGCATTGTACCATTCTTGGCGGAAATTCAAGGGCAGGCCAATGCATTGTACCAATCTTGGTGGAAATTCAAGGGCTAGCCAATGCATTGTACCAATCTTGGCGGAAATTCCAGGGCAAGCCATTGCATTGTACCAATCTTGGCGGAAAATCAAGGGCAGGCCAATGCATTGTACCAATCTTGGCGGAAATTCCAGGGCTAGCCAATGCATTGTACCAATCTTGGCGGAAATTCCAGGGCAGGCCAATGCATTGTACTAATCTTGGCGGAAATTCCAGGGCAAGCCATTGCATTGTACCAATCTTGGCGGAAATTCAAGGGCAGGCCAATGCATTGTACCAATCTTGGTGGAAATTCAAGGGCAGGCCAATGCATTGTACCAATCTTGGCGGAAATTCAAGGGCAGGCCATTGCATTGTACCAATCAGTATGGGAATTCTGGGTGTTTAATTATTTATTGTTACTGCTATTGTGATATTGCTAGTGGGATACCGGTGTAGTAAAATGAGTTATGGCAGGGCTGTTTTAAACTACACAAAGTCAGTTGTTTTAATTTCAAAATTTTCAATGTATTTATAATTTGATTTGAAAATTTACATGTATACATGGTTAATAACGTTTAGTGCAGTTTTCTTGTATAAGAGATGGGTGTATTTTAAATTTGTTTAAACATTGTACATGGACACAGTATTATATAGGAAACAGAATTATGCAAAGAATTCTGTATCATTGTGCTTGTTAACAAGTAATCTGCCTTTTGTAACCTGTGTGTTTCTGCAAATTTTGGTATTCATGAATGCATGTTAAGAAATAATCATTAAAGCCAGTGTTTGTCTGAAAATGTGCATACCATAATTAAGAGCAGATAACTCAAGCACATGACCTATGCTTTTTTGCATCAATCTGTATAGTACCAGAATAAATGATAATATTTGAAGTCCATCTGCCTTAAATATAATAATGGTCTAAATATTGCTTCCAAAGCTATGAAAAATTAAGAGACTTCCCTTGGTTGAAGTTTAATTTCAATTCTTAGGTGAGACCCTACAAAATTCTTTTAGACAAAAAAGATTTTTTGACTTGGACGGGTTCAATATTACTGGAGTTGACGGCATGTCTAGGTTTGTATTGTAGTAGTTAAGTAGTTATGTGACAAAAGCCACACTTACATGCGACATTGCAGATACTGTTCTCAGGTTGGATCTATGTGCTCAATATTTTTACAATTGAGTTCAATGTTCTATTTAAGCGATCTTATTTCTCTGTTTGTTGATAAAGAGTACAATAACTGCAATGAATTTAACATTTGAACTTTTCCTAGATTGTTACCTACTTTGGTCACCTAATATCGCTGGCTTAAAATTAGAAGGTCGTAAGTGCTACTTACAACCTTATAAGACTCATGCGTATTTGAAATCTGCATCTCATGACTCTTTTATGAGCCTATTTTCATGAAAGTCGGAAGTGACTGAAGTTTAAAAAGCTTGTTTTTCCATTGTAAAGAGTATTTTTCAGACAGTTTTTTTCTTGTTTTCTCAAAATATTGATTTTGTACATATGACCTTCAAATTCTAAGTCAGCGATATAATGATACTCGGGTAAGCAATAAATGTATCGGGCCATATTAGCCATTTTGTTGTACTTTTTTTCTTGAAGTTTGTATTACGTAAAGATCTACATTGTATTTCCATTATACAAGAATTTTGTTGACATATGTGACAAATAAAATACATGCATACTTTTGTATCTGTACTAATATTCACTTTGTCAGATTTTATTACTGCCATATAAATAAATTTGTCAATTGTGACTCTTATTTTACTTATTGTGTGAAGTTGAAAGGTACACAGTAGCTTTCATACCATTATAGCCATGAGCATCATCAGGAGTGAAGTGTTTAGTGATAAAACTGGAGTTCTACTGTACAGAGATTCTCTATTTTTGGAGGATTTCAAGGTTAAAATGGAGTAAGTTTAAAGTTAAGTTACCAATTTTCAAGGGCTGCTTTCAGCAGTTCAGCCCCCCCTTTGACACTTTAACATCCCCTGGTCATTAGGCTACCTAAGGAAACCTGCCTTTTAGTCTCCCTGGGAAGACTATTTCTCGCCTGGTGGGTGTGCACCCAACATAAGGGACGGCGCCCAGGAATATCGAACATGTACACATCGCTCTCACAGGTACAAATTTACACCTTTATCGAGTGGAGCATTGCAGGTTATTCTTGCTCAGAGAATTACCGGTAAGCAGTGGACCTCTCAATCCCGAAGTGTGCACCCTACTTTTAGGCCACCGCTCCCCCAGTATAAAATTGTAAGGGGAGTTAACTATGAATGTATTATATATAAGACAAGGCTAAATTCCATCTGAACAGTTCAAAATCTGAATCTTTCTGGTCACCAACAATTAAACAGACAATACAATATACTTGTATACTTTAATACAAATAAATAGATAAAAAGACAATTAATTGAGCATTATATTATTATATCTTATAGTAAACCCTGTGGGTTATAAACAAATACATTGTAATCCATACAATAGGTATATCAGTTTGAAATGAGCTGCCCACAGGTAGTGCACTAGGATGTGTGTTAGACTGTAACACTGTAGATTTAGGTTGATATACAGGCATGATGATCTAACACAACTTAAGTTAATGTCATGTCTTCCACACAACCTCCCCATTAAACTTGTCACAACAGAAGTTACCTCTCGTCGACTTGACTATGGCTCTCATCAAGACATAACTCTTGTTGTAAAACCGCATAGAGCAATCTTCCAGACACAACAATTGAAAATGAGTTTTATTCAGAAAATAAGGATAACTTTAGTTGAGATAGTTGCTTTCAGAATAGCAAGTTAGTATTAGTTTATAATAAACTTTAACTATAGAAACAAATTGATTCACTTCAACAGTAAGCACTTTTTAGTACTTAGTATTGACATATCATGGTCAGCTAATTACTCCTTCAAAAATGTCCTTACAAAAATGTATATAAAATCGAAATCAAGATAACAGGAAGAATTATTAATAATTAAAGCATAATACTTGAAATAAAATGTTATAATAATGATTAAAACAAAAAATGTCACATTCTTATTTCATTATATCTACCTAATAAATCATATCAAAACTTGGTTTTATAAATAACCCAACCAAGTCATGTAACAAATATCACAGTTAGCAAGATAAAGTACAATCACCCTTACCATGTTACATTTAAGTAACAGGAATAAAGTTCGCAAGTGACCTTAAAGATTATATTTTAACAAAATATCTTCCTTTAAATACACATACATTATTGCACCAAAATAGAACTATACGCAGTGACATATTATTGCAAATTAAAAGCACAGTTTATATTTTTCAGTACCAGGTACTCCTACCAAATTAGTTTCAATGAATGAAATAACCAACTCATTACTGTAAATTCATTATATTTCGAGAGAGTTGAATTTTTCGTTGATTTTGTTGTTGAATTCAACCACGACATCTAATTCCCATGATTGATCGACCTCTCAAATTCAGACACAGGTTTACCCTTTCATGTCCTGTAATCCACGATTTTACAACCCCACGAAAATGCCTTTTCATCAAAATAAACAAAATTTAACGCCCACTAATATGTGATTTTACAGTATTTGGCTTTTATTGCAATGAGGCCTTTTTGAAGAAGTTCTGAAGAGTATTTGTTCAATATGTATGAATCATACCAGGTAGCATAGAAATGTTACAATTGACAAGTCACTGATGAATACAGCATCACAGAATAACAGCAACATTGAGTTTCCACAAGTATCTGTATTCTTATGCTTAATCTTGGAAGTCTAGAAGTGTTAACAGTTCCCATATTGTAGTCTAGAAGTTAACAGTTCCCATATTGTAGTCTAGAAGTTAACAGTTTCCATATTGTAGTCTTGAAGTTAACAGTTTCCATATTGTAGTCTAGAAGTTAACAGTTCCCATATTGTAGTCTAGAAGTTAACAGTTTCCATATTGTAGTCTTGAAGTTAACAGTTTCCATATTGTAGTCTAGAAGTTAACAGTTTCCATATTGTAGTCTAGAAGTTAACAGTTCCCATATTGTAGTCTAGAAGTTAACAGTTTCCATATTGTAGTCTTGAAGTTAACAGTTTCCATATTGTAGTCTAGAAGTTAACAGTTTCCATTATTGTAGTCTAGAAGTTAACAGTTCCCATATTGCAGTCTTGAAGTTAACAGTTTCCATATTGTAGTCTTGAAGTTAACAGTTTCCATATTGTAGTCTAGAAGTTAACAGTTCCCATATTGTAGTCTAGAAGTTAACAGTTTCCATATTGTAGTCTTGAAGTTAACAGTTTCCATATTGTAGTCTAGAAGTTAACAGTTTCCATATTGTAGTCTAGAAGTTAACAGTTCCCATATTGTAGTCTAGAAGTTAACAGTTTCCATATTGCAGTCTTGAAGTTAACAGTTTCCATATTGTAGTCTAGAAGTTAACAGTTTCCATATTGTAGTCTAGAAGTTAACAGTTTCCATATTGCAGTCTTGAAGTTAACAGTTTCCATATTGTAGTCTAGAAGTTAACAGTTCCCATTATTGTAGTCTAGAAGTTAACAGTTCCCATATTATAGTCTGTTTCATGTGTAGTATGATATAAAGCTATTTCTTCTAAATGTTGGAAATCTAATGGACTGTGTCGGTCTATACCACTTCTTCTCCTATCTGTAATAGGTAAAACACACAGATGACCATTACTTACAAACTTGTTCTCCCTATTTAACATCAAAATAATTGTCCAATCAATCAGAAACTTAATCATAAGACCAGTTTTAGATGGTGCCAATGGTGATTTATGATAGAGGTTTTATTGTTAATGTCTACAGAGTTGGCAACACTTAGCTTAACACTTAACTGAGTGTCACTTGACAAATCAAGGTGTCACATGAGGGTTCAAGGTTCAAATACTGGGTCAGGCAGAATATTTGCTTCTTTAACATTACCTATCAATTATGTCCTCTAAGCAGGTAGAAATTGGCAGTAGATTTTAGTAGTTTTGGCCAATACAGTTCAATTCCTAATTCCAGGATTACAGGTTAAGTTAAATGATTGTCAAGTATGACTGAAAATGTTGACAAACCGCACACAACGAAATGCAACAACTTTGTACTTATAGCCAACTCAGTTTATTGGGATTTAACAATGTTTCTGAACTCTGGCTGATGGGAAGATATCACTGGCTTAGAATTAGAAGGTCGTAAATGCTACTTACGACCTTATAAGAGTGATACATATTAGAATCAGCATCACAATGCGCTTCTTATGAGCGTATTTTCATGAAAGTCGGAAATGGTCATTTTGAGCAAACTGAAGTTGAAAAAGCTTGTTTTTGCATACATAAACCTAAACAGTTTTTTCTTGTTTTTTCAAAATATTGATATCGACTTATAACCTTTTAATTCTAAGCCAACAATATGATATAGATACAAACCTAATTTGTCTAAATGACAGAAGAAAGCATTGAGTGGTTGAAAGGAGACTTCATCCAGATAACTGTTATTGGAGGAGGATCTAGCTGTGAATGTACCTGTTCAAATATATCAATAATTATTTAACAGATCTTGGAAGTACAATACGACATACACTAGTAAAGTCAACATTGCTTTAGATATAGTGTGGCTTTCAATGAATTCCAGTCAGGGACATGATCAAAAAGAAAAAATCAAGCTTGAAAATACTGATTATACAGCACAACCTCTATAGAGTAACACCCTTTTGGAGCAGCAAATACTGTTCATTGTTCAGAGGTTGTTGCTCTACATAGGTTATATTTATAGTAAATATTGCATTCGTGAAATTTTAAAGGTGTTGTTGTAGAGAAGTTGTTGCTCTACAAAGGGCTTCTCTGAAGAGTTTGTTCTGTATTCACATCTTATCTTATTAGTGAAGCAATCCATGAAGCTTCGTTGACTTCCATTCAGTAGTTAGTGAGAATTACATGTAGTTTGGAACAGAATGCAAGACGGATAGCAGGTGGCAAAAAGGTAGACCAAGACAAGAGTTGTATGACGTCCATTTGGGAACATGAATAAACATTTGGAAAGGAGAGAATTTGATTTTAGTAAATATACTGTAAAATCATGATGCCATCATTTCTAATGAACCAAATATGATACTAATTTTACATAAATACATTCAATTTTACAATTATAGCCTAGTTTGTAATTTATCAAAGTACATGTGTACTAAGAAAATTAACTTGAGGACAAATACTTTTTTGAAGTTCTTTAACTAGGAATTGGGGGAAAAGGAATAGTTTGTAGGAGTTCACAATCTCATTAAAATCAGACCCTTATTATGCTTCACTACTTTTTGCTGATATGGGATCTGACGACACTCCGTATGGGGTCATGTCGATGTAAACTTAACGTCACCCAATGAAATCGCTTCTTTCACAAATCTGAAAGTGCGGTGAGTCTGCTTCATTGAACATGACCTCTTACGGAGTGTGGTCAGATCTCTGACAGTGTAAAGGAGTGTATAAAAGGTTGGAATCTGATTTTAATGAGATTGTAGAAGTTCATTTACTGTCTTACCTCTCCTACTGTCCTCACTTCTCTCTGAAGACATGGAATCAGAATGTGATTTACTACTGGAAGAGTCTGGAATGTAAGTATACAATAGAGATTGCAATTATTTTATTTTGACACCACTTTGTATAAACCATAGCGCAAATCATACAAGCTATCCACCTGTGAAAAAATCAATAGCACACAATGAAAATTTCATGAAAACCAGGTTTCTATGGCATATTCTGCACATTTTTTCTATCTATATATTTAACAGTGACCTTGGCCCCACCATCTCTACTTTAAGCATCATCTTTACCCCATTCTAAGAACCAGTTTTGTCAGCAAAGTTGAAAACATGGATTCTGTTAAACCCCCAGGACAGCCCCGTAGTCAGAAGTGTTAAGTCATGGTGCCCTTGACCTACTGACTGCAAAATCAATAGGGGCCAACTACTGTTGATGACCAACCTCCATGGAAAGTTTGAAGATCCTGTACCCAGCCATTGAGCAGAATTAGTTATTGATCAGAAACCATTTTGTATATTTATACATGTTACAGGTCACATTGACCTTTGAACTTAGAACTACTGACATCAAATCAGAAGGGGTCATCTTCTGTTGATGACCAACCTCCATGTAAAGTTTGAAGATCCTGGGCCTAACCGTTCTTGAGTAATTGATTGGAAAACATTTGGTCTACGGACTGTCAGAAGCAAAACTATATACTAGTACTCCCTCTTCCTTGAAGGCGGTGGGGGGTGCAATTGGCCAACTAGGCAGGGATTAACCGAATAGGGTCACACACTTCGACTGTCTAAGTCAAACGCAAAAACATTCTCCAAGAAAGATACGAAAAACTAATGATCGGGAATGGAACAGGAATTAATTTTGTACTTTGTAAGCAGCCACCTACCTAATACATCTGCTACTTGCTGATAAGCCATGTATTGATTACATGTACTATGTCCCCAGACTCTGTAACATTCTACAGCTGATGTTTGCGGTAGTTTGGATATCACATACTGTTTAAGTCTCACATTCTCTTTGCTATCTTCCAACTCTGTAATATAAGACTGAATACAGAAGTCCCCTACCGCTTTTAAGCCATATTATTCAATGTTTCTGTTGCCATGGCAACCACAATTTTTGTCACAATAAAACAATATTTAGACGTGCATAATCCCGTTATTGCCCCCTATCCACACACCAAATTTCATAAACCTAACTTGGAAACTGTTTGAGTTATGTCAGGATCCATATTTTTTGACAGACAGAATGCAAACCTATAGTCTCCTCTGGTTAAACTAACAAAATTAATTCCTGAGGGTTCTGATGCCTCATATCAATGTCATACATGCTGGCATATGATATTTATATAAAATACAGTCAACTCTTGACTTGTTATCTCCATCTTTTAGGGATTATCTGGACATAAGTTCACTTTAACGAAAATTTTGATATAAACTTTTTTATAAATTTAGAGTTGTGGCAAATTGTTAGGGTAGATCTGCCTTCTGCCTTTCTTACCTGATAATAATTGTGCCATAAAATCACCAGTTAACTGGATAACTCCTTGCTCAATGTACTGCATAAACATTCTGTAACACACATACATACTGTATAATTTCGTACACTTATGAGCATCAAAATGACACTTACATAAAATACAGAATGAATCTATTCAGGCTATAAACAATCTCATTAAAATCAGACCAATGAAATCTCCTGCTTTTCAATCACCAAGCTCACGCACAGGTACGTTTGTGAAAAACCTGGCATGTATGTCATTGTCATATCCAAACATTCCCCAACCACATTAATAGATAGTGTTCCATGCTTTTTGGGTAGGCAATAGGTGGAAACAAGCCAAGTTAATTCATGTCTTATAAAATTTACTCCAATGGAGCCACTGAAGCCACTGAGTGATTACAGGAATATGTTCAGTAACGAGCAAAAACGACTATAATTACAAGAAATGTTTGTAAAACATGTATGCCCCCATGGCATCCCAATAGTCACAAACAGTAAAGGTCACAGTGGCCTTGACATTTGACCTACTGACCCCAAAATCAATAGGGGTCATCTACTGTTAATGACTAACCTCCAAGTTTGAAGATCCTAGGACAAAGCATTCTTGAGTTATTGAACGGAAACCATTTGGTCTACCGACAGACAGACAGACCGACCGACCGACCGACCAACAAGCGGACAGACATGTGCAAATCAATTGAACCCCTCTTCAAAGAATGGGGGGCATTATTAACCCTCTAGCTACATAGAGCTATAAAATTACACTGGTAAAAAAGGATGGAAATCACCGGGAGAAATTACCTTATATTTAGACATCTAAAACCAACACTGGTAAAGTAGGAAGGAAATCCGGATGGTATAGGGAACATCACATCTCCCGTTACCAATATGTATCGTTCCAATAATTGGAATAACTCATATTCATCTAAACTTGCTTTTCCGGAACTGGAAAATGTTGTAGGTAAAGAAAGTTTAAACAAAGCTGAGGTCTATAGTACAGAGTCGTAAAAAAAGTAAAAAGTAATTACTAGACTTATAATAAATCTAATGAATTATTGAGATTTCAGGATCAATTATAAGGGGTTGACACAAAAACGCAATTCACCAACAAAGGGCCTAACTCTAGCAATATACATACAAAGACTATAGATTACAGGAATTTAAGTCACATGGGTGTTATCTGATATATCTGACCTTAAATTCCTGATAATATGCGAAACTAGGTACCAACTAATTCTGTGAAGTTTCATTGACATTCAACTGATGGTTATTTGAAATTTTGTTAACAGATCTTGAAATTTTCTTTACAGATCTTGAAATTTTGTTTGAAATTTTGTTAACAGACCTTAAAATTTTCTTTACAGACCTTGAAATTTTGTTAACAGATCTAGAAATTTGACTCACAGATTTCTGAGTTCTACAGAACTTGAATCCTGTAAATGTTGACCTCTTAGTGTCCATAATAGATGACATAACAATCTACTCTGTGTTTGCTGTAATATGAAACAAAATGGTGATTTTGTGTTTCTATGACAACGGAAGTTCAAATCAACCTGTCTACCCAAAATTATAGTTTTAACAACCCAGATAAGTGGACCTTAAGCAGTTTGGATAGTATTTCTGGCAAAAGACACTACATTTTGCTGGCTTAGAATGAGAAGGTCGTAAGTCGCACATAAGGCTCATGCATATTTGAAATCTGCATCACAATGTGCTTCTTATAAGCCTATTTTCATGAAAATGGTCATGTTGACCAAAGTGAAGTTGATAAAGCTTGTTTTTTCATATGTAAAGAGTAGTTTTCGGACAGTTTTTCATATTTTCTCAAAATATCAATTTTGTACTTACGACCTTATAATTCTAAGCCAGCAATATATTTACTGATATAAAACTAACACCAAAATGAAACTAGAGACATGGAAATTCCAATGAATAAGGTTTACATTCAAGGCCATTAACTTTTGAAACCATTAATCTTTCATCATAAGTGTTTTTCGTCCTTAAGAAGAGCTTAGAAATGAGATGGATAACTCAGCAAATTTATACAATAAGTATACATGTACCTGACATATAACATATTCCTTAGCAACAGCATTTGCCTTGACCTTGCCTTCTTTGTTTAAATAAGCTGTCAAATGCTTCACAAGAATATCTTTTGTCTGAAAATGAAATGTGTCCATAGGCCATAGGTTCACTAACAAGTTACTTTGTCAAGTATCATTACAACTATTCGGTTTCACTCTGGATTATGAGCTATGAAGATAAAAACAAAACTGTGTTCAATAAACTCTCCTGCCTCGGTGGAAGCCTTCTCCATAAATAACTTGTCCATAATAACTTGCTAAGTCAATCAGGGGCCATAATTCTGTTGAAATGTTGGATAGTGTTACATGGCTTTGACAATGTATTGGCAATGTGTTTATGATGGTAAACAAGTAATGGTAAGATTGAAAGCAATACCTTGATGTGCTTCAAAAATATTTGAGTTTCAACAACTTGAAAGTTTTGGTTAACTTTTTCAAATGGACGAATGGACAATCACTAGATGCCTCAGCATCAGTAGTTGCCATGGCTTAGACATACTTCGAAACTTCATTCCAACATAAACTGGTTGACCTGGACAATTTAAGTTCCAAGGCTTTACTGCATTATACTGGTTTACATGATTAGTGAAATTAAAGCATTCTAAAGTTTTTCCAGTCTACATATCAAAATAAAAGATATACAGGGAGTCATACCAGTGACATCATTGTTTCTGAAGACAAAGTAACCGTTGAACCCTGTAGAAAACCTGGTGCTGTGCCAAGCACACTATCTGTTTTATTTCCATAGTTACCAACTGTATACGTGTCACGTCTGAAAAACAATACATAAATTATGGTAACTAGTTAATCAAAGCACTGAGAGTCAGTGAGAACAGCATGCATATGTACAACGTTCAGCACAGGATCAATACGAATCTAGTATACACTCTAGTGTTCACTTTTCTGTTTTGGGGACTTAAACAGTTTTTAACAATTTCACTTACCTGTTCAAATAATGGATGTAATCTTCTGTGTACACATAAGATAAAACATAACTCTTACATTGTCCCAACTGAACAGTACTGTGAATACTAAAAAGATCCTATTGGTTAAATGAATGGACCTTTACTTATTAATGATTTATTTAATAACTTGCACTGAATAATACATGTATCATTTGCTATCAATGGATTATACCGAGTTATCAGAGAAAATAACAGTGAAATACATCCTCTAATTCTACATTAGTATCTTACTTTTCTGCTGCATCCTCTAATTCTACATTAGTATCTTACTTTTCTGCTACATCCTCTAATTCTACATTAGTATCTTACTTTTCTGCTACATCCTCTAATTCTACATTAGTATCTTACTTTTCTGCTGCATCCTCTAATTCTACATTAGTATCTTACTTTTCTGCTGCATCCTCTAATTCTACATTAGTATCTTACCTTGATTTGGATCTGTTCATTCTTATCTGTGAAAGAAAATTCTCATCTTCTTTGCTTTGAAGGTTCTGTAAATATTTACCATCAACTATAAATAATGTTGAAACAATCCATCACGAGACAGTCATTGTAGGATAAGGATATCTCACCATCACGGTTTGAAAACTAACAATGGCCTTGGCCTTGGCAAGCCTCATCTCTAGTTAAATTCCGACTCCTTATCCTACATAGGAGCTCAAGATGGATTCTTAAGCTGAATTTAACGAACGTGTGTCAGAACAATTTAATGATAGACCTGCAAGTGCCTAGATAAAAAATATTTGAAAAGACATATATTTCAACAAGTAGATCATTATAAACAAGAGCATACCCTTGCAGGTGTAGATGCTCATCTGATCATTGTCACTGTAAAAAGGCCCATTCAAAAAAGGGGCAATGTATCTCTTGCTAAATGCAGCTATGAGTTATGGGTCTTGCTTTACAGGCTCAGGTATCGATGGTAAACAAGTTTGCAAGTTTCAAAGCAAAAACTTTGATAGTTCATGAGAAACGTTTACCTAAACCATTCCTTAACCAAGCGATGACAGTAACTCATCTTTTTTTCAAAACATCCGATGAGCTAATAATGAAGATAAATACATACTGTTTCTTCAGCCTCCTGTATCAGTTTGAATGTCTTCTTTACCGTATCCAAGGTGAATCTTCGTGATTTACATATCTGCATCCAATGAAGATGTCGACGTAAGTTATCTAACCAATCATCTCCAACATTACCTCGCCGCTGTTGTCTCTCCTTAGCTGATTTGGTTCCGATATTTACACTGTGTATTTGTGAATATGATACCCTTGCAATACGTTCCCCATCTACACCCTTTAAATAGACAATAACTCTCATTATTTTTAATTCATACAGTTTTTATTATTATCTATATAAACATTCAACACTCAAATCTTAAAAAACGACAGATTCTATTTTTAGTTCATGGTCATGTGACTAAAGTATCGGATTTTCTTACTTCTGTAATAATTTTCATAACATGTGTACCCTAATGAAGGCTTGGTGAAAGCCAAAACGTCGGTCACTAATAAAATTATGATAACCTTAACCTTTGTTGATTGTGTAGCTACATTTACACTTTGATGTCTTTGTTGATATCTATAGATACAAACTGTGGGTAAAACCATCAATGTGAACAAAAACAAGTAGTCATTGTTGACAGACAGGTGGTCTCTCTTAATAGGTGAAATATCACTGGAAATGGTCTGATGGGAGATACTGTTGGTGTTGTTTGCAGACAGGTTTAGTAGCAGTAGTTTTTATCCTTTCTCTTAATTTAAAATAAATGTTAATTTAGTCTCGATTGGTACAAGCTACTCACCTTGTCAAACTGGCCCCTAAATGGTTCAGTGCTTGTGAAGGGTAGCAGTCGTAAAACTTCACGATCAAGTTGACGTCTCATTCCACTGTAAGTCATTCCTATGAAACACATAAAGGCTTTATTGAGTTTTCCCCATATAAGTATGTAGCAAAAAGGGCCATTTTTTACCCAAGGGCCATAATTTGAACAATCTTATTTAGAAGACCCCAGATGGTACTCCATGCAAAATAATGAAGCTGTCGCTTCAGACACAATTGTTTTATGGTAACTCCAGTGACATATATATAGATAGATAAACAATGACCTGAAGACATGTGAACAGAAATCACCCAGTGATCATTACAGTGAAATTTGATTCAATTTCGTAGAGAAGTCATTTAAAACAAGACTGTGTTCAATAAACACTTATGCCTCGATGGAAGCCTTGTCCGTAAAGTCAATCAAGATCCATAATTCTGTGGAAATGTTGGATAGTGTTACATGGCTTTGACAATGTAAGATGTTTATGATAGTAAACAAGTATGCCAAGTTTGAAAGCAATGCCTTGAAATAATATTTGAGTTTTAACAATTTGAAAGTTATTGTTTAACATTTTTGGAAGGAGGGACGAACAGACTAACAAATGGATGGACAGGACAATCACTACATGCCTCCAGCATCATTTGATGCCGGGGAATTAAAATGTTGATGGATGGACAAATAACAATGGACAATCTCCCCAAAAGACTCACCAGTTAGCATTTGGTGATCAAAGTTACACGATTAAAGCATGATCAATAAAAAATCAATTATGTGATAAATGTGTTGTATATACCAATCAGGAATTCTGTCATCAATGCAGGAACTTCAGGACTTGGTATATCATTGCATAATACCAAAAACAACTGAAATATAAGTATACTGTTCGTTTTTATTGTGTTATAGAAAGAGAACGCAAACGCAAGCTTGTCTTATTTTGTCGAGGGCGTAGTCAAAGACTAAATAAGGCAATAAAGCATTAAGTTATCTTTGTTATTTGTATCATTGACCGTCACATTGTATAATAAGGCGTGCCTAAATATCATATGACTTGACATTGTGAGTATTACAATGCTCACTGATCTTAATATATTTCCAATAAAAATCAATAACACAGTGTTGTGATTTTACAGTTGAAGACCCCAGTACAATTCGACCATGAACATCGGAAGAGTTCATGTTGACCATAGTAAAGTACAGAAAGCTTGTTTTTCCATAAGTAATGTAAAATAGATATAGAATTTTTACATTGACAACCTATTCTTCTAAGCCATCGAAATGCTAGTCAAAAAGATGGCCCACATGTGAAAACAAGGAACTATTGTATAAGGTTCAAGTAGGAACAATGGTATATGAGTACAATTACTACAGTGCATGATTATATTATCCTGCTTTGTGGTAATTGCACTCATTCCTTTGAAAACAATTAAAATGTTTTAGACTAGCATAATCCCCTTATTGCCACATACCAAGTTTTATTAACCTAGCTTGAAAACTGTTTGAGTTATGTCAGGATCCAGATTTGTTGATGTACAGACAGACAGACGGAGGGCCAACCTATAGTCCCCTCCGGTCAAAACTGGTAGGGGACTAATTAAGACACCCCATCAATTATCATTGATTTAGCCACACCTCTTTAGTTAATATCAATGTAAATTGCCGTAGCCAAGATACAAGACTTAGTTAGTACATAGTTGGTTAAGTGATCCTGTCATCAAATTGGGTTTTTCATTGAAATCATCATCATCATGTCCAAATGATCAAGAATATTTCAGTTGTATAGCGCCGAAATATCCCCCCACGGGGGCAATGCACTTCAGGAAAGATCCACGGTTAATCAGTTACTAGAATATTAACATATATGATCATATTCTATTAGTTTATCCAAGTAGCCCTTGCAACCAACGATGACATATCAAACACCTCGGGTATTATTCTAGAGTCGATGTTGAAGGTCAAGATATTGATTGCGGGTAAACCTAGGGTCCCTGCGTTATAACTATGAGTCAGGAAAACAACTTTAAAACATGATGTTTTTAAGTTGTTTTTAATAACAAACAAGAGCCAAAATATGCCAAAATACTCCCGTCCGGGGCATGGTGAGTCTCAGGGCAAAAAAAGAAAGAAAAAAAAAATAATATAAAAAAAATCGAATTTGGCCTAGATATTATACCCATAAGCATTGCCACTAAGTTTGAAGATGATAGGATGAAAACTCTGAGAGTTAGAGTACAGACAAGGCCTATTTGATACTTAATTGGTAATTAAAGGCCCATAACCAAATAAGCGATTTGGCCTATAATTAGGAACACATCCCCGCATGAATAATAATATGTATGGTATTGCAAAATTTCAATTTTGATACTTGTATTAATTTTTGAGTAAGAGGAAACTTCACTACATGTAAACAACTCGAAATGTTTGATTACATTTTTAAATATGCATGCGCAACACAAAACTTGCCCTACCCTAGGACTTTCTTTTGAAATTCACCCTATAATACACACCTGTTTTAGCAGAGTTATGTCCCTTAGTCTGAGGATGACATAATGAAGTAACGATGTACGCATCATGGACATGTGACAATGAGTGAAAGCCTGTATCAAACTAGATACGTTTATATGTATCTTATATATCTCTCCAGTGTTTCTTTCCAGTATATGGCTCCCTGTGAATATCAAATCAAAAACATAATAAATCGTACATAAAAAGAAGCACTCCGCATATACAGCAGAGAGCAAAAATGTACATCACAAAGTGATAACAGTCCTTTTAGGACGAAGAGATTAAGCCAAACACTGGCAACGCAGGAAGTTCTAAGTTTGACCCAAGGGACCTTTATATAGAAAATCATTGTAACCAAGCCTTCAAAAAGATTAAGTAAAAACATTGACCTCTAAACAGTCAATATGCATGTCGGACAAAGGATGACAGACATAGGGCGATCACAATAATTCACCTTGAGGTGACACTATATTAACACGAAGAATTGCAAGCAATACAGAAGCCCCCTACTGGTTTGAAGCTATGACACTTGAAATTATTTCCAATCTTTCTGTTGCCGTGGCAACCACAATTTATGTCAAAGAGAAACATTAATTTGTACGTTTCATCCCAACATTGATCTCTGAAGGATGGGAGGCAAACCTATAATTCCCTATACATGAAAACTGGTATAAACCCTCTCTACAATTATATTCATACAAGAAATGAACATAAATGAATCATGCCACATCACAGTTATTCATACCAGATTCCTTTCCTAACAATGAGTAATTGGATGAAAACACAAGATGTTCTGTCATCAAACTCATAACAGGAAGTGTTGCACCACTGTCCCACGATGCATCAGTAAATCTGGAGGATGAGTCAGCATCTTTACCAGAAACTTCCACACTGCTTGAAATACCATCTGCGTAAGATTTATCTACAACAAGATGAAATACAAGAAATGTTTGTAAAACATGTATGCCCCCTGGCAGCCAAAATGTTCGCAAGGTTAAACATCACAGGGACCTTGACTTTGACCTACTGACTTCAAAAACTCTTTTGGTTGCATCTTTTGTTAGTGACTAGTCAAGATATTAAGTATCAGGATTTTAAGGCCCAGAGTTCTTGCGTTATTAAACAGAAACTGTTTGATCAACAAACCAACAGACACACACGACTGACTGGTATGTGCAAAGCAATATACCTTCATATCAAAGAAAAGGGGCATAATAAATAGATAAAAGGAGGAATTGGTGGAAAGTCAGTCCCTCCACCAGATTTATACAAAATCAATTATATACTGATATTATATACGTATTTATGTTGTTAAAACATCCAATAACCCACAATTTGCTCATAGAAAACTGATATATTCTGCTTGCTTAGGTTTGGTTGTTAATTATTACTGTGTTTAGGCCTATTTTTCAAAATCTATCAGTCATGCGCAGTCGTCAGTTGACATAACCAGTTTTCCTGGAATGGATCATCGACAATGACTAACTTTTTCCACTTTAACCAACTGACAACTTCTCCATATGTGGAGGACATAACCGAAGCCAATGCCACAGAAAAAATAAACTGCCTGACCAAGAATTTGAAATACTCTTCAGTGCTTTTTCAGTTATAGATAGCAGCAAATTCACAGCAAAGTAACCTGAATTTTTCTGAACTGTATTCTAACCAGAACTAACTCGCGTTTCCACAAGGAACCAGCAAATTCTCCACATGTGAAGAAGAAAATCAACATTGTCGACAAATTTTCATGGGATGGTATGACCTGCCTTAACTGGGAATCAAACATGGACCGACAGGTTACAAATCAAGTGTACTTAACACTGGACCACTGGGTATGTAGTAGTCTGTATAGGATTTAAATACTAATAGGGGAGAAACTTGTGTAGGCAGCCGGCTAGCTCAGTCGGTAGAGCATTCGTCCTGTAAGCAAAGGGTCCCGGGTTCGAGCCCCGGTCTGGTTGCACATTTTTCTCACCTTGTTACATTTGACGCCCAACGGAAACACCCATGCAGCTGTTTAAAAGCTTTACTATATAGGCATGCATACTTTGTACTTACTGTGTAGCAGAATGTGGTTACATGGTTCAAACTCCATACTAACATTCAGTAAATGTACAAAATACCCTGGTAACATAACCATCACAAGATCACCTGTAAATTACAAATCCAAACATTTAAATTATGGTTCCTATGGCCACAGTGATAAGATTTTCAGTACATTACTGATTCACCAGGTACCCTTTTCCAATTTTAGGGGGTTTAGTTCCAGTATCAAATTATCAGTCACAAACATCCCAATAACACAATCCTGACACTGGGCTAATATTTCTTGGAACTCTACCCTTCCATGCTAAGTGCCAAGCAAGGAACCTCTTCCAGTACCATTCTGAGAAATATAGCCAGTTTATTCAGGTGAAATTAGTTGTCTTAGGTTGCAAACATGAACTAATTGAGTAATAAACTTTTTCATACATCAAGTCAAATGTTGCAAAAAGGTTTTTGCGTACAGAACCTATATCGTGTTATATTTAAGAAATAAACTATGAAAAACCGTAGTATACCAGATGTTAGACAATGGTATTAAGCATGAAGGCCGTAGGCCAGAGTGGTCAATAACAAAGGGTCAGAATGACAACCCATTGATTGTACAACAGCCGGTATACTACGGATTTTGAATATTCTATTTAGATTCTAACATGATTAAAGCATGCAATTGTATAATTAAGCCAGTGTTACTTTGCGGGAGTATATTGTTTACTTCACTTGTTTACCTGTATGACGTCATAAAAACTATGTGATGTCACTACCATTGATATATCAGACGTTATACAACACTAGTTTTGTTCTTTGTCTTTATAGGCAAAATCGTTGGTCATGTTAGAATGATAAATTGAACTAATCACCAACCTAGCCATGAAAAGTGTAGAACTGCTTTTTTCACAACATTTTCTGGAATACTAGACACACACCCATGTATGGTTTTTGCTGAAACAAGATAGTACAATCAGATTAAATCGTCAGTAAAGGGATCTAATCAAGACGTGTGACTCTGCTGATTATGACACATAACTCCAGTACAAAGGAATAAGTCCATACCTCAACAAGCGAATACTGTAAATCACTTTATATTTCTCGGTATCAGACTTTATTCACAACTTTATGAAATAACAATTGTATGCTCCAGAATAGGTTTTCATCCTTTTCAACTTTTCATTGAATCCAAGGCATTCATATATAACTTTTAAATATTTAACAGATAGCAAATGTCTCAGAGTGGAATGTATGTCTGCTAGGCAACTAAGTAGTTAAAACTATAAGAGTAAAATGCTTGCGTTATGTGTTTTTTCTTTTGTGTTTGACTGTGTGTATGTGCCTTTTCTTTTGTGATGTACTTCGTTATGATCTGCTTTTTTCCTGAACGCTATTTCCACTGTCCGATTAATTATCATTTTTATGCTGTTTTGCAAGCATCTGACAACTTTCAACATGTAAAATATGGTCTAAACCATAAGCAATTGGGTGAATGTAAAGTTACTTAGAGGGGTAAAATAATAAGTTGTCTCCCTTTACCATGATGAACCATACAGATATAGTAGTTAACGTCCGTAGTGTCACCATCTGAACCTGTTGGACTGTTCTGTAATAATAATAAAATATAAACAGTATAAGACCACATACATTATACATTATACATTAAACATAGGGTTAAATAGAAAAGCGCATTGTTGGTAATGCAAAAATAAAAGAAGTGCCAAGACAGCCATAGGTAGCCTGTCTTTGTGATTTTTAATTACAAGCTGGATCTATAGATTGTGCAAATTATTCCCTTTATACATTTCTAAATAAAATAGTGGTTTTAAGACACAGTCAACAATTTTTTATTTAGATTGGTAGTGTCAACAAGGGCTAAGTTTTTTCCTCCAGAAGATAGATCAAACTTTTACAGAGAAAAGATTTTTACCAAGTTTCAAAAAGATTACATAAAAAGAGTGTTTGATCTTTCTTTTGTTTTCTTTGGTTTATCTTGGTGAATTTACCTGGTTTAATTTGGTGGATTTACCTGCTTTAACTTGGTTGATTTAACTGGTTCACCTTGGTGGATTTACCTGGTTTAACTGGGTGGATTTACCTGGTTTACATTGGTGGATTTACCTGTTTAAACTTGGTGGATTTACCTGGTTTAACTTAGCAGATTTACCCAGTATAACTTGTTGGGTTTACCTGGTTTAACTTGTTGGATTTAATTGGTTTAACTTTGTGGATTTACCCAGTTCGACTTGATGGATTTACCCGGTTTAACTTGGTGGATTGACCTGGTTTAACTTGGTTGATTGACCCGGTTTAAGATGGTGGATTGACCCGGTCTAACTTGGTGGATTTACCTGGTTTAACTTAATGGTTTTACCTGGTTTAACTTGGTGGATTTACCTGGTTTAACTTAATGGTTTTACCTGGTTTAACTTGGTAGATTTACCTGGTATCCAGATGAATGATGTTGTGGTGAAGTACGTTGTAGTGGTGATGTTCTAGGAAGTGGTGAGGATTTAGTTCTCCTATCTGATGTGCTTACATGGTACTGATAACAGAAGCAGAATGTACCACTACTATGTGTTAACACACACGCATTTACACTCGTATCTGGGATACCATTATGTAATGGTATATTCGCATAGTATCTATAAAATCAATAATTAAAACCTTTATATTAATATTCCTACACTTATATATAATTATAGTAACTAGATCTTAATACATAATCATTAAATAGTTTTTGATAATCATTTACTCTCTGGTGATCATTTTATTTTGTCGGAGTATAAGTCAGATATATAACTAGTTTTTCAACAGTGTCTTCTTACAAGGGTTATTGTGCAGTTTGGTGAGGAAGAACAACAAATTGTTCTTGGCAATCCTTGTAAGAAGACACTTTTGACAGAAAACTTGTAATATATATATTACATATATCAGTTACAACTAGAGACATCAACTTTAGGCATATGTTCTAACAGTTCAATCAACCTTTCAAAATGAATATTCAAATACTATATAATTTGATTATCATAACTTTGACAAAATGATTTAATAATGGTATATATTTCTGAATAAAAAGTCAATCAACTGCATAATATGACTGAGGTGATGCCACACTGAAATAAAGAAATCTTTACATACTATTTGTGTTAAAGTCCCACTGGTCAACAAAAAAACTACACACATGTTACATGATCTATACTTTCATTACTGCTGGGTGAGTTATATTTTTGGTGGAAATAACACATATCTACTGTCACATATGGTGTATACTTTTGACAATTACAAATTCAGACAAAATCATTACCTTCCGGACTTTGAAGCTACAGGAAAATTCAGAGGAACATCCAACTGAAAGATAGCAAAATCATTGTTAAGTGAAGTCGGAGAAGTGAAGTGTTATTGTGGAATATATTGCAATTAAAACTTGTTTCATAATGTATACAAATACTCCAAGTAATTATTTAGGTACTGTATGTTGCAATACATTCAACATGGCGACCATGTTAAAACCAATAATCAAGGCATGACACTATATATATAAAGTATATGAGTAATCACTGTAACTATGAGGGCATTGATTCTGGACCTGAATATTTAATACACACATAGGATACACATTTAATTATGTAGTCCGTTTATTCAGGTCTGTCACTTGTATACACTATACAAACAATGCGATATCATGCAATAAACAATTTATTTGGAGTAAAAGGCAGTGTAAACCAATGCCTTATTCACTAGGGTACACACTTCTATGCAAAAAATTTATTGAAATAAGATATTAATAAGAGAAATTACAATGTTTATGTCCACAATGTTATGTAAACAAGTGTCTGACCTGAAGAATGGATTGATAAATCATCTTCTCAGGTGAGCTAACAATGCAAACAAAAGGAGATAGGATACTGTAATCATAGGTCAGTAACATATCTATACTAAAGCACAGTCACTTGCTCGGATGCTACGTACTCGTGATTTAATTACTACGCATCCAAACTCGTGACAGTGCTTTATTCTACAATAAAACACAGGTACATATTCATTATTTCTTAAATATAACATACCACATGATCATGAGCAGCATCATTGAAGAACTGTAAACATGTCATCAGATGTTGTCTGTTACCATGGCCATCACTACGGTAATGTAGATAAAACAATTGTTGATTGATATTGTCCCACTGACACCATGTAAACTTCCTGGCAATCTGTTCAGTCTTTGGTTGACCTCTCATCACCTGAATAGCGAAGGAAAATCTGAATCTTACCATAGCCTTAAAGCAGGCTAATTTGACTTGGTGTTTTAGTGTTATTTTTTATCAAATAGAAATATGTCCATATTAACACAAGGGTGCCTCCACCTTGCCATAGTTTGTCAAATTCAAGACTCATAAATCAAAGGTATTCATGTGGTTAAATATTCATTGGTTTCTTTGATGGACTAGAAGAAAATATCAGTTCCCCACTTCCAATAGGCAGCCAAACCATGGAAAAGATATTTTTCACAAATTTACATCCCCATGAAATCCATGAAATATAAAAGAACCCTCAAAAATACATGATTTTTTTCAGTTTTACAAATGCTAGACAAAAATAAGGTGATCTAAGTCTATTCTAGCTCCCCTCGAATGCTTATACAGCATGCTGAAACCGTTTATGTAACTTTGAAAGACGACAATCTAGGGAACATTCCTACAAGTTTAATTAAAATCCATTCACTGATTTAGGAGATGTTGTTGAAAGAAAATGAAAATAATTTACAACAGCTATCCAACAATCTTAGCAGTTCACATTGAGCATATTAAAAGGTAAGCTAAAAATTAAAAAGTATGTTTTCCATAAATATAATTATACTCACCATGCCATTGGCAACTCTAGCCAGTGGTATCTTATACAAACCAATGGCTGTAAAGAAAAATATACAAGAATGAATAAGCCGTACAGGCATTAGTATTGCATTAACATATTGGTTAATCAATGAACAAGGAAATTCTAAGCAAACATGTACAGTATAACCTCCGAAACGGCACCTCTAAGAAGCGGTAACCTCCGAGAAGCGGCACTTGCCCCCATCCGTTCGTTTGCACTCTTATTTTAACTTCCATAGAACGACACCTCCGCAGAGCTGCAAAGGGCCGTTAAAATTGTTTATCTTATGTATGGTTTACCTCTGAGAAGCGACAGGTGTGTTTTTACAACGGCATATTCACATGTGTTTACATTACTCCATACGATGTTGTTTTCTATTGTTCGCACCTTCGTGGGTTATAATAATTATCGCTCACCAGGTAACAATAGCCGTTAGCCACGGGCGCTAGTAAATTAGCGACTGTCTTTGGGATCAGTTCGACAATATGACACAGTAACACCGTACATACCATGCTCTCGATGAGATGCATTAAACTCGATTTTTTTAAATCAAAGTCGTTATTAATAATTATAAATGAAATATCAATACGCGCTTATCAATCAGTATAAGAAAGGAAATTCACGTACACGTCGTGTTAATTAATGGTTAATCACATTGTCTTAAACTGTCAATTTCAGCATATGCACTGACCAAGTTACACGCAAGAGGTAGACAAATTACAGATCACGTGTGCAAATTGTGTAGTGAGCGATATGACGTAATAGAGATTTAAACACTTTGAAGGGCAACAATTCAATTGCATGTGTGTAAAATAATATGGATTCGGTTTACAAAGTTGAGAGTTGCGTTTAATAGCAATAAAAACTAGACCCGTGAATTGTACGTATTTTTGTATCTAATCAAAGATCTTAATTAAATAATCGTCAGAATTATATCGCAAAACGCGCGTCTACGATTAGATCGAATTTTATGCACTTAATCACAAACAAACGACATCAATTTAAGATTACCGTGATTATAAACACTCAATACTCTATGAACGGCATTCTAAAACAATCGACCTCTACAGAGCGACACCTCCACAGAGCGGCAGTTTTTTCTGTCTCCGCCGGGTGTCGCTCAACGGAGGTTATACTGTATTCAAATGAGGGCTATAAAAGTGTTGTCAATGTTTTATCTTGTATCGCTAGTCATTTACTGTATGTTATTAACATAGTTTTGATTATAGCCTATTTATAGGTATCATTTAGGAAGATTTGAAATCTGCAAATGTTGTTTTTCTGTATTTGCATATAGGGTAGTGACAGTTCCATTCAATCAAGCTTCATTTAAATACAACTTATTGGTGGCAATTTGCCAAGATTAATTGCAAACATAAATGCTAGAAGGATGCTCAGGTAACTCCATCTTCATGAACCGAAACCGGAACTAAGCTGGAAACAGATTTATATGTTAATCTCTACTTCATGACCCAAAACTGGAACTAAACCAGAAACAGGAGCTCTATACATGTACTTACATTCTCTATGTAACAAAACAAGTAAATACGTCTCTTTTTCCGCTGGTTTTTCATCGTACAAAAACTGCACTTTGAGGAATGTTTCTCTCTCGAGATTGAGAGAAAACACACGAGGACTTTTAGCTTTGATTTCAGCAATGTAGGCATTGTATTTCTCTGAAATTCAAAAATACAATGTAAATATGTTATAACGATGTACATGTTGTACAAGTTAATAAAGTATATGTTCTGTTCTGTTCTATAATAAATTTATAAATTATTGTAATCTGGAAAACCCCAGAATCAACAGTTTTAGTTGTACAGTCAGATCTCGTTACAACGACATCCGATATAACGACATATTCACTTACCGACACCAACAGCGAAAAATAGGGAACGCATCGATGGTTTACACAGTAATTACTACTCGATATACTGACACTGACCAGGGACTATTTTCACACATGAAATATTTATCAGCTTTACACAAAGCCACCGTCTAAGCATGGTGCCTAATTATGTAATTATACTTGTGATAAACACCTTAATTGCTCTCATTATAATAGTTGAACCTTTCACAGTCGAATTACAGTTTGTGTACTACGGCTTGCACATTCGTAATCAAGGCAGATAAGCGTGAAGTCATCGCATATATACGTATTTTCGAAATTGTACGGTTCACAAAAAAAACAATGTTAATCGAGATTTCTCGACTTGATTTAATCAAATCTTAAAGAAGATAGGTAACAATTCTAACAAAATGAATTACCAATTTATTCCCTAGAGCGTTATATTTTATAGGTTACTGTAGTAGTAGTATCCGGACACTTTTAAATTTGTACGCACTTTATTTGGAGCTCTCTCAAAACATTATATATTATTTAAGAAATAATGAATACGTAGCTATGTTTTGTTGCGTAATAAAATATTATTTCGATTCTAACATCACCAATGCTCTGCCATTTATAGCACAACAAGACAGGTTGACGTCAAACTACTTTCTTTCCTAGGAACGTTACCGTCACCGTTACGTCATTTGTGATAGTATATGACGTCAAACGTGACGTCACCAATCAGCTATATTTTATCGCGGTAATAAAATATGGTAAGCTCAATATACGCAAAGAAGGCAAAGCTCGCATGCTATGTTAGAATTAAAAGTATTTCATACTGCTGATTTTGCTGAATATAATTTAATGACATAATAAATTATATGTGCATCATTAATTGATATCTGTAAAACAATTCTCCCAAACAAAATTCTAGTCACTAGTGAAATTCAGTATACTGACAAAGAAGCAGGGACGATAAGGGCGTTTAAGGCCCAAAAATTTTGGAAAAAAAAAACCGATGCTATGATAGTCTATTTTACAAATAACGATAAACCAATATCTTAACGGTCTAATTTTCAAGTTTACACTAATTTTTTTATTTTTGATGACGTCATAAGGGGCGTCATTTGACCCCCAGAATGGCCAAAATAGGCTAATTTGGTCAATAAATGGTCATAAAATGACAAAATGCAATATGAGCGCAGGCGTGTACCAAGACCAAATTTTGCAAATCATAATTTTTATCAGTACACAAAATATAAAATTGGTACACGCCTGCGCTGATACCTAATTTTTAAAAATTAGTAAAAAAAGAAAATGTAAAACGGAAGTGTGATTTTCTGGAATCGGTACACTACATTTTCATTAATCAAATTATTTGAAAATAAATAGCATGATGGGTGCAAATTAACATGTAGTTTGATATATTAAAACTTCTTGTGCGAGGCTTTAGTGAAAATTGCAATATTTTGGGGTAAAAATGATAGAATATGAAATAAAAGTGTGAATTTTCGGAATCGGGATACTACAACTTCATGAATCATTTTATTTGAAAATTAATCGCTGTTATGGGTACATAGTAACCCCAAAACTATGTTATACAAATTCTAGATTCAGACGTGCCTGCGAATAGGGTGTATTTTGGAGTAAAATTAACAAAATATGAAATAAAAGTGTCAATTTCAGGAATCGGTGCACTGCAATGTCATTAGTCATTTAATTTGATTATGAATCACTGTGTTGGGTGCAAATTAACATCTAGTTCAATATATATATAGCATCCAGTGCGATGCTTGCGTGAAAAATACAATATTTGGGGTAAAAATGACAAAATTTGAAATAAAAGTGTGAATTTTCGGAACCGGTACACTACAATGTTACTACTGATTTTATTTAAAATTAATCGCTGTGATGTGTCCATAGTAACACTAAGTCTAAGTTACACAAATTATAGACGTTACTGAAAATAGGGTGTATTTTGGGGTAGAAATAACAAAAAATGCAATAAAAGTGTAATTTTTCGGAATCCGTACACTACAATGTCACTAATCATTTTAATTGAAAATGAATATCTGTGATAAGCACATAGTAACATAAGGGCGATACTGGGCCATCAAAACACCCCAAGTGTTTTTGTATTCACAATGTGTAGAAACAACTAATGACTGGGTATGCACAATATTATGTTGAAAGTTACTGAACTTTTCCCGCAGTGTCAAAAATACTACCCTAAAACCACTTACGTTTCTTTTTATACTGAGCTTAGTTTTATTTGAATATTGATCAATGAGATAGCTGCATATAATCACTTTTAAACAAAAATTATATGGCCAGACTATTCTGCAAAGTGAAATACATGTAAATTGGGGTAAAAATAATGAAATGAAAGGGTATGTCCTACCGCCATCGGGAATTACAATGTAACCTAGATTTCCGGGTTGCAAATCCCCGACCATTGGATCACGGTCCCCGGCCAAACATTTACAATAAGACATATCATAACAATTCAATTATCTACGTGTACATTATTGAGCATTCATTGTAAGAATTGTTGCTATGGCAATGGAAGCTGAATGAATTTGAAATCTAATATTTCACACTAAAATAGAGAGTGGTATTACTTTCACAGTCACTGTGGTTAAATGAAACTGAATGTCAATCGTATATTTTTGCATATTAAGCATTTAAAATAAATGGTTGCTATGGCAACAAAAGCACAGAAAATAGTAACAGAATAACAATTATATTACTCAAAAGACGTTTATGTCATGCATTGACAATTGCTTCAAAAAATTTTGATTTAAAGCACTGATTTTTGCATATTTGAGAAAAAGGCGAAACGGTTGCCATGGCAACAAAAACAGAATTTTTGAAATAAAAATCTTGAAATCATATATGTTTAAGTTCATGTTATTTAATTATTGCTGTTTCATTAAAATTGGAAGAAAACCCAGATTTTTCCATATTTTAGTGATTAGAAAAAAACGGTTGCTATGGCAACAAACGGTGATAAAAAATAGTTAAAGTGATCAAAATCGTTTAAAGGAGATTTTATATCTTTCATCTAAAATAATTCATTAAAGTCGGATATGGGGCCAAAAACACCCCTTATCGTACCTGCTCCTTTGATATAACGACATTTTGCTCGGGAACAAACAGTGCCGTTGTATCAAGATCTGACTGTAGTAAATTAAAATATTTGATTTCATGTATTCCAGTTATATGGAGACTACCCTCTAGTACCCAGTCACATTATCCTTAGAAAAAAAAATATTAGAAAATTGGACAGGGAAGGCAGCACTCAAACTAAACAGCTGAGCATAGAAAACATAAAATATCACAAACAACAATTACACGTCACAGTAATGTCCAACACACAACTGAACGAGAAAATGAACTTAACTGCTGAAAGTCCAAGTTTCAGCTATTAAAAAGCAGAATGTCCTAGTTTCAGCTATAAATAAGCTGGCAAACCAACAATTTCCTGGAACTACCCTCCTATGCCAAGCATGTGAGCTATACAAATACAAAACAATTGGCAGAGTGTATGCTCTGTTGTTACAGTGTGACAGATTAGCCCAGGTCTGTAATGCAGCTTAAGACAATATACTACCTTATTTATAAATAACTGAACAAGTGATGGAAAACAGTACATCAATCCTACTTTACTAAGACAAAGGTTTCAAACACAAATTCAATGTTTGATTGTAAATATCAGCCTTAAATTTAAATTTTTTTAAAATGGTGAACATAAGTTTGAATGTTTTTCCAGCTATTATAACAATTTTTATGTGAGACAATGAAATATGACATCATTGGTTCCACTAGCGTCAAAACTTGACGGGTCATTTTGATATTTTAGACTAAATTTTACCATTTTAAAGGCAAAATATCCTTGATTTTAAGAGAAAAAGACCATTCAAACCAAAATCTTGAGGGTCAAAATGTGGCTTTTAAAGGGTCAAAACCCCTACTCCTGAGTCAAATGGAATCCCTGGACATCCAAGTGTAAATACATGTATGAGTATGAGTATTTATCTTTACATACCCCTTCCTGTTCTTTTATCAGCAATCACACTGCCACTGTCTCTTCTCATAGTTGTAAATGCTATAAGATGAACATTGTAATATCATAATTATTCACTGCTTATAACCACCTGTGTCATTCTAATTGGCCCTTACTTGGGCTAAGTGCAAAGTCACTTGGTTTGGAAGAATACAAGGTCATTGACTCATTGCCATGTCAAGATATATTATCTTCCTGTAGTTTACTTGAATACTTATTATATTGTACTAGTATTTGATCAGATATGTATTCAGGGCATATAACAACACATTACTAGGTTTCTTATTGTTGTTTATTTTAGTGATGACAATAATTGACAAAATTTAACAGAACATAATAAGACAGAATATACATCTCCTAAAATCAATAACATTACATAACTAGAATTGATTTGTATCACATATACGTTTGTCTTCCACAAACTAATTTATGTACATGTAGTTTTAAACATTTTTCAACTATTGAAAAATCATAATTTCTCGAGGGAGTTGAATTTTCATTGATTTTGTTGTTGCACTCTACCATGAAATCTAATACCTATAATAAACTGACCGCACAATACAGAACATGGGTTTACACTCACAAATTTACAACCCCATAAAAATATCATTTTTATCAAAATCCACGTAATTTAATACCCACGAAAATATGTGACTTTTACAGTATATTATGAGAGAGACATAATTACGCACATGTACATCAAATGACAGATCTGACAAGAGTATTGCTGGTTAACAAGACATTAAATGAACTTACCCATCAATGTTTTCTCTTGATTAACAGAGCATGATGCAACAAATACTCTTTGGCTGTAAACATGTATAACCTGAAATATATAACAACTGAGTAATCATTAAATGAAAAACCATCCTCACACTGTTATGAAAAAATGAACAAACATCAAACAGCAATAACTCACTGAAATTTTATCTCAGGTTAATGTGCCGCCCACATGCAAAAGGTAATAATGTTATTGTAAAATTCTAACCAAATATTTCTGAGAAATAGCAGACAAAATTTCTTTACAGAGGGACGGACAGACATACTGAACTGAAAGTGTTACTCTATTATAGCCTCCACATATACTTCGTGTCTGGGGTAAGATTAAGTAAACTCAGACATATCTTATTAAAAAGAGCCAGGGCCATTGCCATTATCCAATGGATGAGCCTAACTTAATTTTCAGACAGTTTATATTCTACCGAGTCAAAATGTTAGTACAAATCACTGAAGCTACCATTTGTGCCTAACATATTTGGTAGTTGTGCAAAAGAAGTGATTATGGTTTACCTGATGTTCTTTGGAGACTGGGTTGTAGAGTCCAAAATGTGTAACCAATGCTCCCTAAAAGTCAAGATTGTAGAATTAGAAACAGTGCATTGCAATGAGTGTGGCAAATCAAGGAATCAATGTTAATACCATAACAAGTCAGGGAAATTGTTTCCATGCTTGAATAAAGAGACATATATTCAGTAATTATAAGCAAATAAAATATTGTAGTTCTGGTAACCCTTCCATCCTTTTCTTTGCCCTTTCCCAAATTGATTTTATGGCATTTTGCGAAATCACAATGTCACTGTGGATTATCAATTTGTAGCACATAAAATAATTAATTCTAAAATTAATACTAATTTTATTTTGGCCTATAATATATATATTAGGCATTTTAATATTATAAACGTATGGTACAATAATTATTTTACTCTTCAAAATAGTATCATGCAAAACGTTATATTCTATGCAGGTAACAAAAAAGAGAAATACCAGTGAAAAACTTATTTGTCAAGCATAAAACACACCTGTCCGATTCAGAGAAAAATATTACATGGTAAAACTTGTATTGCGCAAAATATTAGGTACAGGAGGTATAACTTACTTCACCAGATCCTGACACATCATCGTATGTATAAACAACACTTCCATCTTTTTCCTGATTCAAGACTTGCGCTATTTCTGGAAAATATTGATGTATTTTTATAAATCTTTCTTAGTCAAACCAATCCGCCACTTACAGTAAAAGCTGACTGCACAGGTCAGATATTAAAAAGCAGCCACAACTGGACAGCAAGCTTGTTTAAAATCTTCCTATAATATCAAAAACTGTTTTTTTCCGATACACCCACAACACTTTACTAACTGTTTTGACAATAGAAAAACTCGAACTTTTCAACAGGTTAAGAATTCCTTATTAACTTGATATTATGCTGTTTTAATAGTAGTATATAGATGGTAAGTAGGTGATCCAGGTAGCAAAATCGACTGCGCTGGCTGGATCACAGGCCCTCGATGCATAAAGAACAAGGTAACATGATCTCAAAGCGGAAACAGTCATGGCCCCACGTAGGGTGCCAAATGACACAGGGTGAGAAAAATGTGAAACCAGATTGGGGCTGAAACCTGGGATCCTTCGCTAACATGGCGAAGGCTCTGCCGACTGGGCTAGCCCGCTGCCTGCACAAATTTCTCTAATATAAGAAAACAGGTTCTGACCGTGGCACATTCTCGATATCGACATTACTCAATAAAACCCTTTTTTCCGGAACCGAAATTTCACGGTCAGGGGATTAGCGAGCAACAAGCGGTTAAGCGGGAGTGTATATAAAAATTTCTTTTTTCAACGTTTAAACATGGAAAACATATAAAACAATGATTACACATTATCATTAAACATCTTTGTTTTTAAACTTTAGCAAGAATTATCCTAAAAAATGCTTTATATTTGAAATATTGCATTTATTCTACACTGCCGCTTCCGTAGCTCGATACCGAGGGCGAGAAAATATACGCATTTTTCAAGTTAAACATATTATTTAGGCGAAAATATTATCAGCGAGGTCGTAAAATTGTGTTGTCATTGTTTTCTAGTAAGACTTTTACAAATTCTTATCATTTGGCTTAAATAATCGCGATTATTGTACCTGGTTGCTCTATACGCTATATGCATTTCCCCCCTGACGTTCATTCGGAATATCTCGCACATTGTTGCTCAATAAATTACGTTATCCCGGAAAACGGATTTTAACCTATAATGTCGATATGGTAAATAAATAAAATAAATAAACCCATTCTTTACTTTGAGAAATTGTATTACAAATGAAAAACTCACGTGTGTCGTTTGGTGACAATGGAATTCCATGATTGCCTCGTGTTCGGCTGACAAATTCACGTATTTCTATGACAAAACTCTTGTGTTTCTGTAATTCTATCATGATTTGATCAATAAAAACATCCCTGTATTTAATTTTCCGGCTGGTACGTATCACGTGCCAATCATGTGACATATCGGTTTAAAACCCATCTTAAACCGTATTGCAGCACATACAATATTCATATTATTCTTTCCAAGTTAACTTTATTTGATTAGTTTACAATTTTATTGATTTAATGATTTATTTTATCTAATAAATTAGCATTTGGCTTGACAAAATGCGCAAAATTACGAAAGTACAGTAGGTACTGTTGGTAAAGGGGAGTAACTGCTGCGGAGTCTGGTGGTGCGTGAGAACGTCCATATTGTCACGAGAAAGCACGAGAAAAAACAAAAACATGGAAGAAAAGTTTAAACACCACTTATATTCCGATTGTTGCATTACTTTGGCACTCTACAATGATGTCACTAATATGCAGCAACTGAGAAAGTGTGTAATGAATGGAGAATTCGAAGCTACAATGCTAAAAACCTCAATGGTAGCGTTTTGATTTTCAAGTAGCATAGGTTTCGGATAACGATATTTTGGATAAACATTTTATATCAACTGCTTGAAGTAAAGGCTTAAGCTGTCTGTCAAGTGTCAACAACACATTAAAACGCTCTGGGTCAGCTTGACAATATTAAGGGCATGATGGACAACATCATCCCAATTGTCAGTAATTTTCAATTAGAAAGTGGCCTGCCTGCCGAAAGCTACCCGCAAACATGTTTAAAAAGTTTTTATCACTATAATACTTTTTTCTACGCTTCGTTTGCAGCAAACAATAATAAGATTAAATCTTTGTTTTTTTCCGTTCTCAGTTTGAAATATGTACGGATGCACAGGTTTTACTATTCACATTCTTTTGTTTCTCTCTGTCCGCCATTTTTTAGCTCATCTGATTTTTGAAAAAAAGATGAGTTATTGTCATCACTTGATCGTCGTCGGCGTTGCATGGTTAAGTTTTGTGTTTAGGTAAACTTTTTTCATAAACTATCAAAGCTATTGCTTTGAAACTTGCAACACTTGTTCACCATCAATACCTGAGCCTGTAAAGCAAGACACATAACTGATATGCATTTTGTAAGAATTATTGCCCCTATTTGGACTTAGAAAATAAAATGCCTTGGTTAAGTTTTGCGTTTAGGTCCACTTTTCTCCTAAACTATCAGAGTTATTGCTTTGAAACTTTCAACACTTTTTCACCATCAATACCTGACCATGTCAAGCAAGACTCATAACTCTGATCTGCATTTTGCATGAGTTATTGCCCCTTATTGGACTTAGAAAATTCCTTGGTTAAGTTTTGCGTTTAGGTCCACTTTTCTCATACACTATGTGGGATATTGCTTTGAAACTTTCAACACTTGTTAATGATCAATACCTGACCATGTCAAGCAAGACCCATAACTCTGATTAGCATTTTGCAAGATTTATTGCCCCTTTTTTCACCATCAATACCTCACTTTTTTAAGCAAGACCAATAACACTGCCTTACTTTATGCAAGAGTAATGGGCCTTTTTTACAGTGACAATGATCAGATGAGCGTCTGCACCCTGAAGACGGTGCTCTTGTTAAAATTCACACCACTTCTGGATATGGTTAACAAAACTTTGCTTACGTGAAAAACTTGTTTTTTTAAACATACAGTTCAACCAAAACAAATATTGGCATATAACAAGGCGATCAAATGCGTACATTATTTAAGATTATTAGGACCAAAAGAATTTTTGAAAATTCTTACTTGCACACTAAGCACTATTTTGTAACCTCGGATATTGATTTGCCCTTGTCTGTCCAAAACATTTGTGTCGTCTGAAACTTGAAAAGTAGTTGTGCTAGTCCTCAAATTTCAAGGAATATTATTAGTCAAAATGACTTGTTGTGCACCTATATAATTTAATTCGGATCCGACCAGTATTAGCAGAGTTATTGCCCTTGAAATGATGTCGCACGTAACTGGTGCTCCAAATTTTTTATTCTGATCTGTCCAGTTTAAACAGAGTTATGATCTGTCCAGTCTTAGCAGAGTTATGGCCCTTGAAATGATGAAATTTTGCTTGTGTCGCTCATAACTAAAACTCGAATACTTTTAATCTTTAAATTTTGCAGGAATATTTGTCGGTATGTGTAGTTGCCCAACTAAATATTTTCAGTCAGATCCGACCAGTATTAACAGAGTTATTGCCCTTGGAATGTTGTTGTGCACTCTTGAAAATATTGATTTCTGTAATCATTTGGTGAAATAAAATTCGATTTTGCACCAAAATCAACAAATATCCTCTATGTCTTCCAGATATGTGACCCATTCCAAGTTCTCACAGCTGCTACCCGCGCTGTCCACCTCAACAAAATGGATAAAATGACTACAAAGAATGTTCATTCAGAAGTACTTTTCTGCCTTTCTCCAACTAAAAATGTAAGTAGTTGTTTCGGAATAATTTCGTCTTAGATTCCTCCTAAATGTACTTGAAATGATACAAATTGAACTGTCAGCTAGGAAATAACAAACATTTCGTTTCTTATGTTCAACTCTACAATATTATATGTATCAAATTTATAGGACACTATCATTTCATTCAACATTTTATTAAAGCATGTGTTGTCTTTAAAGTTTAAGCATTTAATTATTTTTAGTGACCACTTAAGATGATAACATTGACTTTATGGAAACAGGAAAAGAACGGCAAGATATTAATTGATATTACATTTTATACATATTTCAGTGTATAATTCATACTATTTTTGTTAGGTACCTCATGCTATTAATGTTTTTCAGATTACAGATTCATTTCGTAAGTTTGGCATAGGAGATAAAGACAAGTCAGTATTTGTTGTAATTCTGAATGATAATGATGGGGCTAAGATGGATGATGTAAACTCCAAAATTGAAGGAAGCCGGGTACCAATATGCAATGTTAAGAAATTAACAGATGAAAGTTCTGTGAAAAAGGTAAAGAAGAAAAGAACTATATTTATGTCCAATTAGCATGTTCTGAAAGTTAATCACCAAAATTGTTACATGAGTTTTGGGGTCTCATAAAAATGATAATTCAAGTAACAAGCGCCACCAACTTAATTTCTTTTTAAACGGATGACCATTTGCTGATTTACACATTGTATGACTGATTAATAGCTTTCAGTAATTTCAGACTTCATCCTAGTGGAGCTTTAGTCATGGTGTTGTAAAGCACTATTTCTGATGCTGATCTATTTTCGCTCAATTCTTGTAAAGGCTATTTTTTTAATTCAAATTCTAAACCAATTTTATGACTAATTTATAGATATATTGGCTTTTGATTGAATTCACATGTTGTCCAAACCCGAATGTAGTGTAATTCCACATAGATGTAGGGCTGGTTATAATTCTAAAACTATAGTATATCTCAATTATTTCAGTTGTACAAAGTGACAGACCTTGAACTCCAAGTCTCATCATTAACAGACATTCTTATATCTAAAATTGCAAGTAAAGAATTCCTGACTGTGTGATTATTGTATAGGATTAATCAAAGAAGTGTGGAAGTCCTGTAGTTCGTGAAGGTTACAGGATATGATGTGATATGGTGATGCTATGGTACTAGGAGTCATGCACATTGGCACACCTAGGTGGAATAGTGTTAGTCAAGTTTTAAACGAGGCACCTCATTCCTTTAGGATGTGATATTTACAACATGGCCGCCACTTCAGCAACATACTCATACTAAATGCCAGCAGGACTTCAGATCGGTGTTTTTTGACTTCTTCCTGCATGACTGGGATTTACTTAATGTGTACTTTATCCAAGAACCTGGGAATTCCCCGATGTGTATAGTGTCTGCTTGTGATGATAGGCTTATCTGATGTTTGGCCGATATGTCAGGACTGCAATGACTGAGATTTATAAAATTAGTAGTTTAACCAAGTCCAGGTATGTGTTTAAATGTGCTGGCTCACTCCAGTATGGCAATTCATTGATGTGTACACTTTGCCCGTAACAATATATGCTGATCTTAAGTTTGACTTCTATTCTCATGTCTTAATGTACTACACTGATGTTTTTTACTAAATGTGCTGCAGGAAGCTTATGATTGCTGTTAATTTGCATGTATGATGATAGAGAATATAACTAAATAGTAAACAGCTCCAAAAAATAATACTTTCACGCAGCATTTTGTTATCTTCTTTTATTTTTCTAGTACCTAATCGTGTAAGTAATAATAATATGTATGTGTTATCCAATATATTTTCTGACTTAAGTATAGTCTCAAATAAACCACTATTTGCTATAAACAGAGTTCAGTGTCTGTTGATGGAATCAGTTGTTCTGGTATTAATTATCGATCGGTTCATCAACGTGTTGCACACTATAGTCAGGGAAGAGCTTAATCTGTAAGACATGTTTACAGCCCAGATCAATCAGACAAACAAGTTCTCTATCCATTGCGCTAAAACTTAGCAAGTTTTGAAATGGACAAAAGTCCAATGGTTCAAATTACAATTGCAACACAGTACTATAATTGTAACACATTTTATTACATTTTTTTTGTAAATTTAACAGCTGATTTTTAAAGGTATAACAACAATTCCATTTTTAGCCTTCTTGTTAGACCACCATCTACCCAGTCTATGTTCCTGACCAACTCCAGCGATAAGATACTGTCCATTGTTGGAGAACTTCAAACTGTTAACAAAGCCAGCCTTCAAATAAAAGACAGGTTTTAAATTAATATACAAACTATTGGGTTAGTGGGTTAGTTGATTCTGTGCTTAATCATTTTTTTAGTGCCAACTATCACTTCACTAGTCTAAACCTTGTGTATTAGCAAATAGATTGCAGTTAAGCGTGATATACCGGTAAATAGATCATGGTTTAAGAGTTCATATGCGTAGGAATTAATGCCTTCATGATTAATAACTATGTATGTACGACAAACCATGATCTATTCACCGATATATCACGCTTAACTGCAACCTATTTGCATTCTAACACTTGTAATGCGTGCAATTGTATACAGACTTATTTATCTGCGGAGTTTATCTGTTCAAAGTTTTGTAACGTTATCCCCTGGATTTTTGAGCTTTCATATTATGTTTGTTTGTCATCAAAACAGATGCTTAATTAACACCAAATTCAAATTACATATTTCATGTTTACGCATATGAATTGATACATGCAATAACATATTGCTAGAATATAAATATGTTCGAATAAATAAACAGAAACTATACAAAAAGAAAATTACGCAAAACGTCACGCTCTACATCAACGTCACAAGTCACATAAACAAGACGTAAATTTCATTGATAAAAATTGCTAAATATACGCGGGAGATAAATTAAAAGCCGAAATCCAAACGTGATATACCATTTATTTGATCACGCTATGGCTCTATACGTTTACATGGAGGAAAATACAGGCAGTGTTAGAATAATGTTTTTAGCACTTCGCAGCAACTTAATGTTGCGAAAATTCTACCACTTGCAAACTCCGTGAAGTTAAATTGTGCAAAATTATTTCTTGGTTTACAGTAATCAACAATGAAAATCACACATCATTCTTCTGAAGTGAAATTCAAATACATTTTATTTTCTTACTTGCTCGATATCTTAAAGTATTTAGCAAGTGAAAAACAGATGTGGGTTGGTACATGTAAGCACAAAATGCATACTGGCAAACCAATAACAGGCTAATAATATTGCGCAAGCACTGATTTAATTGATTTCATCCCAGATCTGTCTACCAATGAAAGGATTTTAATTCTATAGTAAAACATAGAAATGATTAGCCATGATTGTATGATCTTGTGGATTCACTTGTAACTGTAAGACAAATATTTAAGCTTGAGTATATCATTGGCTTAGAATGAGAAGGTCGTAAGTACAAAAACACTGTTTTGAGAAAACAAGAAAAAACTGTCTGAAAACTTCTCTTTACTTATGGAAAAACAAGCTTTATCCACTTCAGCTTGGTCAACATATGTCCAGATTTTCATGAAAATAGGCTTATAAGAAGTGCCTTGTGATGCTGATTTCAAATATGAATGTGTCTTTTAAGATACAGTAAAATCATTTAATTTCGATGGGATGAAATTTCGTGGTTTTGTTGAAAAAGACCATTTCGTGGGGACGTATATTCGTGGATTTCGTATTTCAGTAAAAAAAAATCGGGTCAAAACCTTCATTAATGATCAGAATTCCACTATTAAAACATCAATCAATGCTTATAAATAATATTGTTAATATACGTAAGTCTGTTAATGAACTGACAAGCAAACATGGATTGATGCTTAAACCCTTCCAATACGCTGTCATATTCTTTAAACAACATAGCTTATCATTGTTTCTCAGTTAGATCGCAATTCTGTGTGGTTACACAATACTAGTATACGATATAACGATTACCTAACACCCTATTTTAAAATCCACAAGTGTTATCATTTCTATTGTTTACATGGCGCATGCAATTTATAAATGTGTGTTAAACACTTTGGGTCAAGCTGAAATTGGTTGCAGTATTTGACACATCTAAAAATAGACATAGTGGTACTGTGTAGGTTTACCTGTATGAAGATGTAGTGGAAGCTGCTTTACACTCAGTTATTGGGGCATACGCAGTTTAAACCAGGTATAGTTTATGAAGTCACAATGAATTCAGAAAAAATGTAATTCTTATTGGAAACTTTAAAATATGTTTGATCAGGTAATAAATTGACAGTCTGATAAAATTTATTATGTTTTATGCTGTAAGTAAACTACCAAAATCCTAGAATCATAAAGAGACTTATTTAAACCTGTAATTTGTAAACAAAAATGGTGGTCGCCGTAAATTTGAACATTTTCAATTTACATATTAATTGGTTAAATATTTCGTTTGGATTTGATTTCGTGGTTTAGTTCATACACGAAATCCACGAAATTTAATCCCCCACAAATATTAATGATTTTACAGTAGCACTTATAACCTTCTCAGCGATATATTCATTGGCTTATGATTAATCAGTAGGAAACACTTACTACAGGTACAGATATAACAGGTTCCAGTTTCTTGTAGTCTGGTGAACACTTCCATAATCTTACATTGCCGTCTTTGGATCCTGCTTAATTAGAAACACAGATTGAACTTATTGTCCTTCCTGACTATAAAACATACAATGAAGTACAACTTAAACAGATTGAAGAAACACACAACGCAGCACAATTTATAACAGGTCCAAGATAACACAGATTACTATTATTAGAGAATAAGGATAGCCAATCATATCGCCAATTACTAACCAAGAGTTTAAATGGTGTGATCTGATTGGTTGTCCTTATCCTTAAGTCAAGTAAGATCAATATTGATTACCATCCCTGGGTAGTAAACACATAGTAAAATTAATAATTTTATGCTGAGATACTGAGTTCTGTTAGTAAAATAAATCCTTCAGTTATCACTCATTAAGAGTGATAGAACAAGTGATAAAATGTTCACATTTTCACTCGCGCACCTGGAAATATTGAATCCTATCACTACTTGATAAGATATTATCCAGATTCGCTCAAAGCAACCAAAGAATCTTCTATCTATAATACCTGAAGCAACAATGTCTGAATTCTGTTTGGCTGCTACAGCTGTAATCCAGTTCTCCTCCTGACCTTGAACTATTGACCCTTCTGTTGCTTGGCAACCATGGGCATTCTTCTTTGTCAACAATGGCTTCTTCTTCATTACTCCCCATAGTGACAATGAACTGCAAAACAATATAGCACACATAAACAGTGTGGACATACCACATAGTATATGACATATTTTTTGGCTAGGAACGCAAGAATGAATCTGTCAAAACAAAGTTAAAAATAATAAATACGCAATCAATAAAATGTTTAAGGTAATTTGACATTAATGACACATGTACAGATGTGACTTCCCGAGACTTCGGGAAATCAGGGATACATTCTTTCTATATATATTAAGATGAGAATAAATCTACATATATGTATTGCAGTACAAATACAACTTGCAAGTATTTATATAATTTCACACACAATATCCAATTATAAACTGCACTTCAGTACTTTGATATTGTACAATATATAATATTGTGCATAAATGATGCTAGTTTACAAAAACAACAACAGTTACTATCTGTAACAATTTAATATAATGAATACACTGTACAAAACAACAATTTAAACTGTTAAAATGGTTACTAAAATTATAAACATGCTGTGCATATTTCACATTTAGTGAAATCAGGACTTACTTGTCATCAGCACCAGTGATGAAATAAGATTCATTGATCAACGCAACACAATCTACTGAACACCTGAAATAAACAAGTAATTAAGAATTGCAAGCAATACAGAAGTCCCCTACGGTTTTAAGCCATTTTTCAATGTTTCTGTTGCCATAGCAACCACAATTTTGGTCGGAATCTAAATATTTTTGGACGTGCATTATCCCCTTATTGCCCCCTATCCACATACCAAGTTTCATAAAATAAACCTAGCTTGGAAATTGTTTGAGTTATGTCAGGATCCAGATTTTTTGACAGACGGATGGACTGACTGACGGACGGAGGGCAAACCTATAGTCCCCTCCGGTCAAAAACCGATAGGGGACTAACAACAGCCATATCGTAAAGTTGTGACTTGTTGCCATCTACAAAATTCAACAATATTTCCATTAGAGTCAGCTGTCACTTGACCTAAAATTCCAGGAAGTATCAACTTATCAACCAGTACTAAGTACTACTAACTCTTCTCGCATGCAATTGACAACTTCTTTACATGTTGATCACATGACCACAGTCAATCTTACAGGAGGAAATAACCTGCCAGTCCAAGACTAGCAGTACTAGAAACTGGATCAGAAGCATGCATCTGACACAAAAAACACACATTATTGAGGTATGGAAGTTATCAATGAACATGATTTCACATGAAACAACATTCAAAATTTGTTTTCACCATTGACAAAGAATTAGCCCAGAAAAGTGGATTCATGTCAGTGATTTTTTTCGCCTATTTGGGAAAGGGTCCGGGTCCGTTCAGATTGGGAATTTTTGCGTCGTGACAACTTGAAATTGGGAATTTTCAAAAAGTAAAAAGACCAAATAAAACAGAAAAAGAGATTACTTGTGACTGTTTACTGGTTTCTGTAAACTTTTATGTTTGACCTCTTGTCAAAAATGCTCATAACTTTGTCATTTTATGTCTGATTTTGAAATTTTTTTTTTTAAATGTTCAAATTTGGGAAAACTATAGCCTTTTTCAAATTGGGAAGGTACCGTTTACCGGTAGCAAACAAAGAAGGAAAAAAATCACTGCATGTATCATTAAAACACCTGCAATCTCTTGTTTTAAGCCTTTTAACAATGCTTTGCGAGCTAGAGGGCGCCACAGAAGTTTAAGCTCTAGAAATATACATAAAATACATCAAAATCTCAGCTCATCAAATAGTCATTTTCTGAGAACAGATAATTGAAGAAGTTCTTCAAGCTAGGTTCGAGTTTTCACAGCAGCTCCAAGGGTTTCATTGTGCAGTACCTGAGCTCTGGCGATGATGTTGAAGTTCCATATCCTACAATATCTACCACTAATACTTACGTGGTATGTGCGTTAAAAACAAGTTGTGATTCTTCAATGATCTTCCATATTCTGATCGTGTTGTCCCGACTTCCTGACGTAATTGCTCTCTCCCGTGCTAAACTATCTATGGCTGTAATTTTATCCTGATGACCAAACCTATAAACACAATGTAAACATAATGTTACATCATTATATCGCTGGCTTAGAATGAGACGGTCGAAAGTGCTACTTACGACCTTGTAAGACTCATGCATGTTAGAAATCTGCATCACGAGACTATTTTCATTCTTATGAGCCCATTTTCATGAAAATCCAAACTGGCCATGTAGACCGAACAGAAGTTTAAAAAGCTTGTTTTTCCATAAGTAAATAGTTTTCAGACAATTTTTTCTTGTGTTCTCAAAATATCGATTTTGTACTTACAAACTTCTCATTCTAAGCCAGCAATATATAGAGCATGAATACAATACAACTAAACCAAACTAGAGAGGTCTGGTAAAGTGAAACTAGGAAGTAACATTTACAGTTAACTCTCAATAATATTCCTAGTTGATGACTGTAACTAAAACACTTCTAGTTACTTAAGGACACAAGCTATCATGTCAAGGGCAATAACTCTGCTTTTATGATGGACATGAATCAAAATATCTTGGTGCACAACTACACATGCAAAATCGAACTTACAATGTTTCAACATATGCTCGTTCATCAACATTCCATATTTTCACAGATCTGTCAAACGAACAACTGTACAATTGGTGTGTTTCTTTACGGAAGCTCAAACCCTGTAAAAACAAGTAATTAAGAATTGCAAGCAATACAGAAGTCCCCTACCGGTTTGAGGCCATTTTCAATGTTTCTGTTGCCATAGCAACCACAATTTTTGTCAGAATCAAAATATCTTTAGACGTGCATTATCCCCTTATTGCACCCTATCCACATATCAAGTTTCATAAACCTAGCTTGGAAACTGTTTGAGTTATGGCAGGATCCAGATTTGGGCATATTTTCACTCTTTCTGTTGCCATAGCAACCACAATTTTTGTCCGAATCAAAATATTTTTAGACGGGCATTATCCCCTTATAGCCCCCTATCCACATATCAGGTTTCATAAACCTAGCGTGGAAACTGTTTGAGTTATGTCAGGATCCAGATTGTTTGACAGACGGACTGACTGACGGACAGACTAAGACGGAGGGCAAACCTATAGTCCACTCCGGTCAAAAAACGGTAGGGGACTAACAAGCTGTATGTTAGGATTCCGCATTGATGTACTTAACTACAAACCACTGATACAATAAAGACAAAAATATTTCAATGTTTTAACTACACATATGGTTATATTTCGCAGCTTAAAGAGTTAAACAGACTGATGATGCAGTCTCCTGTTTGTAATATGAGGACAAAAAAATCCTAATACTGGCATGACATTTTCAGAATACATAGATAATTCATTTCAAACAGAACCGCTTCTGGTTGTTATTTTCAATTTGAAATAATTTTCTATGTTGGATAAGGAAACATATATAAGCTTACATGTTGATCACCTCTCATAGAATGTAGCCTTTTTTCTGTACATGGGTTAAAAATTGACGACAAAATAGGATCGTTCCTAGTCCGCAGTTACCTCTTTTGCCGTATAATTATATCTATATTACATTGACCCGCAAAACCTCTGGTAAATATATAATAATTGGAAAATAATTTGAGGGTGTGGTACTTACTGATACTGTATCTCTATGGCCTTTAAATGTATGTAGTAATTCCATAGGACCAGCATCCCATAGGTGTATTAACTTATTTGCATCTCCAGTTGCCTGTATTAAAAATAATCATTAGTATATCATTCAGTACTAAAATAATCAAATACAACCAAATAAATTAACAACATTTTCAAGCACAAAGTTGAGGTTTTATCTTCTTAACTAATGGTGAGTCCAGAGAGTTAGCCCAGTGAATATAACAACTACTTATCATCCTTATGATCTGTGTTTAATACTGGGTCAGGCTGCAACACCTGGAATTTGAATAAATAATCATTTTAACATCTGTCAGACTAGTTTCGGTCAAAAGAGCAAACAAATGAGCAACATTCGCAATGAGTTTGTTTTCATCATGATTCAGAAAAAGGTTATACTTGGCCAACTAAAACTAGAATGTCAGTTTCAATGAAATGATATTTTTGAATCTTTTCATACCAAATATTTTCCGTCAGATGATAAAGCCATTGACATAACATGAGCTGTATGACCAACATGTTTCTTCTCTGTCCCCTTTCTACCCCCATGGATAACATGTACTTTCTTTCTTTCTTTTAGTGACCCTACAAATATAATACTAAGTATAAGATGTTTACAACATATTGACAAATCTGTTCAGCTAATACAACAAATACATACGGATCAGAATACAAACATCATTTATCACATAACATGCGGTCCAGGAGTGCCGTAAAGCCGTGACGTAAATATCGTTCGGCACTCCCAGGCCGTGCAATAAATATTTAAATTAGCTTGACGTGACGTTAGCCAATCAATGCATTGATCCGTCACTGACGTCAGGATAATATCAACGTCACCATGACGTCGCGCTCATTGTACCGCTAAATTTTGGCTGAAACATATGCAGCGCATATCATCCTTCTGAACAATATTGAGCGTTTTCTAAGGTTATGTGATAAATAGAATCTTACATTCGTGCTAATTACATACGAGTTTTATTAAACTCGTCGACAAAAACAATATGACACTCGACAAAGCCTCGTGTCATATCATTTTGTCCACTCGTTTAATAAAACTCGTATGTAATGAGCACTCATGCAAGATCCTCTATTTACGTTCGTTTTACCAGAAGCACAAAAGTGTACATCTTGACAACCTGATTTTTGTATGTAAAATAGAAAATGTTCGATTATGATTAAAATATGAATTTTGTTCAAAATCACACTGATTTTGTATTTGCGTAAAATATCTTTAGTGTGTTGCAAGTTCTAATACTAATGCATACCTTTGACCACATCTGTTTACAAGCATCTGCATAGCGGGATACTTGCAATGTGATGTCAAAAACCATATTGTACTTACATTTGATTATAGAGCAATCCTTTGATCCACTGTAAATAAACTGACTATCAGGGGAGATAACTACACATGTGACAGATAACTGATGTCCTCGAAACAATACAAGATCCTCCACTGATGGTGCTAACAACTGTAATACAATGGTGGTGAATTTTATTGTCAAATTAAATGATATGCCAAAATACCAAGTATGTCAAATATTCTCTTTAAGTCTTCCTGGGGTGTCAAATGTGAAAGCAACTTGGTACACCCTAAACAGTGGAATAATCATTTATGCACAATTGGCAATATCTGTTTCAGGGCTTCCTCTGGAGAATATTTAGCTTTCGCCACTACATTCGCCAAATGAAAAAAGTTGTCGCCACTTTAGCGCCACTTGAGCCAAATCTTTTCTCAAGATTTCTAATATATATTTGACTTCATGTATATATGTATCAAAAACTACAATAATGAATAGCTGTTTTGAAACTGGGAAACTATGGTTAAGCACTAAAATATTGCATTCCTTTTGTTTCTCTAATCTTCAGTGAAATCTTGATTTCAAATCAAGAGGCTATACAAATGAATTTAATGATGACCAGATCACTTGTACTGGCACATTTACAGTTACTAAGTTCATGAAATAAAGTTCAGTTCAGTTCATTAAGTAGTCTGATAGATCAATTAGGCAGACTGGCCCATGCTCACTGTAATAATTATTTCTTCCATTCATCACTTGACTTATCAAACTTTCAAGTTTCTCGTTGAAACAATTTTTACAAGTGTTAAAATTTCAACAATTAAGCAATCTAACATCATTAACTGCCAATGAGACCCATTGATCAAACAATGTCACGCTTCAATCGTAATCACCTTGGTAACCTGGCTTCACTGGACAAGACTCCAGGGGTGCAATAAACAGATAAACATGTCAAATTGTTAACACGTCGCTAATTGTTTACAATCTACAAATTGACCGGAAGAGACCGTTTTATGACAATTTTACGACACAAGCGTGCAGTGAAATTGATCTTTTACGACATTAGGTCAAATTTTGTTAAGAAATTAGCCTTCGCCATGAAATTCGCCAAATTGATTTTTTTATCGCCAAATTCTTGATTTTGGCGCAAATGGCTCCATTTGCGACCCACAGCGAAGGCCCTGTGTTTACTTTAGTAAATTGTTAAATACATTTTTTCCCACAGGTGATAAATCACATTAATCAAGGCCAACTGGAAAACAAAAGGTTCTGGAACGGCATTATGACAGGTCAGATGTGATACATGTTAAGATGAAAATATACTGATGACTTGCAAAAAAAGAACCGTATTATATGAAGTATAACAACTTAAGCTAACACATTTCATTATATTATAACAATTTCTCTCACACTACTCCCAATATATTCACTAGTAGCCACTCAAAATATCATAACCACAAAACATCTTGGAGACAACTTACGTTATCTGCTTCCTTTCTTTGTAATTTCCCAGCTTGTTCCAACTACAAACAATATGAACAACAAAATTATAAACAGTAAACAGTAGTATGTTATAAACAGATAACAATTTTTTAGTCATACATACAAATACAGTACAACCTCTGTAGAGCAACCCCTTTCGGAGCTGCAAATATTGGCCTTTGTTTAGAGGTTGTTGCTCTACAGAAGTTAAATATACAACATGCAACATACCTAAGTATTTATACAAAGATAAATGTCAACAAAAACACGTGTAGAAATTAATTATATAGAATATTTAACGTTTCGGCATTTCGCCTTCATCAGGAAATACATATAAATGAAAACAACGGACGTGACGTCATGCACATTTTTTTAAGTATGTATACAAGTGAAATCATAATCTATCACTGGTTCTATATTTTCTACCGCATACACAAAGTGAAGAAAAGGCATTTCAGTCTGATTATAACCGATGTCAAACTAGTTTTAAGACTTTCTGATTTTAAGACAACTGATTGGGATTTTAGAACCAAATGATCACATAATTTTTATACAGTTAAAAGTGAGTATGTTGTTAAAGGGTAGTTTGAAATTAGGGTGTATATGATATATATATTACAAACCAAGTCTTGTTTAAGTCTGTGAGATACCACATCCCTGTCTACTTCATTATCTATAAGATTGTCTCGCTCTGTAAATAGATAAAGTTATGAATGACATGCAAATTTATATCGATTAAAATCCTTTTTTTAGTTTGATTACAACTTTAAATGATCTTAAATATGTTCAAAGTTTCCTTCTTTTCAAGGCTGCTATACACACTTGTGTTCTGTATTCAAGAGGGATAGATATAAGTACTTTCCAAAATTTCAAACTATGAAACACACACAACCATATGCAGGAGGTCACAATACCAGAGGGAATGCTATTGTTTACTGAACAACATTACCAATTTATTTTCAATTGCTGTGACGACATGTTTATGTTATTACCTTCAACTTCGATTTGTTTCAGGTATTGTTTAGCAAGTCTCAATTTCTTCTCTTGAGCAGTTTCGTCATCTGACTCAGAGGATAGATATCCTTGGTCTCTAGAAGGTAGCGTATCTTCCCTGGAAAACATATGTCATTTTAAAAAAAAATTTAATATGAAAGTTTTGATAAAACAAGTGTTTAAACATTGAAGTAATTGTAATAACTAATGTCTTAAATACGACCAATTTTTCCATGTCACTTCGAACCTACTCTTACTGACTAGATCTGCAACTTTTTAGTATAAATTACAAGAGCCTTGAGATGACTATAATCTGTTTCAACATACACAATCTGTATGTAGCATAGACTCAGTGATTTTGTTTGCCTTTTGGGAAAGGGTTCGGGTCCTTTCAGATTAGGAATTTTCGTGCCGTGACAACTTGAAATTGGGAAATTTAATGAAGCTGAAAAGCCAAATAAAACAGAACAAGAGATTACATGTGACTGTTTACTGGTTTCTTTGAACTTTTATGCATGGCCTGTTGTCAAAAATGTTCATAACTTTTATCATTTTATGTCCAAATATCTCGATCATTCAAATTCGGGAAAATGAAGCCTTTTTGCTATTGGGAAAGTGTCTGTTTATCGGACCCTTATAAAGAAGGATAAAAATTCACCGATAGCAGTACTTTATTTCAATATTCAGAAGTAAGAAGTTTTGCCACCAAAATATTGTGTGGCTGATGTGTAGAAGGCTTTCAAGTACACTGAACTGTTAACTGTTTTCAGTGAATTAAGCAATATATACATGATAAACTATGAGAGAACAACTTACTCCTGTTCAAAGTCAGAGTCACTTTCAATCTCTTCGTTTTTGCCTCCAACCATTTTTCGCCTCTTGGAGCTACCTTTGTTTGTATCTGCAGGTCTTTTCCTATCTGGGCCCTTCTTGTTCTAAAGTAATTGAAATTAGAAACTAACATTTGAAATTTTCTTACAATTTTTACATACAAGCCAGCAATAATATGACTAATCCAAATGATAAGACTTGCACCTGTTCTAGTTTAGTATCTTTCACATTTTAAGCACAAACACTATACTGGCAAGCGTCCTACATCCGGACAATTTTGCCATATTTTTCACAATAACTCGAGAAATGTGTATATCAAGTAATTGAAATTTCACCTGAACGAAGCTAGGTTCATCTCGGAACTGAAGAAAATGGCGTTAAATATCGAATTAAACTGTGTAATGAATCAAGGGAGAGCACAAATGAACGGTTTGTGCAAAATTTGTAGGATTTATCTCCTGTGAATATTGGAAAAATATTGATCGAAACTTAATTTTTCATAGCGGGCATTGTGATACAAAATGGCATTGTACGATGTTGTGAAACGCTGCACGTATTTATTAAAGCTATCTTTTCCTGGTTGAACTGTTTACAAAACATCTCATCGGCTTACCTCATATTTAGAGGCTGCGCAGAAGTATTGCGCATGCACAGTTATGTGAATTTCGACTTCCCCCGTAATGTAAACAAGTTTCACAAGTACAGACGAAAATAAATGCGACATTTCTTGTAAAATATTTAACTTTAATCGGTGCTACTTCATAGTGTTGACAAAAACCAAGCGTCTAATTGATTGACAACAGATGATTAAAATCAATGGCCGCAATAAAGCGTTTTTGAGGCTGTCCGGATTGATGGTCGTCCGGATTTGGTGGTCGCCAGCTAGTATACATTAACATGTATAATAATATTATATTCTCAATATTGACATTTATTTGCTTCAATTATAAATAGTTTATTAGGTCCGTTGTGTAATAAGTTTTTAATGATATCAGTCACTCTTGACACCTCATTCATGATGTTAATATCCATCGCCATGAGGGTATTTACAAGAGAAGCGTCCAGCAAGGAATAACTAGTGTGATTTTTATTTTGGCTTTGGTATGGAGCGGCCTGGTGTCAAACCCAAGTCCTCCTGAACACGAAGCGAACGCTCAACCACTAGGCTAATCGAGGAGGCAGTAAAATCCAACCGACAAGTGAAGTTCAGTCAGCCAAGTTTAGGGAAAGTTCTCTGGAGTCTGGGTTAGTCTGTTTATCTTTAAATTATTTATAACTATTATTTTGAAAAGGAAGGCGTTTCTAAATATTAAATTTCTAAAAATACACGAATTAATACGGTTATGACTATTGGAATGCAACTATCATAACACAGTAGTGAGTACAGTAGCAGCTGCATACCCAAGTTGTAGTACTTGTACGTCCGGATTTCTATTCTATCCGAAAATGCGTACACTTTGATGTTTTTAATAGTTCATTTAGTTCCACGAGGATCTTTATCTTGAACAAATACAGTAAGCAAGATGATATGAATATATATAAGTACCTGTCCCCTTTTCGCTTTATTCTTTATGAAAAACGACATTTTTTAGCAGTGACAAAAATAAAAGTTTGTTGTTGCACGTGTGTAAATTAACTTCTGACGACTAATGAAATTTTATGTCGCTGTCGTCAAGCTCATGTATTTTTAGATCTTCGGGCTGATGTATCAAGAAGTCATTAACACGTGCCCGATAAATGAGCTCTGGCTAATTGTATAAACACAGATGCGTGTCATCACGCATGTTAACGTGCGAGGTGTCATATAGGCCCGAATTCACACAGTAAATACCTGTAAACTGATAAGCCATCTGTCAAAATGATGACACGAATCGGTGTCCATTGTGGCTGCATGCAGCTCATGTATTTTATTTGAGTAACGAAAACAAAAATAAAGTATTCAGGCGCGTTGCCAGACTTGAATTGTTGTTACGCCGCGTGTCCGGATCCACCGGGGGGGGGGGGGACAGAGGGCCCGTGCCCCCCCCCCCCAGTTGGCCTCCAGGTAGTTGTATTAGATAATACAACTACCTGGCCTCGGAGTGACCATTTTATACATATAAAAAAATTTAAAATCCTGAAACAAACTGTTAAAATATTACCAATCGATGTGGCTATGGATTTATTTTATTCTCTGTATATTACATATAGCGGAAGCGAGTTCAATAAAATGTGCCCCCCTGTTGTGTAGGCTGGCCAGGCACTAAAATAAAACGGTACCAAATATGATAATGATGCGTAAAAAATTAAAAGTACCCTTCCACCTTAAGGGCATTTTCCTGTAGCTAACTACGTTATGCTGGTTTGGTGATCGTCTGTCTCCTGCGCAACCGTCACCAGAAATTCTCAATAATATTGAAATCCGAAGACTTTGATGATCGATAGTTTTGCATGTTGCATAATAATAGTGATTCTGCAATAAAGCTTGTGTTGCACTTACTATATGAGCTGGAGCTCCGCCATCCAATATTGTAACATGGCGTCATGTTGATCTCACTTGTAAAGTACACAGATATACCTCGTTCGAGGTAACAATATTCTATGTCCTGTCGATTTAGAAGGACATCCAACATTTTCGTAAATATTGAAAGTCAAATACAATCTCAGCCCATATCCTTAATATAGGTGCACTTGAAGCCTCGTCTCAATATTGTCTTAATATTTAGATTGAATTCGGGACAAACAATTAAAATTCGGACCAGAAAAGTGCAGTTTAGTTTTTAGGTGGTGTTCATCATTGAGATGGCTTCTTTGTGAGTTTTTACATTACGTGTATAGTGTTTTGTATTTTTGTTTGTTGATATGTTTGTTTATGTTTATCCACAGGAATTTGAAGTTCTACCAATAAAATATTATACAAGTCGGTCCATCACAAATCACTCTATACGTATATGTAATACTGAAGGAACGCAACGCCTTCCCCCCTCCAAAATGGAATCCCTTAGCCTGTGCTAACAAAATAAAATATACGAGCGATCAAGTTAGCTCATTTGACGAAGAAAACTTAAATGTACCCAATCTAATCGACAATCAATATATTTTCATGAATTTATGCGAACTATTCGTGATTTACTTCTCAAAGTTCAATATCTAGTACATCGTCGGTGCCATTCTGTCTCTTCACAAACCACGCCCCGAACTGAGCTTTTATATGGGAAACCCCGTATTTTCCACTCACGGTCAGTTGATTTTGTTATTTTTAACACATCGGCCTACTATTTGCACACGATAAACTCGTGCACCGATCCAAGTGAGTAGCTACAGTGCGTTCAAAGTCAAATGATAACGGTTATAAACATAAACTCGCCCGTCAGGTAAACTTTACATTGGTTCGATATTAAATAGTGTGCACATATCATTCCATATATCAAAGGCGCGGTAGTGTAGTGGATAAACCCTCCCTTCCTCCAAGTTTTTATTTTATTCTGAGTTGTAGGTTCGATCCCCACTTCGGTCAACTTTTTTCATTGCATGTATCCATGATATAAAGTTTCATATTATGCTACTGCTTTAATGAATCGATACTTCAAATGCTACATATTTTATGTTGCAGGGAATATATTTTACCTGACGGGCGAGTTTATGTTTATAACCGTTATCATTTGACTTTGAACGCACTGTAGCTACTCACTTGGATCGGTGCACGAGTTTATCGTGTGAAAATAGTAGGCCGATGTGTTAAAAATAACAAAATCAACTGACCGTGAGTGGAAAATACGGGGTTTCCCATATAAAAGCTCAGTTCGGGGCGTGGTTTGTGAAGAGACAGAATGGCACCGACGATGTACTAGATATTGACATTTCGTGAAGGAAATAAGGAATATATCTCGTAATAGCAGACGAAAGTGAATATTTTTGATTGCATTAGGTACATGTAAATATTCTTCGTCGAATGTGCTAACTTGATCGCTTGTATCTTTTATTTTTTAGCACAGGCTACGGGATTCTATTTTGGAGGGGGGGGGGGGGGGGGCGTTGCGTTCCTTGAGTATTATATATACGTATAGAGTGATTTGTGATGGACCGACTGGTATAATATTTTATTTGTAGAACTTCAAATTCCTGTGGTTTATCTAAGATGCTTGGTCATCCGGTTTTATCCCTGCACTTGTTGTTGTTGTTGTTGACGGCTATAGAGCCCGAATATCCGTCGCTAGTACGGTCTACTCAGGTAACGGTTTCTCATAATGGCACACAGGTAGTGTTTCAATACATTTTAAAGTGAAGTTCTGTATTTGAAAATATAAATATTAATAATAAATAAATAATGAAAATAAAAATAAGTAAATAGTAAACTTTGTTTCTAGAATCTTTTAGTTTTAACAATACAAGCACCCAAATGATTATTTATGGTTGACTTGTATTCAATCCATGGTGCTTCCTTGTCACAGGAGAAGAAGAAGGCTGGGGAGATCTGTGTGTGTCTCACTCCTATTTCATTGCACAGCTGTAGGTACATCTCTTCTCTCTGCACAATTGGCCAACGCCCTCGGCTTCGAAGGAAGAGAAGTTTGTGTGATGCACGGAATCCGGGCGCGCTGCCCAAGCTCATTTCGAACAGACTCATTGGTTTTGACCCTGCATTTGACCGAGTTTCCAAGACATTCTCAATGGGAGACAACACTATTTCACTTAATAGTATATCAGACGGGCAATTCACCGAAGCATCGCTCCTATGAATAATCAGTACTAGACCAAAAGGTACGTTAGTATCTGCCCACGTAAAAAGTTAACGAGTTCGAACCCACAACATTCATGTACAGGGTGTTAAGAAAGTTCTCGGTAAATTTAAATTTTATTTGAATTATGAACGCAGGAGAAACAAATAATTTTTTACTCTAATAACTTCATTTAATGCCAGAAAGATTGGAACAATGGAAGACCCCTGTGGAATTTAACCTGAAAATTGTAGTCTTCTGAGGACAGAAATATAAACTCTTGACACTTAAACATTGAGGACGAACCTTTTTTAACACCCTGTACATGTGGTTGTATCGCAATTTAAGACACGAAAAGCTACGGGTACACCACTTAACAATTTATTGATTGTATTCACTTTGCATGTTTTGGTGATTACAGATCAGATTGAATAAGAAAACCTGAAAAGAAAGTCCCTTTGTTGTTATAAAATTCTTCCGCTATACCCCAAACGTGAACAACATCTCCAACTGAAAGGTGAAGGGTGGCTGCACCACTGATCGAGTAACTTCCGGAATCAACTGATCCTGCGTCTGCTGGATCCGCATGGAGTAAGAGCCTTTGACTACCATTAACGATAAGCTGCGCATCAATCTGATCAATATCCGCCCTAGTCTTAGTCAATGTCACAGCGAAATGGTATAAACCAGGTATACGGCAAGTGAAATCTCCGGTGGACGTAGAGTAATCATTATGATAATTATGATACGTTGTTGGAAATATAATCACACCTTCCCTGCTACCGAAAAGACCGAGGATCGAATGTGCACCGGGTTGGCTACCGTATGCTGTAAACGCTACCATTTTGTCTGAAAGGTACATTTGGTACAAGAGCTCCAAGAAGCTAGGAGGAAGTTGAAAAATCATAGAAATTTCATTTATAGCTGCACGTCAATACGACCTAGCAGTGAGTTCAATATTTACATAGCTTTGCCAATTCCAGCTGGTGTCCATTTCCAGTCATCAATAAGTTCTACCAGAGCGATTTTCCAGCTGAGGTCGAATTTCCAGCCAGCTGTGAGTTCGATATTAGACATAAAAAACTCCAATTTCCAGCTATGACCGAATGTCAAGCCAGCAGTGAGTTCGATATTCGACTTAAGTTCAACTCCAACTTTCAGCTCAGACCAGAATATCCAGCCACCAATAAGGTGGGTATTGGACCTAAGTACAACTTGAATTTTCAGCTGTGACCGAATTTCTAGCCAGCAATAAGTTGGATATTTGACATAACAAAATATCGAATTCCCTGGAAATTCGAGTTGCATCTAAGTTGAGTATCGAACTCACTGTTGGCTGGAAATTCGTTCTTAGTTGGAAATTCGACTTTTTGTCCAACCGAATATCCAACTCACAGCTGGCTGAAAATCGCTCTGAGCAGGAAATTCTTGTTTTCATTATGTCGAATATCCATCTCACAGCTGGGTGGAAATTCGAGCTCAGCCGGAAATTCGAGTTTTCCTTATACATGTCGAATATCCAACTCACAGCTGGCTGGTAATTTGAACCTAGCAAGGAATTCGACTTTTTGTCAAGTTGAATATCCAACTTACAGCTAGCTGGAAATGCGATTCAGCTTAAAATTCGTGTTTTCGATTAGTTGAATATCCAAATTCGATTTCAACTGGAAATTCGAGTTGAACTTAGGTCGAATATCATTACTGGCATGAAATTCGGTCATAGCTGGAGTGTTTAGGTCTAATATCGAACTCACTGCTGACTGGAAATTTAAACTTACCTTTTTGTCAGGTCGAATGTCCAACTCACTGCTGGCTGAAAATTCAATTTCAGCTGGAAATTCGAGTTTCATTATGTCGACCAAACTCACCTTTTCGTCAGGTCGAATATCAAACTCACAGCTGGCTGGAAATTCGATCTCAGTTGGAAATTGGCTTTGGAAATAAATTTGACTAAAGAACTTATTGCTGACTGGATATTGGACACCAGCTGGAAATTGGCGAAGCTGTGTGAATATCGGACTCACGACTAGCTCGTTTTTGGCGTACAGATGAAAATTGAATTTCTAACTACGATCTCCCAACTTTCTGCTAACTTCTCGGAGCTTTATAAAGGCATAACAATGTTACATCTTAGTTGAAAACTTCAATATTTTGACTAAAAAGTTAAAACATTTGTGCTGCTCGTACGTCCCGCCGATTGAAGAATAACAAATGTTTTCATAGTGAGTATTGTAGCTACACGTGCATTTAGATCAAGCTTCAAAACGATGTACCTATTAGTAATTTTCTTGTTTAGCTGAAACACTTGTATAATATTTAAAATCTTAAAATATCAAGAAAAGTTTTCTATTAAGATGCCTTGTGAATAACACCTCTGGAGTTCGAGTGTCAAACAGTCACATCAGGGTTCTTATAATTAACCAGTCAGGATAACACCGCTGGCTACGTATGATTAGCCAGAACCAAATACAAATGTAATTTCAAAAACGAATGAAGTCCGAATACAACGACTTAAATATGCCTATTTTAATTTCTACACGGTTATCAATGTTACTCATTGTTCAGCTTTTTCCAGTGACGATTTCCAAAATACTGTACATGTGCGTGCATGCTACCTAACTGGTCAATAGGTTAGTGTCCACTTCGGCAAATGACGTAAACAATGGGTTCGATCCCAGGTTGCAATATGCGACAAGGAATTTGATGGTATATATGAATAGAGCCAAAACATGTCGACCCGGTAGCCGGGTAATGTACTAGTAAGTGTTGGACAACAGAATACTTTCATAGTGTTTATGAAATATTTGTTAAACAAAACGTTTCGTGCCTGCATTGACTTCAAGTATATTGTTTACCTGAACATGGTGCTGTGTAGCAAATTTTGTCTTCATGAGTATCCCCTAGACACTGTAAACCACCCATACTTGGCGCAGGGTTTGTACATGTACGATCTCGCCTTGCCATGCCAATACCACAAGTAACAGAACAGCTGCCCCAGCTCTTCCAGGAGGTCCAACCTCCATGCACTGATTTAGAGGTAAATAATTACATACACGTACTACATGTAGTGTGAATACTTTCAATAACATGAATTCAGTATAATTATCTGGAAAGTTGCTTTAAATGACCACGGTGTCTGTTATGGCGAGCATGAATTAATGTTGCGTAAAATGTAATGCATATAAAATGTAATGCATATATACGTATCAATCTTCCAACATCGCCGTTCTGGTTATACATAGTTCAGAAATCCAATCCGTTCGAAGTCCGATGATCTACCGGCGTACCTTTTGGCTGGCTGATCCATAGCTGAAGAGGCCAGACGGACATCGGAGCAATGTCGGACACAATCAAGACGTGACCTAGTGACAAAGGTTTGTCGTAACCATCTGACGATCGTCGAATCGATCGATGTCTGCCAGACGGACGCTGTACGACTCGGATGTTCGTCCGGCAACCCTTGCTCTTTCAGGCTTTATCAATACTGATCATCGGCCTGCGTCCGACTTGTACACGATACATAGTCTAGACAACGGACATAGTGACACATCTTAGCTTTGACTTTTGGGCTGCATAAGATAACTAGTACATTCAAACAAAGTCATGTGAACTAGAATTAACATAAATAACTGTTTTAACTCGTCAAAAAATGTATGGCTTCACTTTGTATGCTCTCAATAATACATGTATATGGAAAAGTCTTATCGTAGCCGAGATATTATGTTTATGCACAGGTACGCATCTGATCGGAAACACGGACATCGTCCGGGTAGTTTGTGACCCAGGTATAAAATCGATGGGAAATTTAAACGTATACTGGAAAATTCAGAATTAACTGACCTGGGGTCTGTGTAATCACTGAGTGGGTGGTCTCCATTACCCCCTAAAAATCTAGGTATCTAGTATTGACCGAACAGAGTGTTTACCTGCACATGCTGATGTTGAGCAAAGTTTGTCTTCATGAGTATCCCCTAGACATTGTAGTCCACCCATACTCGGTGCAGGGTTTGTACATGTACGATCTCGTCTCTGCATACCAGTACCACAAGTTGCAGAACAGCTACCCCAGCTCTTCCAGGCGCTCCAACCGCCATTTACTAATATAAGGGTACAAAGCTAATGGTCTTAATACATACATAAGATGACAATCATCAACAACAACACATTAATATCTTAATAGTTGCTGTAATTTGTGTTGTTGTGAGCTGCTTATGATGCCTGACTCGTTGTTTTCTGTTGATTCTTGCTCCGAATGTGGTTAACTAAACCGAAGCGACATACTATCAGAGTAGGGGGTCTTGTTTTTGCAGCTGTTCATTTTCATGTTTGTCTGGTAATTTTTTATGTTTGTCCTTGCGGCTTGTGTTAGTGGTCTGTAATGTGTCTGTTTGTTCTCTTTCGTGTATTTCGTTGTCTTTTTACAATACATAAACGGTCGAAAGACAAATCTAGCATTTGAGATTTTGATACCGAGAGTTTCATGTCTAGTTTATTGGAAAATTGAATTTTTTGCTGCATTTGAGTTATTCTAACCATCACTTAGCATAGTTGGATATAATGACACCGGTCGCTTATAAATAGAGCATTAACAAATCATTCAAACCCATCCATCAAGTAATGATTCGTCGCTTAACTGCACAATATACTTGCATTGACATCAATACCTGGACAAGGCCCATTTGTGCATGTTTTAGAATCGCTATTGCCTCCTACACAATTCTGTCCACCATTTGCGGTAGAAGGGCAATCGCATCGTCGAGTGCGGGATTGTGTACCATTGACACATGTGGCGTCACAGGAGCCCCAAGGAGACCATGAACACCATCGTCCATCCGCTGGTAAACACACAAGTTTATATTAACATTATCCATTAAGAAATATGACACAGCGAGGTTTAACAATATCCAATACAAAGGTAACAAGAAAATATCTGAAAATTCATATTCATGGCGATGCTTAAACTAATTTTTTCCGCATGACCTATGCGAACAAGATACATATTAACGCAAATGTACATCTCATGGAGTAGGAACTCTACAACTGACGAACAAACAAGGCCACCACATTTACAGGAAAGGATATGAATAAAACAACGCATTTTCATAATTTTATATTCTAATGATTTGTATACCGGTGTCCAAATTGGTTTGTATGGAATAATGTCTTATAGGTGTTTCGAACTAATTACAGATGTATATATTAGTACTTACTGACGTTACAAAGATTGCAGTGTTTTTTACATATAGTTTTAGCTTGTTGTATATTGGCGCAAACACCAATTGTGGCGTCCAACATTGAGCAGTTTACATTCGGACCGTCTTCGCAATAATCTGCAAAGAAAATGATATAATATCGGAAACCCTTCATATATAACATTCACTGAAAACGGAAATCGGAATGAAAAGATGTAACAGACAGGTTAATGAAAATTTTCCATGTGATTGCTGCTCGGAGCTCAGACTGTTGATATAATAAGTTGCAAACACTTAAAACAACCTATGATAATCACGCATGCAATTGTCAATTGTCGGAGCTGTTCAATGAATAAATCGACCATCTTCTCATGTGGTTCTGATTTTGTTCAAGTCAAGTTAAGGAGCGTTTTAGACCTTGTTTGAAAACATCTATTTCGTGTCATTTGTAGTGATTTCCCAATGATTCTAGTGCAATCATACGTTAGCTCTGTAACAATTAGTACTTACCGCCGCACTTGTCAAGTTTACAATAGTTTCTACAGTTTTCGTACACCCATGTATGAAATGTAGGTCTCGTACACAAGTCCCCGGAGTCGAATTCTGCACAGTTATGAATCTTGTCTTGGCAGAAGTTTGACAAGTAACCTTACGTCGTGAAATATACAAAGAAAATACAATGTAAACATATAAATGTCTACCTAATATTGAAATACTAATACAACCACATGGTTAATACATTAGTAATATCACATGTTATAACTCGGTATGCAGATGAGGTTTATAATAATAATAATAATAATAATAATAATAATAATAATAAAATATTTATTTATTTTTTGAAGGTACATGTAGCATGTTAAGACATATATATGATAGATCGATACATATCTTATTTACAACAAGGCCTTCAATAATTAAAAAGTTCATATATTAACAACACACAACAAGAAATATCAATTTTAACGTGTACCAATGCTTTAAAAACGTTTACGTTTAAAATTGAAATAACACCAGACAGACACACATCTTTAACAATAAGAATTCATTCATTCATTCATTCATTCATTCATTCATTCATTCATTCATTCATTCATTCATTCATTCATTCATTCATTCATTCATTCATTCATTCATTCATTCATTGTCAGAAGCGGAACAATACAGCAGGCGCAACTGCATACGTATTTCAAGACTGCCCGAAGAAGAGGGAGAATGCACTGACGTGAAGGTAGTAGATATGGCGACCGCACTAGGGGTAGACTTGTCTATTTGCGAGATTGACAGGAGTCATCGTCTTGGCAAGGTAACACCGAATCCAACAGAAGGCCAAGTGAAATCTAAGCCAAGGGACATCATTGTCAAATTTGCGACTTATAGATCGCGTAATAAGTTCTTCGAACGGAAATCCAACCTTAGGAAATGCGGATACGAAGGTATATTCGTTAGCGAAGACCTCACTCGTGAGCGAAACAACATATTCTATGAAGCCCGTAGGCTTGTAAAACTGCACATCGCTGCAAGTACCTGGACCTCGGACGGCACAATAATAGTGAAAGACAATGACAGCTAAAGGCATCGTATTACAACTATGAAACAGCTAATAGATCTCAGGAAGAGACTCATCGTGTAGTAACTTTCCCTGTGCAGTATACACCCAGTCTAATCATTGAAACAGACTTTAGGATCACTGTCATCACAACTAGTCCAGTGCATCTATACATCAGTTAACAATACGTGAATTGTGCCCCACGTGCAGAGTATTTCCATTTCAGTTAAGCTAATATCTCCATGTGAGAATATATGACCTAGTTGAGGACTGTATAACGTATCTTAGTACATGTGTATATAAACTATGGATCTTTGAGATACATGTTAATAAATCCAGTAAACTGTTTGTACTCTAACAATACGATGTAACGAAGAACTAGTATGCTTGCATTACATGTCTGTCACGGCCCCTCATTACTAAGTCATTGATATGATGTTCTTAACTTTGAATTCTCATCACCAAAACCAACGATTTATTCAATCTTGTTTGTACACTGATGTATTCTACTTGGTCACCAGTTTGTCCAAACCATTGCTAAGATGTACTCAACTTTGTCTCTACTTTGTCTAAACCACTGATATGATGATGTATTCTACTTGGTAACATAATTGTCTAAACCATTGATATGAAGTACCCAATTTTGTCTCTACTTTGTCTAAACCATTGATAAGATGTATTCAATTTTGTCTCTACTTTGTCTAAACCATTGATATAATGTATTCAATTTTGTCTCTACTTTGTCTAAACCATTGATATGATGATGTATCTTATTTGGTAACCACTTTGTCTAAACCATTGATATGATGTATCCAATTGTGTCTCTACTTTGGTTAAACCTTTGATATGGTGTAGTCAATTTTGTCTCTTCTTTGTCTAAACCATTGATATGACGTATTCAATTTTGTCTCTACTTTGTCTAAACCATTGATAAGATGTATTTAATTTTGTCTCTACTTTATCTAAACCATTGATATGATGTATTCAATTGTGTCTCTACTTTGTCTTAACCACTGATATGATGTATCCAATCTTGTCTCTACTTTGTCTAAACCATTGATATGATGTATTCAATTTTGTCTCTACTTTGTCTAAACCATTGATATGATGTATTCAATTTTGTCTCCACTTTGTCTAAACCATTGATATGATGTATTTAATTTTGTCTCTACTTTATCTAAACCATTGATATGATGTATTCAATTTCCTCTCGTCTTTGTCTTAACCACTGATATGATGTATTCAATTTTGTCTATACTTTGCCTAAACCATTCTACTGTGTCGCTACATTGACTAAACCATTGACTACAAAGCTATTTTAAAGCTGTTTAAATAGAGCTATCCATTTAAAGTGTCACTAACCTACTTACATGATAAGTATCTAATGTTTCAATTAACGAAATATCTCATTAAGATGTGTCCACAAAACCACAGAAACGAACATGCATTTATCTGCTAATCTGTTCCTGTTATTTTTTCTTATACTTCTTTTAAATAGTACATGTTTGCGCGGTTTACGGGATGGACTGGCAACCCTCTGCATGTCGGACTCGTTTGACTGCTTTAATCAGATTCTTGTTCAACATTACTACCCTCCATAGTCATTTAAACGCTGTAAAATTGAATAACCAGAGCAGTCAGTGGAGCCAGTATGTGTTTGCATGTAAAGTACCACACCTATACCTCTTGCTAATCCTGCTTTCAAATGATGTTCACCAGAATCCTGGTCCTTCTTCCCAATGTAACACGTCTGACTCCTTAGAGGCATCTTACCAAGAAGACATCAACAATGGCCTAAGTATCATGCATCTGAATATACAAAGTTTGCGTCCTAAACTAGATCTCCTAGAGGTAGAAGCCCAACCGTATGACAAACTAGTCTTTACTGAGACCTGGTTGTCAACTAAAGATTCAGACCAAGACCTTCTAATCCCCAACTTCAATGCTCCTGTGCGCTGTGACAGAACAGGCAGAATAGGTGGAGGGGTAGCAATTTATGTCCGTAACGGTTTAACTTTCCGAAAACGAAATGATCTCAATATAAATGGTCTTGAGGCGATATGGGTAGAACTTGTTGTAAATCACAAAACAATTTTGTTAGGCGGTCTTTACCGACCACCAGACTCAAACAACAATTATTGGCTACTTCTAGAACAGAGTATTGAACAGGCATACAACCAACAAACTAACAACGTAATTGTTACAGGAGATTTTAATATTAACTTACATAAACACAGGAACAACAAAATAGATAATCTTCTATTGTCATATAATCTCCAACAACTGATTTCAATGCCAACGTATATTACTGAACACTCTAAATCTCTTATCGACCTGATAATCGTCAAGATATCTCAAATGTAATTACAAGCTTTGTAGCAGACCCATTCGTTCCCAATCTAGTTCGCTTCCATTGTCCAGTCGTTGTTGTCCTCAAATTTAAAAAGCCTAAAAGCAGTACGTTCACAAGGCGCATCTGGCTGTATGACAGAGGTGACTATGATAGTTACACAGCTAAACTGAGAGCGACTGACTGGGAAACAATGCTCCAAAACAACAATATCAACGACACCACCAAAACATAACTGACGCTATTCTTACATGTGCGTCCGAAACTATTCCCAACAAAATAGCCACAATTCGTCCCACAGATATCCCTTGGCTTAACAACAACATACGACAACAAATAAAAAAAAGAAACAAACTTCACAAAAAGGCTAAACGTACCAACTCCGAAACTCACTAGACAAATTTTAAAAAACTAAGAAACGAAATCACAAAACTAATACGAAAATCGAAATCTGAATACCAAAATAAAATCATTGACAAGCTGCATAACGAAAGTACGGATATAAAAAACATTGTTTAAACTTGCGAAACAGCTTACAAACAAAAGCACGTCACACATCATCCCCACCATATCCTACAATGGAATAGATGCAGATACCGATGTTAAAAAAGTTAATCTCCTAAACCAATTCTTTTGTTCCCAATCATCCTTAGAAGATAAGGATCAACCACTCCCTGACTTGGATGTGCCCGGAATATCACTGAACTCTATCGATATCTCCCCCGAAGATGTCAAACACTCTATTATGTCAATGAATTCCTCCAAAGCAAGTGGTCCGGACCTTGTTAGTCCCCGCTTGTTGAGAGAAGGTGCAGAACCTCTTTCTACACCCTTAGGTCAGTTCTTCAACATTCTTATCAGCAAGGCAATATTCCCGTCAGACTGGAAATTAGCCAATGTATCGCCTATATTCAAGAAATCAGACCCCTCAAACCCAGCCAACTACAGACCAATATCGTTACTAAGTTGTATTGGTAAAATTATGGAACGCTGTGTACATAAACACATCTATAACTTTCTAATTGCAAATAACTTGCTTTCTTCATATCAGTCTGGCTTTATCAAAGGTGACTCTACAGTTAATCAGTTAGTCTATATTTACAATGACATATGTACAGCTCTGGATCAGGGAAAAGAGGTGAGGGCCGTCTTCTGTGATATATCAACTGTGTGTGGCACAAGGGTCTCTTGCACAAACTCTCATAACTAGGTATACGTGGTCAACTACTCTCGTGGTTCTCTTCTTATCTTTCGTCGCGAAAACAACGTGTAGTTATTGCAAATACCTCTTCTAACTGGTCTTCTGTATCTGCAGGGGTTCCTCAAGGTTCAATTCTTGGACCGCTGTTATTTTTGATATATATAAATGATATATTTGACTCTATTCAATCCAAAATACGCCTGTTTGCAGACGATACCAGTTTGTACATCATTGTCGACAATCCGGACACTGCTGCCCGAACTCTGAATTCTGATCTGGAAAGAATTAACTCTTGGTCCCGGGAATGGCTTGTATCATTCAATCCAAACAAAACAAAATGACATTCTCAAAAAAGCAACGTAAACCACAACACCCAACTTTATTTCTTAACAATGTACCCATAGCAAATGTAAAAACACACACACATTTGGGTCTAACTTTCAGTGATGATGCCCGATGGAACACTCATATCTGCTCTAATCTTCAAAAGGCATGGCAACGTATTGGAATCCTTAGATCATTGAAATTTAGATTGAATCGAACTAGTCTCCAAAGAATGTACTTTTCATTCATATCCAACTATTTGTCCCATTTGTATTCGCACATGTGACAATTTTTTTACCATTGGAAGGCATGGGGACTCCACGTAAAATTGTCCATATGATAATAACTATTTGAGATATTTCTTATGTGCAAACATATTTTGTAGTTTGATATGTCTACAATATAATGCACTAAATTTCATAGTTGTATCTTTATGGGATCAACCCCCTTTTTAAAGGTTTTTAACATGACTATCACTCACATTGAACAAAGAAGGAAATGAACGGATTTGATATCAAACTTGGTCACTTTCTTGTCCGTAGTTCTTTTGTTTCTCGGGGAATATATTTTGTGCAAACTTGATTAATAGTTTAATTTCTTCCCGTCAGATTGGTGTTTTGATATAAGAAATGTGATAATTAGATCTGCCCCCTTTTTACGGTTTTTTAAAACAGGTATCATTTTTTTTTAGTAAAAAAGTAATACGCATATTTAATTTGCACATTGTTAATTGTTTTATGACGCGCCCCGCTGCGATTGTCACAGCATGTGGGGTAATAAAAGTGGTACATTCGCGTGAAGGGTTATAACCGCTATATTTCCTGTATACATACTTTATTATGATTTTAGAGATTTGAAACTTTGACTTTATTGCCGATTTGGAAAGTAATACATGCATTAAAATAATTAAAAGTGAAATGTCATAAGCTCACGCATAATTTAAAATTATAATAATCGAACAGGTGAGACATAAAAATGAAGAATCATGTCATTCCTATGACACTTGTTAAATAAACTGGTTAATTGACACGTTGTACCACCTAATTGAATATACATGTATACGAATTGTAAAATGAAAATTAAACGTCAAAAAAGGTGAGAAAAAATCCGTATACTTTTAGAGGCATGAATTCAGATGTTGAAATGTATGTTTTACACTAAGGCAGATTAAATACATGTGCATTATAGCTTTATGGTTCATTTACAGTATACATGTACTTGCTTATATATTGCTAATAATATGCGTATCTTTTAATGATAATCACTTAACTATAGCCCGGCTAGAGGAATAAAGCGCGTCTGCTCTGACCAGACAGATTACGAAGCCAGTTGGGATTCGAACATTCTATATATTAATTAATCATAATTATATATTAGGTTTTTTTTCTCCTGAAAATTTATGTTTTCCATGATTGTTATTTGTTATAAGCATTGTTTTATGCTTCATGCAAAGTAAATTTTCATATTCGTATAATAAGTATCATAAATATTTTTTTATCATACATGTATGGTCGCATCGCTGATACCTATAACCACAATGTAAAAATAAAACAGTAAGTATCATTCACGATGCGTTTATATAAAGTTTCTATCTGCCTTCTTTTTTCATTTGTAGATACAGCCTTTTTGCTATAATAAGACAATACATGTATTCGTAAACAAACCCCTGTAACTTTTATTGCGGGTGTCACCGGAAATTCCACGGGCATATAACGCATCTTAAATCAAGCCACAGTCTCAATCTATATATTATAACAAGTCTGATAAAACAACAAATTCATATTCAGATATAAATTGCCGATGTGATTAAATCCATTTTAAGTATTTTACTCATTATTTTAAAAATATCAGGATGATGAATTGACTAGCATAATTTAACAGTCAATATAGTATCACAATATATTTCATAATCGGGGAGTATCACGAAGTAGCTCGAGATGTAATAGAAACACTAATTTGAAATACCGATATCGCACGACTTGCTTGCGGAAATTGATATTCATGTATTGAAAGCAAGAACCTTGTAATATAGTCTTGCATAAAGGTCAGGTTCAGGTCAAAATAGCCAAACTACATTTTGTGATAACTTGAAAATGAATATATGACTTTGTTGGTTATATGATTGATGTTATGATTTGATTAAAACAATGAAAACTAATTTAGTATTTGTTTAACATTTCAACTCTTCATAACTTTGAAAGCACTTGTCCAACATAAATAAGTTGAACAAATGTTTCATCCCGATATCTTGAAAAAATAAAATATTTGTGACAATTAGAGGGAAAATTTGAGTTTTGTCGGGTCCGCAAGCGCGCGAATATTCTCCTATTTAATTCAAGAAAAAAACGCTCTATTTCACGAACTTAAAATTGTCATAACTTTTTTTTTTCAAGATATTAAAAAACCAGTTCCATAATTGTATGGTCTATGGCTCGAAGATGCAACTGAACAATCAACCGTACAACATACTTGAAAAATCATCAGTGGTTGCTAAATTTCATTTAAACTGTACTTTGTGATATTGCACACCTACTCAAGCATTGTACAGTTACTAGTAACCGTTTATTTTTTTATCATCCATCGAATATGCATGATAATAAGTATACATATCGTGACATGTATTGCGGTTACTAGTATAACAAATGCATAATTGTTAGATTCCTCACACATGATCAACGAATTCTGAATGATACCATGGAACCATTTAAATGTTCCTGATGATACCTACCTTATGAACAAAATTTCATAATGACAGAGATATGCCCATAAAAAAGATCCTGGTATGCATCATATACAAAATGTCAAAAATACCAAAGTGTAACTGAACGCACAAAACCCCTCCAGCAAATGATATACATTAATTTATACACTCCGACAATTAACCCGCTGAGTTAGCATAGCGCGATTACGCAATCGAGATAAGATCGATCAGATTAAAACCGGTATAACACCAGTCAAGGGAAGGTAACTGTGGTCGACTTGAAAACACATTCAATACAAATGGGACAAATAGTTGGATATGTGTAAGACCCTTACTGGAGTACGCAGATGTTGTCTGGGACAACTGTTCTGAAGACTTAAAATCGAAACTAGAAGCAGTACAAAATGAGGCGGCTCGAATAGTTACAGGGGCAACCAAACTGTGTAACATCCAAAGTCTCCTCTCTGATCTCTGTTGGGAACCTCTTGCTTCAAGAAGAAAAAAACACCAATTTTGCCTCCTCTACAAAATGAAATCAGATCTTGCGCCGGACTATCTCTCAAGTTTGATTCCACCAAATACCCAAAACCGATACAGATTAAGAAACTCGGACCACCTCCCTGTAATTCCTTCTCGTACTCAGCTGTACAACAATTCATTCTTACCGTCTACGATACGCAACTGGAATACTCTATCCAATTCTGTCAGAAATAGCCCCTCACTTATAAGCTTTAAAGCACGCCTGAATGGGATACAGCGTAAACCACCATCACATTATGCTGTTGGGAGCAGACTAGGTCAGATCCTCCATACACGTCTTCGTCTTGGATGTAGCTCGCTAAACAACGACCTCCATAGAAAGTCTATAGTTGATTCCCCCCTCTGTTTGTGTGGTGCTATTGAAACTGCTAGTCACTATATGCTAGAGTGTAATTTATATAATACAATCAGAGGTAATCTCATCTCAAATATACCTTGTCCTCCAGACAACAACAGAACAAAACAACGCATTATTCTTAAACACACAGCAATTCATACTGGCTTCCAAACGTTTTCAGCATGCATAGGACCTGCCCGCCCTCCCTTAACTGCCGCGAATAATGTACTGTTTATTTTCTTTATTTTCTTTTTCTTCTCATTCATAAAAATATCGAGTACAAAACTGTACAAGCTAAGACAACAAAAACAGAAATTGATATATAAGATTTATATACTAACTATACCATCGTATAAACATAAATTTAGTGCATACTTATATCTAAGGTCATTTTGCCTTTGGTTGTCGCAGAATACACAGCCTCGCGATCTGTGCTTTCATTTCGCGCACACGATTTATTATGTACTTTTATCTAATGCGAGAGCGCCGACTGTGAGGCTGTGTGGTTTGTGATATCCAAAGGCAAACTGAACTATAGCTTCAAACCCGTCACCACTTGATCTTTCCTCTCGTATTAACAAAAACCTTGGGGAGGAATTAATATAAATTTTCAAAAACTTCTTTTCCAATCCATTAATTATTCCATGTTTGTATTATTATATATATGTACTTATATTGAAATAAATACAGTTTAAACCAGAAGCTTTGCCATTTTACAAAAACATTTTCTCAATCATATTATTTCAAAGGTCTTTTTATGGAGTACAAAGTAACAGATGTGCTACGGTTATTGTACAAGGGAAAGATTTTTTATGTAATACTAGTATAATTATAACGTTTGAAATACCATACCATACCTGGTGGCGAACAGAAATTGCAGTATAGAGCACATTTGTCTCGAGCCCATGGTTGATACGCGGTAGTTGTACATACTGAAGGGTCATACTGGCTACAAGTATCGAGTTTGTTTTCACAAGCTGAAATTATAGATAGAGAACTTAAATACGGAGTTATCATTTAAGTCAAGGGTGAAGCCCCGAGACTTGATATCGGTGTGTTTGGTTCTCTATCAGTCATAGTTAAAATGTCAAAGGGTGACTGAACTGCCGAAATGCTGAAAGCAGTCCTCGAAAATTTGTCACTTTTTTTTCTTTTTTACAGTGCAGTTATTGAGACACAACTCATGTCGTAACGTTAGAGCCCGGTAGAGAAAGCAACTTATGAGTGGCAAAGTGAAACGATGAATAATCAATTCATTTTTCACAGAATTAATTCCGTGTTTTGATCGGAAAAAGCATCAAAAAGAAAGTAATATTTAATCGAATATAATTGTTTTAAATAATTAACGTACGTTGTCCCAAAGATGAATCCAAACTGTATGTTGTTGTTGGTGCAACATGATCCAAAAGGAAACCTATTAATGGAATAAAATGCAGATTTGTTTCTTTAAAAATGAATAGACATTCCTTGTATAATACTAGTATTCGAGCATTAAGGTTAGCCTAGAAATAGTCTGGTTATGTATAAAAATAATTAATTTTGTTCACAAGATAATGTCAGAAATGGCCTACGTTTATTTCGTGTGTTCCTGTCGGCAAGGCGAAATATTATAGAAACAACTCATGCAAATGAAATGAAAGAAAACTGCACGGTATGAATCATGATAAACCGCTTATCATTTCCGTCCGTCAGATTGTTCTGTTTTCATAATTATGTCTTTGACGGAACTGAAAACTGATGTACATAACGCTCGGACGGAACTCAGTGTATACATATATGGCAAGCCAAATGTCCAATAATTTCGTAAACCCATGTTCACGGTCGTAAAACCAGGTTTTACGGTCGATAAACTAGGTTTTACGAACGTAAAACCAGGTTTTACGAATGTTAACCCATATTTTCGAGCGAAAACATAGGATAACGTCGTAAACCATAGTTCACGCTCGTAAACATAGGTTCACGCTCGTAAACATAGGTTCACGTTCGTAAACATAGGTTCACGTTCGTAAACCTATGTTTACGGTCGAAAACATGGGTTGTATTTCGTAAACTATGGTTTACGAGCGTGAACCAGGGTTTACCAGCGTAAACATAGGTTAATGGTCGTAAACATAGGATAACGACCGAAATCAGTAGTTATATCGAGAAACCTAGTTTATCAAACGTAAAACTAAGATTTTCAAATAAACTATGAATTTCGGGCGTAAACATGGGTTTACGGACGTGAACCTATGTTTACGGGCGTAAACCTATGTTTACGAACGTGAACCTATGTTTACGAACGTTAACCCATGTTTTCGAGCGTGAACTATAGTTCACGGACCTGGCATGTATTTCTTGTGTCCAGTTATTACGTGAACCATGGTTTACGGTCGAAAAACTAGGATTAACGATCGATAAACTAGGTTTTTCGAACGTAAATGCAAATTAAGCTGTTTTTTCAATCGAAATCATAGGATAACGCCGTAAACTATAGTTCACGCTCGTAAACATAGGTTCACGTTCGTAAACCTATATTTACGGTCGAAAACATGGGTTGCAGTTCGTAAACATAGGTTCACGCTCGTAAACATAAGATAACGACCGTAAACCATAGTTTACGGGCGTGAACCCATGTTTACGAGCGTAAAACCAGGTTTATCGAATTGTATCTATGATTTTCGACCAGTATCTATGATTTACGAGCAAAGCCAATCAAAACATCGTATTTCCCAAATGGGAATCAAGAAACTTGAAATATTTCTCAGAAGACCAAAATGGTGGACTATTTTTGTTTTCTCCTTGCTATTTTGGCATTGTTTGGACCTAGTCAATCTCCGCTCCCGAACAGAGTGTACCAACACTAAATGACTTCTTCGATGAAGTTTCCAAATTACTGCATGATCTGCATCGTTTTATATGTGGAAATGGCCTCGAAATCGGATCATTGGATGGAAATGTTGTGACAGAGTTTGAAAACGCCCTTGACAGGTTGCAAATAGTCATGAGAATTTAGGCCTTTGATTAGGCCGACTTAATTACCGGTAATATAATGATGAATTATGTATAGCAAATTCATATACTAGTAGTGACTTTTTCATGTGACTATCTATAGTCTATGGACACACGTACTAAGATGCTTACCATAGTAATACAACCACACGGGCTCAGGTACATCCTCTTCCAGTACTGATAATACATGATCGGACCAGAGGGACAGACCAGGCTGGATGAAACCCCACGGAAGGGAGGGAGACCTTAGATACATATGCGTACAACATGTACAAGCATGCTAAGCACTGCATGAGTGCACCTACCTCTAATTTCGTTAAGAAAGTGTGGCTTTTTAATGTGTCCAGTGTATAACACCGATACACAGCTTCCTTGCATATTTAACCAGATAATTTGCAGTTCACATGGTCAGATATAGCGGAAATGATACAAATAAAATTTCATAAATATCCCGTTTCCATGCCGGCGATTTACACAGGACCTCTAGATTGACAGCCTAGTGTGATAGCACAGAGCTATAAAACCTGTTTTAACTAGTCATTTACTCTTATGGTAGATGATTTAATCATTTTATATACATGTAATTGGTGTTATATACACGACGTAAGCGTACGTAGATCTGTCTAGACTTCAAAGAAGATCTTTCTCGGGCCTACATGTATAATTAGACTAGGCTTACTAACACATGATTTTATAAAAAACGATTCTACAGCGAAATTAATGTTCTATTAATTGCCTAGCATCGTATCATAATGCGAAAATAAGAATATGCGAACATCAACGAAGATCTATAGACAGCTATCTTGAATATTTAATATGATCGTTTTTTGCGTATGACGTCATATTGCTATAACAGAAATTGTTTTGAGCCGACCCCCAATTAGCGTGACTGGCGTTTAGTACGCATGTCTCGACTGTCGGATAAAATAAATCGATGATTTCTTGAGCGCTTGTACTTTCGGTTTGAGAAAACTGGTTTAAGTCCAATTTTATTGAAAACACTTGCATATATTTTACATTTTTGGTTAGTATTTGTGAATTTACGTTGATTGAATGTGAATTAGCTTGTTGTTAGTAACCTATGTTTACGTTCGATAAACTAAGTTTCTCGGACATAACTATCAATTTCAGTCGTTATCCTATGTTCACGAGTGTGAACACATGTTTACGCTCGTAAACCCATGTTCACGTTCGTAAACCCATGTTCACGGGCGTAAACCCATGTTTACGGTCGAAAACACAGGTTAATGTTCGTAAACTATGGTTTACGCTCGTGAACCGGGGTTTACGAGCGTAAACATAGGATAACGGCCGTAAACATAGGATAACGGTCGAAATTCATAGTTCAATCGAGAAACCTAGTTTATCGAACGTAAACCCATGTTCACGAGCGTGAACTATGGTTTACGACTGTTATCCTATGTTTTCGCTCGAAAATACAGGTTAACATTCGTAAAACCCTGGTTTTACGTTCGTAAAACCTAGTTTATCGACCGTGACCGTGAACATGGGTTTACGCAATTATTGGACATTTGGCTTGCCATAACCATAGCGTACTAATGCAGACTCGCCGGGATAGCCATTTCGGCCGTCCGTAGTTTTCATGGGTACACAGGCATCCCAGACTACAGGATATTACGGGCCCAGGGTCGTGCACAGGTTTTTGGGCCCGCTAGACCCCTTTAAAGAGGGCTTTGAACGTAGATTTTACAAAGTCCTACCCGCCATTGCGGTACGATTCCCTGTGGAATTGCATTAACATTTAGCGCCAAAAAGTTTTTATTTTACTATAGCAGGAATATAAGGCTAGACAAAGGGGTCAAACAAGGGGAGATAATTTCAAAACTGGGCCATTTAGAGTAATCGTTCTTGGTCACTTTACTTCTGCTAGTTGCCATCTATTCACATAAAATTTCAAGTCAATACCTCAAATAGTTTAAGAGTTATGCTCCTGACAAGATATGGGACGGACGGACGGACGGACGGACGGACGGACGGACGGACGGACGGACGCTTACTATTACTATATTATTACTATATCTCTTCGCCTTCGGCGGGGATAATCACCTACTTAGTTCATGAAGTGTCACATGTAAAATTGATAGAAATAAATGTCCTCTAAATGGGAGAGAGTTATTCCCCGGAGGAAGGGGTTTCCTTAGGGGCTCATCAAGCCTTCAGAAATAGGACTGGGCTAGCTTTTGGGACAGTGTTTAACTGTGTACAATAATTATGTATGCATTTTATCCACAATGATCTTGAATAAAATCAGCCCAAAATAATAGCACCGGGTGCTTAGCCGGTAGTATATATTATAAAAAATATATGTCAGAGCGACGATATTTAATATCGACTATTTATTTGTTGTCGAGTCACCTGCAGTGAGCCCCAAGTTTAATTTTACTTGTAACTCGACTTGGTCACGGCTTGCACGAGTTTTTCCATATAAGGATATTGGGTTAGAATGTGTTTAGAAATTTTCTATTCATAGGATTAGTGGCAGTCAAAACAACCTATTCACTACTATAGCTCGTATTGTAACTTTGGACGGTCATCCTTCAGTACCCATTGATCAATATACACATGCAGACGACCTTTAAAAATCACCACGTGGTCAAATCTAAACAAAGATATGCCTACCATGGACTCGGGTAAGATTTTCCTCTTTATTTTAATAGCTCCACTATTCGTAGAATAAGGGGAGCTATGGCAGTCACCCGAGCGTCGGCGTCGGCGTCGGCGTCGGCGTCGGCATCGGGGAATGCTTATGTTAAGTTTAAGTAGGGCCTACCAAAGAATACAGGCCGAGAAATATGATCTTTGGGCCTACATGTTTTTTAACCTCTCATATTTTCAAAGTCCTTAGTGATATTGCTTTCACACTGTGTATACTTGTTCACCATCATGATCCCCACCCATACATAGGGATAGGCATTTTATCAAGCGTTTTGATGAAATTATGCCCCTTTTTCAACTTAGTGCGAATGTCAAAGTTTAGGTACATTTTTTCTAAGTATTACGACTACGTAGGCCTCTAGTTGTATGTGTAGATATATGCAGGTCTCAGCATCTACATGTATTAAAGTAGATCTCTAGCTGTATGTGTAGACAATTGCAGGTCTCAGCATAATCTTGAGTATATCTGTCTGCTCAGATGGGGCCAACAAACGGACTCAATCATAAAAATTATCAAAGTAGGCCTACTTATTTTACCTAGATTTCTGTTAAAACTTCAAAGACTCGATAATAAATCAACTGTAAAGAATCACGATAAACCTTCGTGAGAGAATGGAGGTTGGTCTTAATTTTTTTCTAAAGTGTGGAGACCCCAAATGACGGGAGAGCTTTATATACCAGCCAGAAATTGGTCTGATTGGACGAGAGTGCTTGCGTACTAGCAACCAGAATCCCATACCAAGAACTAAGAATTTACAATAAAAACACATTAAAACATTTGACAATTAGTCTGAATCAATAGAACAAAATTTAATATAGGGACCCATAAATGAAAATGACCCAAACAACGACAGTGGTCTACAAGTTTGACGATATTACAAAATTGGTGTTCTAACGTTGCTATGGAGAACAAATAACATGCGCACCGGTCTAGCGAGAACTTCCGGATACAGAGGCTGGATCGCGCTAAGCACGACGAAAACAGCTGTAGGTCAGTAAAATAGCGGATTACCCGATGAAAGTACTTGTTCTACAAGGAAAACCATATTTTAAATACATAAAAAACGTGAATATATGATGTCATCACCGTTCGATGCTGAGAAATTAGCATGAACGTAAGTGCACTCAAATCGTTTCGTACCCAAATTTTCCGGACACTAAGTCAATTAGTGAACACTTATAGTGTAAAAATAAATGATAAACAGTTGTAGAATAACATGTGGTAAGTCAAACCTGTGGCACCACAGTATGTTGGTAAAGCATTGAATTTATAGCCGTCGGTAGAAGCCTTTATAATTGGATTTATGCCGTAATAGCTAGTGGACTCGACCGCTGCGTCACTCTATTCTTATACTGACTGCACTATAGTAGTACAGTCGTTTCGGCTAATTCTGCACATCGGCTAATTTTGCGCATTGGCTAATTCTGCACATCGGCTAATTCTGCGCACCTTAATTTGTAGATTCCAGGGATAGTTTTCCTTTGGTCTTCGAGTGTTTTTGTGCATGTTTGTTACTTATGAAAAGTCTTACCATCACAAAAATGGCATCGGATTAGTATTTCTTCTAAAATTTGACAAAAATGATACCAAAAGCGATTTTCAGTAATAAGACATATCACATGACACATAACTTGAATAAATACACTTTTCTAATGGATGACAAACTTTCTTTTTTGTCAATTTGATCTTGATGATTTATTCTTTCTTTACTGTGTTAAAATTTAAATATGTCGTCAGTCAAATCTTTTAAGGTGATTGCAAACTCTTCACTTGAGTGGAAGTTTAGAAATTGGTGTAAATAAGACGTATTGAAAGCATCTGACTACCATGACGAAATAGTATGAATACTTAAAATCAGGCACTGATCCACCGGGGGCACAGGGGGCCCGTGCCCCCCCCCCCAGTTGGCCTCGGAGTGACAATTTTGTACATCCCAAAAATGTTAAAATCCTTAAAATATTACAAATCGATCTGGCTATGAACCGATATTTTGTGATAACAGCCTCTGTATATTACACATAACGGAAGCGAGTGCAATAAAATGTGCCCCCTGTTGTTAATCCAGGCCCTAATTACTCCTGATCTGTATCGTTCAGACGCTTAACAAATGATTTTGAATCGTCTGAATGATCATGATTTAGGGAATCCCTGGAGTTTAATACACTTATCTATGTTACTTTATAGTTTACCCTACTTCTTTGCCCAATCAAAAGCCAGGGATTTTCAAATTTTTGGACCTCTAATCCATTTATTTGTGCAATGGACGCAATATCTAGTAAGTGGTTCATGAAGTAAATCCATTTATTAGTATAGGATAGAACATGAGTAGGTGTTGTATATGGGATTTATAACTCCGAGTGAAACGAGGATTATAATCCCATATCAACACCTACGAGCCGTTCTATCTGACTTAGACTATAGATAAATAATCTTTGTTTATCAGGTACACTTTGCCTATAAATCGACCAGTACATAGGGTATGAGAAACCATTTAAGTGCTGGTGTAATATGTTAAGTGTTGCATGATGCATATATAGATCTAAGTGGCAAAATTATGCTATTTACAGTAAAACCTCAATAATGAAACTCCTTCTTGGGACTGTAAAAACTTATCTCAATAATGTTGAGTGATTGCATCATTCTATCAAAGAGCAAACAGATGAAAACAGAACGAAAAGTGGCTAATTTCTGAGCCAATCTTGTTAAAGAGGTGGTCTTCATATACTAGGTGCAATTTCACTGTGAATTTGAGGTTGAATAATGTGCAAGTCAGTGGACAGAAAGTAGTGGTCTTTATTTTAAGCTGGTCTTGAAGGTAAGGTCTTCATTTGTAAATTATGGGTTGTGATAGTATGAAGTCATTTACTTCAATCACCAGACACCATTGGAACCCCTACAATTTGTTTTAATCGTTTAGTTGGTTTTAAATTCTACTCTGTAAAAATGATGTCTTAGAAGAGAGGGGTAATCTGCACATAATTATTGAAGACACAATAGTACAGAACAACCTCTGTAGAGTGAAACCCTTTGTGGGCTGCAAATATTGGTCATTGTTCAGAAGTTGTTGCCCTACAGAATTTACAAAAGTATATACATGTAATAACTTAGTTACTTTGAAGGTTTTGTTATATAGAGGTTGTTGCACTACATATGTCCCCTAGAGAGGTCGTACTGTAGTCATAGAAGCTACCACGGCATTCACCCTCTACTGGTAATGTTGTCAGCACTCAGCAGAGATGTTGACAATACCTTAATTGGTTAATTATCTATCAAAATTGTTGTCTCAGATTATGACAGTAATAATGAACAAATGTAGAAAGGTTTGATATACATGTACATGTATTCTAATAAGTCCAATTAGTAAAATATAGTATTTTTATAATATAGACTAAACTAAGCTTGGTATCGAAAATGTTTGGAATCCATATTTTCTGTGCTTAATGCATATATACATTATTATAGCTATGCTCAATTATTTTGCTTGGCCTACTATAGTATATAGCAATCTATTGTTATATATACCACAGCAAAGTGTTGTATACGGGATTTATTCAACACTTTTTCTCCATGCTGATTGGCTAGCTACTGAGATCTATAGTCTAAGGACAATTTTGCCATATATGGAAAACTAGACCCGCCTTCCCTCTAAATTGTACAGTTATTCTTATATCAGCAATTACCAGCTTATATACGAGGGGTGATCAACAAATACAAGGAAAAAAGCCCTAATTTATTTTATTGTCATTGTAAGTGAATGAAATTTTCTATACATGAAGATAAATGTATTTCAAGTTGATTCACCGCTGATCATCAATGTTAACCAAAGTCGGAACGAATGCGTTTTCCTATGGCAACATCACTCGACATTATCAAAGATCATACATTCTCCCGTATCCTTTGACATTATGCGGTCCAAATTTTTTTATATTTTCCAACTTTGGACGTAGCAAACGATGACGTATCATTCGTGCGTTTGTCATTTTTTAAAGGGTTGGTTATGAATACTACATTCATGATTTCAAAAACAAATTTTAATGCCACAATTCCGTTTTAGAACTACTTGCTTCAAAGTGGTCAGAAAATGAGTGCGATACAGAAATCGACGAAGTGTGGTTGCGATTGAAACGTCATAACATACTAATGGCAATATTGCACAAAGCAACAACAACAGGGGTATGTAATAGCATAAAAACAGGTGTATGTTTGGTATATTTATGCTATCATATGTAGCCGTGTGAAATCAATGCCGACATGCAAATAGGCTATACAACGTCAATAACAAATTACGTCATCAATACTAATGATCTCCAATAGCTAATTCTTATAATTTACATGTAAGTTGTAAAGGAAAAAATGAGTTTCAGTTTACAGGTCTATGAAGTGTATCTGGTTGTACAGCTATTTTTTAAAGTTACAGTTTCTATGTTGTTTCGACCAAATTTTACCTCGAGTTTAATGTTTTATAGCCATGTACATTGTGTATTTGTAATACCTCAATCTTTTATATGACCAATTATTTTAAGTGTTGGTCACGTTAAGATTTCAAAGCATATTCCTGCGTATTTGTTGATCATCCCTCGTACATACAATCTTGCCTTATTTTACCATCATTACACCATTAATGGGCATGCTATTGTTTGCAAACAAAAGCATTGGAAATGACATCAAAAAGTGGGCGGGTAAACTATAAGCCGGTTATAGATCACATATTAGAATAATAAACGAATTAAGTACGGCGTTCGCTTCGCTCACTTGTACTTAATTCGTTTATTATTCTAATATATGATCGATAACCTATACATATAATGTGTGAACTGATCGATTTAATAATAGTGACACGATAGAGCTTAAATTAAATTTCGAAATTTTCTTGTTGATAAGATTTATTACTGATTATGTAACAATGCAGTTTTAATATAATAATAATTTCACGTGAGTTTTTAGAACATAAAAGCAGTAGTTGGTAAATGTTTCAATTTCATTCGATACATTACATATCACATACCATATTATTCGTTATGAAATTGTCTAAATTGCTATATTTTGTTTTAATATATAATACTTTTAAATCATAGAATGGCGGACAAGACCCGGCGGATTAACAAAAATCTGAAAAAAGTGAAAAAAATCTTCGCACCCTACCCACCATATCATCCCAATAGCTAGCTGTGCCCCCCACTCGAAATTTCTGGATCCGGGCCTGTAAAATTGATGTGTCAGCATGTTCTCATGTCTGAAAATCTCGAATTTACTGTATAGTTATTACTATATTATACTATAATAAACTTGCACAAAAAATCTATAGCTGAAATATTATTTGTCATTTATTTCAAATGTTTGAAACACCAACACTCGCGAATACCAGCTACAACGTGTGTGAAACATTTTATAATGCACCCACAGAAAATTTTATCCGAGTTTTAATATTTGTTTAGCAAGCATCCCGACCACTTTAGAGGAAGGTTCTTTTGCATGATTTATTTCGGAAGAATATAGACTAGCTAAATGCAACGAGAAAACTGGGCTCATCTTTAAATATACACTTAACCGATATAGAAACGCAAGAATTTAGGGGGTTGGTATTTTTTGGTTTAAATTTTGATTCAAATTTTATTCAAGTATAAACCAATAAATTCAATTTAGCCCATTACGTCATATTTGCGTCATTTTTAGCTCATCTGATTTTTGAAAAAAATATGAGTTATTGTCATCACTTGATCCTCGTTGGCGTTGCATGGTTAAGTTTTGTGTTTAGGTAAACTTTTTTCATAAACTATCAAAGCCATAGCTTTGAAACTTGCAACACTAAAGTCTTGTTAACCATCAATACCTGAGCCTATAAAGCAAGACCCATAACTCTGATCTGCATTTTGTAAGAATTATTGCCCCTTTTTGGACTTAGAAAATAAAATGCCTTGGTTAAGTTTTGCCTTTAGGTTCACTTTTCTCCTAAACAATCAGAGTTATTGCTTGAACCTTTCAACACTTGTTCACCATCAATACCTGACCATGTCAAGCAAGACTCATAACTCTAAACTGCATTTTGCATGAGTAATTGCCCCTTATTGGACTTAGAAAATTCCATGGTTAAGTTTTGTGTTTAGGTCCACTTTTCCCATACACTATGTGGGCTATTGCTTTGAAACTTTCAACACTTGTTCACCACCAATACCTGACCATGTCAAACAAGAACCATAACTTTGATCTGCATTTTGCAAGAGTAAGTGTCCCTTTTTGGACTTAGTAAATTCCTTGGTTAAGTTTTGTGTTTAGGTCCACTTTTCTCATACACTATGAGGGCTATTGCTTTGAAACTTTCAAAACTTTATAATTCACCATCGATACCTGATTATGTCAAGCATGACCCATAACTCTGACCAGCATTTTGCAAGAGTTATAGCCCCTTTTTTCACCATCAATACCTCATTTTTTAAGCAAGACTTATAACACAGCCCTACTTTATGCAAGGGTAATGGGCCTTTTTTACAGTGACAATGATATGATGAGCGTCTTCACCCGCAAGGCAGTGCTCTTGTAATTATTTACATGTGACGTGCGAGCAAAACCACTGGGCGTGACGATTTGATCGACAATTAGTTGCAACGATACCACAACAAAAAAACATAAATTAAAGTAAAGTGTGTCGTATACGGTACCACGCCTTTATGATACAGAACATCCTGGCGCCATCGACTTGCTTTAAGCAGATAATGTCACGTTTTATCATGGCAAAGTAGTTTAACTATCTTCTGTCGACGAGATTTAGACTTGTCGAGTGTTTTCAAGAGGCAATTTAAACCTATGATTGTCTGCGTCAGGACTATGCCGACAATACAAGCGCGTAAACATAATGACACCAAATGAATGTTTTTTTTAAAGACGCCACTTCCGGTCAAAAATATTTTCTGTTATACCTACAATTTGAAGGCAATGATGCGTATGATTAAGTAATTTCGCTAAAATATACATTCCCTAACATTTTGATTTATGTTCATTTTGACCCGTGTTGAAAATTGCTTCATTTTTTCTGTCTTCTTATCTATCCTGAAATATTCCATTATTGACTTCCTGTTACGGGTTTGAGATGCCATAGACATAAGAAATGTATATTCTTTACCATTGGTCACAATGCAGTGTATGCTTAATGGGCAAAAACTTGCTGACAGCTTATGTTGAGCTTGTGGAGGTCATTGCACTTTTACTTGTGAAACTAAATTTGAACGCAGACACAAATGGTCGTCAAGAAGTGCATCATCAAGCAGCAACTTCTGATCTTTTGTATTGATAAGTGTTTTCCTAATAGATGTGTGTAACAATTCTACAACCCCTTATTTTCCCGCCAATGTGGCACAGACGCCTGATTTGAATAGCTAGTTGCAGCTTATAAATACATCATTAATTTTGTGAATTGGACATCGTCGATCATTATAGCATAAAAATGGTGATTTTTCCCATACGTTAACGGGACGAAAACCATGCATAAACATAAAGATTCACGCGAGAACGCGCTGTTAACGTCCAGTTTTACGTATGCTCATTTCAGGGCCTCACCGACGAAAATAAACGATTTTACAGCGTCTTATGAACTGCAATTCCCGTTTTATTTGTAACTGCTAATTAATTTCTATAAGATCTAATTAATAATTTTAAACAAACCCGCATTATCCATGTTTTCTTGATATTTGCCGATCCCGGAAGTCGACGCTCATAACAAAAACTGTTATGACGTAACGTTTATTTTCGCGACGTTACGTTTGTTTACACGACGTCACCACAAAATCTCCCGCCAAAATGTAATTATTTCCGAATATTAACGCATAAATTGATGTTTTGTATGCTATAATAGCGTTTACGCATGCTTTTTCGTGCTGTAACATCTGCAAAGTCCCTTGGGAGCGTTGGTGCCCTCGCCCTATCGGGCTTGGGCATCAACCGTTCCTCGGGACTCTGCAGACGTTATAGCACGAAAAAGCATGCGTTAACCCTACAATACTGTTCGTGGTTTGGTTTTGTGACCATCTAAACCTTGATTACAATGAAATTTGCGCATGTATTGATTTCATCACATGCAAAATTTCAATAGAATTGAAGCACCTTAACTGGCTTAATTTATCAAAATCCCACTGTTGCGTTTTTAAATCGGTTATTAGTGTACACATTTTTCAAAAAACAAAATATCGCGAAAACTCGATACAATGTATTCAAAACGTTGATGTATTTTGTAAACTCCCCTGGTTTTTGACATTTCCGAAATCACTAGTGTCAATTAAAAAAATCTAGCCGAGCAACTGCCATGAAATTTGGGATAAAACTTCTATAACAGTGGTTGCATGTACGAAAACAGTATGTTGTTCAACTATTTTTTTCGTATAACTTAAAAATGAAAAAACACATATTTTAAAATATCATTTCAAAATACATATAACATGCATATTCTATAACAAACGTTATCGTGTGATTACGTATATACAAAATTTCATGCATGCAAAGTTTCATGTAATTAAATGTCAAACTTTTTCCCCAAAATCTAGAAATATCTTAAAAACTAGCCAAAACTGTTATGGGTTTGCACAATTACTACCATGAGTTTGTTCATAAAAATCAGGTGTTTGATACCTGATTGTGTACAGAAAAAATGAAGAGTTGTCAATCACCTGAAACAGAGAAATACAAATCACAACATGCCCATAATTGGCCGCAAGAATTTCATTCTACGAATATAATAGTCTTAAATATGCAAGACAAATGCCTGTTAGTTGCGCAGAATTACCTGACAGCACTGTACACTTAATTATCATTATAAGTCAATCATACTAGACAAGGTCACAACTCTAGGGTGGTTTTGTAAGGAGTTATGTCCCATTACAACATAGGCGTTTTGGTTAAAGTTTTTTTTTAAGTTCGAAATATTTTGCTATTGCATCGAAACTTGACACATTTATTATTTATTGTCATTAGTTAACTTCACAAATAAATCTAGAATGATTTTGTAAGGAGTTTTGGCCCTTTTTAACTTAGACATTTTGTCTCAGAAGAAAGTCCAATTTGGGGACAAATATTTCACAAATAACACTGTTCAGTATTTCACTCTTTCTTTAATATTTCGCAATACAGGCTTTATCAAAAATTATAAAGATTCCTTTCTTCCCTACATGGTCAGCTTGATTGTTCAAAAGCATAAATAAAATGGCGCAATTTTGATAAACAGGATATATATATATATATTTTCTGTAACCCAATTGCTGGCTTCTATTGTTCCTTGTTGAATTTTACTGTAATGCACTTTTATCTGTTGAGTCAAATTTGGCGCAATATTGTATGACAATGTTTGACTTCAATAATGACGTCATGACGTCATATCCTGTTTATCAAAATTGCGCCATTTTATTTATGCTTTTGAACAATCAAGCTGACCATGTAGGGAAGAAAGGAATCTTTATAATTTTTGATAAAGCCTGTATGGCGAAATATTAAAGAAAGAGTGAAATACTGAACAGTGTTATTCAGACATTTTGGTTAAAGTTTTTTAAAAAACTTGAAACACTTATTTATTGTCATTAGTCAATTGCAATGCATAAATACCAAGATGATCAGAATGTTGCTAGGGGTGTGCAAAATTTGATTTTTGGTGCAATAAAATAAAAATAAAATAATACCACTACGTGTTCTGACGTAACCAAACTCTTGTATTGTCTGTATTATGCATTGCACATTGTGGAAAGTCTTATGTACATGTATTGTTTGTGTTCTGTACATTGATTTCTAACATTATATTCTTACATTACAGATGATGTTTTGAATCCCGATCATGGAGTGGGCATTACACCTTTGAGTCAATAGTTTTCATGGGAGATGTCATAAACATAATTGAATAACACAGATAAGTGACTTAGTCTTTTAAAAACAATTCTCTATAGCATAGCTGCCTAAAATTTCGGTCCAAAAATGGGCCAGCATAATCAAAGCAAAACATTGTTCTACATACACTTTTATATAGGTATCAGCATTGACCCAAAGTCTATGGTAACCATATTTGTTTGGACAAATCTCGTATTAATAGTCTGCTTAATCAGGTCTGTCACTTGTTTACAAATATTGCAATATCATAACATCGTATTTTTATTATTTTGAACATTTTAATCTGAGAAAAAGGCAGTGAAAACCGAAACCTTATTCACGAAGCCAAATACTCATGTATACACGAAATATTTATCAAATTTAGACTTTAATAAGATAGTTTTAAAGTTTATATACACAATGTTATGTAGAGAGGTGACTGACCTGATTAAACGTTTACCAAAATTTAATCCATCTTGTTTTTACACGACCATATCAAAGGCTTTTTGTATGTAGATTGTAAAATACAGATATCTTACTAGTATATAGAACTGCTAACCTGAACTTTTATAACAGGTTTTCTATATTGCTGCAAGTTTTGTAAAATTAATGTATTTATGCACTCCTGCAAAAATGATATACGACTTTAATAATATTCATAATATACTGAGACAACTTTCAAGTCGCAAATAACTGATAGGCCTGCATGTATTCATTAACTGGTCAAATAGCAATAGTTGACCTGTCCGTCTGTTCCTGGTTAACTCAAACTGACTGTTTCGTCTTACATCAGTATGGTTTGCTACAAAGCTGTAATACTTGCTTTAATAATCCCCCCTATGTAACTGCACAGCTGGCCTTGTCATGGATGTAATGATAGGCTGCATGTGTTGGGTATTCTATCTTGTGTCCTGTATTACCACCTGAAAGTCAAGTCAAACTTGCCGAACACGGCTATGTGAAGCATCTTCTCTATTTGTTCTTCTCTATTTCCACCCAGTTAATGGCCGTTTTGTTAGTAGCTTTGTATTGCCAGTAACACTGCAAATCTTAATAAGTAAGTGTATAAGCACTTGGCTAGGGCTATGATTAGTCGACTGTCCAGAGATCATCTGCATATGCTGCTTTCCATTCTGACATACTTAAAGCCAAGTAACTGAACAATTAATGATAGGCTGAGTGTCTTGGGTATTTTATCTTGCGTCATAAATCACCACCTAAGTCAAACTTGTTTATTTAGAACACGACCGTGTGGCACATCTCTATTTGTTCTTCTTTATTTCCACCCAGTCATTGGCTGTTCGATAAGTGGCGTTGTATTGCCAGTAACACTGTGCCTCTTAATTAAGTCAGTGTATGAGCACTTGGCTAGGTCTATGATTTGTCGACTGACCAGACAGAGATCATCTGCGCATGCTGTTTATCCATTCTGGGTCTTCTGACGTTCTTAAAGCCAAATAACTGAAAAATCATGGGCTGCATGTCTTGGGTATTTTACCTTGCGTCCTAAATCACCACCTAAGTCAAACTTGTTTTTTTAGAACACGACCATGTAATGCATCTCTATTTGTTCTTCCCTATTTCTCAACGCCCAGTGAATGGCCGTCCGTCCGTCAAAAAATCTGGATAAGGACATAACTCAAACAGTTTCCAAGCTAGGTTTATGAAACTTGGTATGTGGATAGAGGGCAATAAGGGGATTATGCATGTCTAAATATAGTTTGATTCTGACAAAAATTGTGGTTGCTATGGCAACAGAAACATTGAAAATGGCTTAAAACCGGTAGGGGACTTCTGTATTGCTTGCAATTCTCAATTACTAGTTAATACTGCCACGATCTGTGATTGATCAAACCATTTCAGAACTTATGAACTTATATTGACTAAACAATGACTTTAGTTTGTATCAAAAGGCAAACACAATGTGTATCGGTGCTGTACACCGGCACGTTAAAGAACCAAGGAATCTATTCGAAACGAGCTAGGGTAACGCACCTGGATTCCTTGTATCTCACCTCTGTCTCTTAATTGATTTTATGTCTGCCCCTGTCAGACACCTGCCAATAATAATCAGAAAGGATTGTCGGCAGTACAAAGCAGAAATAGAAAAATAATTATAATATGCATATTGAAGATAATATGTTCATGATTGCAATGACCTGTTTGTGGTATTAAGTTGGAGTAGTTTACAAATTAAATTTAATCAGACTCATTGTAAGAGTAATTTTGTTTATTTGCTGTGTTAGGTGTCTTAATTAAGAGTATACTGGAATTGCATCAAGTGGCAATGAAAATGAAAGGGCACGTGAATGAGGTTTTTGGTGAATGAGGGTTATTAAGGACCACATTCCATGCTAAAATATCTATCTTGTTACAAATTACCTTTATAAAATTAATAATTTATCAGAATTCAACAAGTTTTTGTGCAATTTTTCAATAATGTAAATGTCATTCTTATTGTTTTAAGGTTGGTTTTAAATGCATTTTATCATCTTTCACTCCTTGATATCTCCAAGTTATTAACTTCATTACATCCAAATTTCTACTGAAGGCTTTGGTCAGGTTTTGTAGTGTGGTTGATCATTTACAGAGTAGTTACACATTTTCTATGTTACGGGGCGGGGCGATGGGTGATTTCTTTATTTTGAGGTGTGTTGTGGCCGGTCATCTACAGTAAGACATTTTCTATTTTACGGGATGAGTCACAATTGTGAGATTGAATGGTAGTTTCAAGAAAGTGTATTGTGGCTGTTCATCTACAGTAAGACATTCTCAATTTTACGGGATGAGTCACAATTGTGAGATTGAGTGGTAGTTTTGAGAAAGTGTATTGTGGCCGTTCATCTACAGTAAGACATTCTCAATTTTACGGGATGAGTCACAATTGAGAGATTGAATGGTAGTTTTGAAGAATGTATGTGGTCAGTTATCTACAGTAATACATTTTCTAGGTTACGGGATGAGTCATATCAGCTGCATATAAAAGCACTAGGTTCTTGTGAGTAGCATGTTCCCTTGGATTATGATGTGTGATGCCGGATGTTGTGGCTGGTCATCTTCAGTAACACATTCTCGATGTTAAGAGGATGAGTCACTTCATCTACGAATTGCACTAGTTCTTGTGTGTATCATGTTCTCCTTGGACTATGATGTAGGGTCCCGGGTGTCGTGGCTGATCAGGTCATCTACAGTAACACATTTTTTAAATTACGGGCTGAGTCACAGCTACGTACATGCACTATGTTCTCTTGGACAACGATGTGTAATGTGTGTTCAATGGTGTGTGTGCGTGTGTGTGTTTGTGGGATGTGTGCATTTGGTGGGGTTGAGGGGTGTGTTTGCGGGCGTGTGTGCTTGTGGCATGTGTGCTTGTGGGTGTGTGTTCGGTGGGCTTATGGGATGTGCTTGTGTTTGGAACGGATTAATAGTTAAACATCATATGATTTTTTATACTAAATGTATGGTTTGATTCCGTATTTTGATTGTTTTGAAATTTAGTACTATTTTTTAGTTTTGATTCTGTAAAATTTTTTTTTAAATTTTCAACACTTGTGTGTCAAAGGTACGATTACGTATCATAACTAAATACTTTAATAATTCAACTTAAATAAGCTCACGTTCAATACATAATGTATTGCCCTCAGCCATATTATAAAGCTGTTTGATCCACATATTTATTAGTAAAGTGTCAACAATTTATGATTCATTACATTTCAATTACATTTTGTGTTTCATTTGTTTCAATTATTTCGGGTTTTGTGTTTTAAATATTTAGGTTTACTACAATGTTGAGTTTTAGGTCACATGATCAATATCCAGTATACATTAAGGCAGGGTCATTATAGGTTCTCCAGCCTCATTTTACACTTAAAATGGTGTAATAATGTATCATATTTTTACTTGAAACTTTTATTTTTTATAAATATATTTTTATCCTTTTTTATTGTTATTTTGAAAAGAACGAACAGGGGTGTTTGCGTCTGTAATAAAATGAAAGGGCTTTAGTCCAAATGGCTATTTGATCAAGTCCTATCTATATACCATTTAATAAAAACAAATTCATTCAGCCTTTTGATAGATAAACCGAGGTAGCTTTCTGTCGTTACATGACCAATGTTAACAGTTATCAACACATTTCTCCTGTCATTTACACAAATGATGTCAGCGCTTTCTTGTCTTCTCTTTATGACACTTAATGCTAATGGATAAATCCTGCTTTTTATTTAATAAACTGAGATAGCTTTCTTCTATCATTACATGACCAAAGTTAACAGTGGCCAACACATTCCTCCTGTCATTTACACAAATGATGTCAGCGCTTTCTTGTCTGCTCTAAAAAACATTTCATAGTAATGGATAAATTCTGCTTTTCATTTACTAGTAATAAACCGAGGTAACTTTCTACTATTGTTACATGACCTAAGTTAACAGTGGCCAACACATTCCTCCTGTCATTTACTAAAATGATGGCAGCGCTTTCTTGTCTTCTCTAGATAACATTTAATGCTAAGGGATATTATGTTTTTCATTTAATAAACCGAGGTAGCTTTCTTCTATCGTTACATGACCAAAGTTAACAGTGGCCAACACATTTCTCCTGTCATTTACTAAAATGATGGCAGCGCTTTCTTGTCTTCTAAATAACATTTCATGGTAGTGGATAAATCCTGTTTTTTGTCTGATAAACTGATGGTAGCCCTCTTCTGTTTTTGTCTCATGACAAACAATTGATAGCAGCTAAGAGCATTTTCTGCGTGCGCTTTTGTGCACTTTCGTTATTGGAGGTTGCGACTTTGATCCATGGCCGGATTGTACCAAAGGTGAATAAATCAGGCACCGAGACATTAATTTAAATGGTATCAGTACTTCCCTTGCTATACGCTCCACATAAAAGTGAAAAGATTTCTATCTCCCGTACCCTAGTACTGTCAATGTATACCATCATGATAGATATATGTTGTAAGAACTTGTTTCGAAATCGACCTAAACAAGTTGGTATAAACCAACAGCCAATAAGGTATTCCCGTATTCATAGGATCATTTAACTAATAGGAGATTTCATCTGTATTCTCTGGATAACATATGACAATGATTAATCTTTCCCCTTTCATTTGAAAAATTGTCCTCCCCAGATAACACTTGACAACAGCTGATACATTCCTTATGTATTTCATAAACTGATGGTAGTTTCCTTCTATCTTCTCTAGATAACATTTGACAGCGACCAATACATTTCACATTTGGTCATTTGATGCAGTCCTTCTTTTATTGATAAATTTGCGCTAGTTTTCTTCTGATAAAATGTAACAACTAGCAATACACTCATCCTTTATTGAAATTGTTAGAAGTTTACATCTGTATTCTCTAAATATCACTTGTCACCCACCAATAAATTCCTTCAATGGATTTCCCATTCAACGATTTATCACATTGCTCGATTATTTAATAACTTGATGCTAGTTTTCTTCTGTCCTTCAAAGATAAAATTTGATAACAATCAATATAATCCACTTTTCATTTTGATGATTTGGTTGGAATTTGCTTTGTTATTCTCTCTCTAGATTTCACCTGTCACCCGCCAATAATTTTAATCTTTGATTTGACAAACTTTCTATCCTAGATAACATTTGATAACTTCCTATCCTAGATAACATTTGATAACTTCCTATCCTAGATAACATTTGATAACAACCAATACCCCTCCATAATTTGATGAATTGGGGAGTTTTCTACTAAAACGTGACCGTGGTCATTGCTTCCTAATGGAAGTTATCTTGTCTTTCCTAGATAATATTTGATAACAAACAATACATTTACCTAACCTATGAACACTTGCTCTCATATTCTCTTGAGAACACTTGACAAATAAAACATTGATATATTTAGTACTTACATCATGCTGATAATCACACAGATATCAATTTCTACTCATCAGTAGGAGTACTCAACAGGACCATACCAATAGATTTAAGGAGCACATGTCATGTGACCATCTGATAAACCCATCGCTGGCTTGGATAGAGAACATCGTAAGTACAAAATTATTAATTTGAAACTGTCTGAAAACTACTCCCAGCTTATGGAAAAACAAGCTTTTTATCCCCTTGTATCGAGTATATAGTGATTCACCTGTCGGTTCTTCCGTCCGTCTGTCTGTCCGTACGCACTTGTAGTTGTAGGGTGTGGAACAATAGGCTATGTTTAGATTCTACCGGTATTCATTCCGTTGCTAATCAGGTGCAAAATGTTGCTTATGGGGTTTTACAAACAAAAGGATGAACACAAGAAACCCCACAAAGTCAAGTCAGTGAGAATGTCTGTCCTGGTTAACCCAAATTGACTGTTTCTACTAGCATTATAATGAGTTGCTACAAAGCTTCCATACTTTCATGAATGTTGTATCGGAACACTCTTCACACGCCTGTATCACCTGACCCCATTTTGGCCTTCACCTTCTCCTCATTTTGGACTTAGACTTATTAAGCGTCCAATTCTTGGTTAACCCAAATTGATCGTTTCGTCTTACATTATGTCCATCAAGGCGTTGCATTCAAACTTGGCATAATTTTTACCATCATAAGCCCCTTACATTATCAAAGCCATGTAGCACTATCCAACATTTTAACAGAACTATGGCCCCTGATTGACTTAGTTTTGTTATGGACAAGGCTTCCATGGGGGCATAAGCGTCTATTCAACGCAGCCTTGTTAAACTTCAGTTTGTTCAACATGACCACTTCCAATTTATATGAAAATAGGATCATAAGAAGCTCCTTGAGATGCAGATTTCAAATATGCATGAGTGTTAGTTAACCAAGTTCAATTTCAAAAGTGTATACTTACCTTTGGTGGTACTGTATATGCAATGAAATGCGTTTATTTCTGCATTAAACAAATACAGTTATAATTATATAAACTACTGATAGGATACATTTTTCACTGAATCAGTCTGTGTCGTTCATTACATGAAATCAATATCTTTCTGAAACATGTCAGCTGTTTTACAGTTGCACAGTTTATGGCACACAGGCTTGAAAACGACTGTTCCAAGTTGTTACAAATTTAATATCTATAAGTACAAACAAACTATAAAATGAGAGCAAATTATATGCAAATCAAACATACATAATTATGATGGTGAGTGTTTCCATTTACCATTATGTATAATTTGCTCTGTCCAACTAGCACATATTTTATGTACTCATACAACTTTAACAATGCTAGTGTGTTACTGGTTTCTTCTTCATATTTCAGGTTTCCTGACATTATGAAAAACATTGCTACCTGCAGTTGCATCAAATTGGTAAGTCAGTACTGTTGAATGACTTATGTTTTCTTGTTTGATTTCATACTGTCTTAGCGATATGTGAATGGGTTTGCTAGTAAAAACTGATACTGTATGTTTTCATTGACAGGTCAATATGGAATACCTAAGCCGTTCTATTTCCCATTTACCAAAACATATTGGTATGGAAGCAGTCGTAACCAGGGAGAAGATAGACTTTAGTCTCCACACATTGAACTAAATGGTCAAGGTGTTCAGTTTAGTTTAGATTTCCCTCTATAAGAGCTTATCATTACATTTTGCCAAAATTCATGATCTCTTAATAACACTTAAGAAATAATGAATATGTACCTGTATTTTATTGTAGAATAAAGCACAGTCATGAGTTTGGACGCGTAGAAATTAAATCATGAGTGCGTAGCACAAGTGATTTAATGTATGCATCCGAACAAGTGACTATGCTTTATTTAAGATAAAACACAGGTACATATTCATGATTTCGATTCTAACATAGCCAATATTCCGCATTTGACAATACATCAAGACATTACCCGCTGCACTATTTTCTTCCTCGGAAGGCTTCTTTGCATTTTGAAGTTATTCAGCTATAGCTGTGTTTTATCAGTAGTTCGAGCACACCGTGGTTTCCTGAAACCTCATACTTTAATACTGCTGTGTAAGTGGATATTTCCACGGGTGTTTGAATTTTACACATTTAGTATGCGGAAATATTGGCAGTATTGGAATTTCTTTGTTGCGTTCTTTGTAGGCCAAAATTTATGCTTTAGAAAATCGTAGCTAAATTCATGTCACTAACTTAATGACTTATGAAGTATATTATGTATCATATAAATAAAATATCAGATTGAACATATAAGCCAAATACTGATTCCTATACTATGTTACATATCTACTAAACCAGTTACATGTACCAGGACCATGCAGTGGTATACTGGTCAGAGTGACGTCTGCCTTGGAAACCCAAAACTATAATACCTTTCTTGCATGACTCTTGGTAAATAAAGGTTTCAGGACAAGTTAGCTTGATAGGTAAATAAAGGTTTCAGGACAAGTTAGCTTGATAGGTAAATAAAGGTTTCAGGTTAAGTTAGCTTGATAGGTAAATAAAGGTTTCAGGACAAGTTAGCTTGATAGGTAAATAAAGGTTTCAGGACAAGTTAGCTTGATAGTTTCCATATGACTGCTTTAAGGTTCCCCAGTGTGGTCTTATTATGTCCCCTGTCTTTATTAAGGGGTGTATTGCTGGGCACAAGTCCGTCAATCAACCTATCAATTTTGCGGATACTAGGTCAAAGGTCAAATGGCTGTGACCTTTAACTTAAATGACTAGTCCAAACAGTTTCCAATCATTAACTCGAGAAAAGTTGGGCCAAGGCACTGCAAACTTTATAAAAAAGATTGATCATGATCAGTCGATGACCCCTATTCATTTTGAGGTCAATGTCACCATGACTTGACATGAATGACTATTTGGCTGCCATAGGGCTTGTTATTGAGATTTTGCTGTTCTATTTGTCATTCAGACCTAAGCACTATTGAAGATGAACCGAAGGACAAGACAGTGGGTGTGGCTATCAGAAATTTGAAGAAGAAATATTCGTCGAGCAATAAGATGGCTGTAGATGGTCTGAGTATCAACTTCTTTGAGGATCAGATAACATCATTCCTAGGACACAATGGTGCTGGAAATACTACAACCATGTATGTTCTCTGTTTGATATTGAAAAAAAATCACTTTTGCATGGTCAAAATTTGTTATTTTGAAGTAGTTCACCATTTATTAGAGAGGTTGTGATACGAACGTGTATGACTACTTGTACCAGTAGCTACCCATACATGTATAAGTACATGTTGCAATTGGCTTGTGAAACATGACGTGTGCGTGACAGTTGTAATGTGATTTCTTTGTAAATCAATAACGAGTGTTTATATAAGAGACCATGGGCGATATAATCTTTTTCCTGTGCATGCGCGTACCTATGTGACATAGTACACATTATATTTCCGTGTGTCATGTGTCCATTACTTATAGAAACTACACATACCTGGATGACAATGTACCCCAAAATAGTATTCACATAGACGTACACGTTACACGTTGCCTTTCACAACCTCTCTATTATCTTCCGAAAGAACGTCCTTTTACTATGTTCGAACTTCTCAAATTCAAAAATTCAGCAAAATGAATCAATCCCCAAAATTTCTCATTTTGAAGTTTTTTTCTACCAGAGGGGACTTTAGAATAGTCCTCTGTCTGTGCGTCAAATCGTTAGTCCATCCTGGTATACACAAATGTTTTAGAGCTAGGTTTATGAAACTTGATGTGTGTCCACTGGGCAAATAAGTAGGTTCAAAAAATGTTTTATTCTGACGAAAGATTGAGTTACAATGGAAACTAGTAACTTTTGTATCACATGCAATAATTATTGCCTTGTTTATTTCAGGTCAATACTAACTGGTTTATTTCCGCCTACAGATGGTACAGGCTTTATTCATGGTTAAAACATTATGCACAGAAATTAATCAGATCAGGCATAATCTGGGCACATGTCCTCAGCATAATGTTCTGTTTGACTGGTAAGTATCCTTCTTTTTCTTAAACTTAAGTTGTTTGATCAATACATATATATATATAGGTAGTAAGGTTGGCAACGAATATCCGAATAACCGGTTATTCGTTTTCTGTTCCGAGTATCCGGATAGCAAATTGGTATTCGAATATCCGTTATATCATTTGTAAACAATCGTACCGCAATACCTTAATGAGAGACAACATCGTTTAACGCCTTTAACAATAGAATCAATTTGGTATCAGTGTCATTTTGTATATGGTGGGGGTTTGTTTTTGTTTTCTATACACAGGACTCCGTTAGATTCGCTGATGCGTTATAATCACTGCGGTATATTTTAAAGTTTGTTTTCACCTGACTATTATCAGCTTATATGTTTATTTAAGTAACAGTCCCTAATTTTAAAAAGTTGTCTGCTCAATTAGTAATTGAATAAAACCCGGTTTTGATTAATTTCATCTAATTGCGCCCATTCACAAAACGTGATAAATCATGTTTGAGGGGGTTACAAATCTGGTATTTGTCTTTACGCCGTATGTTACAAACATTCTTTTCTCATCAGTAGTTAATTATTATCAAGTTAATAGGATTCGATAAAACCAGAAAAATAGCTGACTACTCGTTCTGTGACATAAAATGTGAGTCTGTCTGATATTGGTACACAAAGACGATGTTGGTCGCGAAATTAGGCTACATTTCATGCTGTGCTCAATGCTTGGTTCAGTTTTGATACGGATATTCGGATATCCGTTTGGATAGCGATCTGGCTATCCGGATACCGATTTTGGTATCCGTTGCCATCCTTAATACACTCAAACGATTTAAAAACGCACCACTTAAGAAATATAAATGTTAAAACGTAAATCTATGGTTATTTAACTTTGGGAGAATTAACTTCAGTCTATACGCAACAAGCTATGTCAAGTTAATGTAATTATCGCAAGTTTGAAATAAATTATGATATGGTTACCAGAGGGACCCATGAAAATGAAAGTCGCAATTTCACTAGTGAGTATATGAACCTGCTGCATTGATGTATGCACGGGACCGCTCCTCCTCAATGATAACATACATTACATAATAGAATAGAATTTATGTTACGTGTGATGTTGTCTCACTCTTCAAGCAGCACTTAACTTAAATTATAATGATATGTGGCTGCGGCTGCCTGGCTCAAACCGTATAACAGGATTCAGAATCTAGATGTGCTCAGTGTGTGAGCTTGAGATGGTTTCAAGTCAAATTTAGATTAGCAATTTTGGTGATTGTTGTCAATATGTTAGGATATTTCTCGCGTTGGGTCTACGACACCTCAAACCAATGCCACAAAGACGGCTGAAGACAATACATTCGCAAATAAAGCTCGAAACGGACGAAAATCGTTCCAAATTGTACTTAAAAGATTTTCCTTTTATTGATAATTATGAAAGGAATAATGCAATAATGTACTTTGGACTAATCCACTGACACCCGGCATTCGTCTGACACTGTGTGCAGTCATGCTGAACCATTTCGAGTGACGCCGCCTTTGTAATGTTGCCTCCTGACTCGGGGTCATAACCTTCGGCTGGTCTGATCGTGGTCGGTTTTTGACTTTGCCATTTGCCAAGAATCGATGTTCTAAGCACACACTCGATGTGTGGTGGCAGCTGGACCGTCATGCTACGACGCCATGGCTCATTTTAGCTTGTAGCATACCCAAAAGCATCCGAACAAATATTTCGAGCTAATCGCAGCAGAAAAAGACCATTAGAAAATATTTTTTTATGTTGTTTTTTTAATGTGTAAACCTACAGTGTACAATTGAAAGTCAATATCGATCCGTTATGTTGACGCAACCGAGCTGCACTTGCAAAACATGCAAAATCAGAGAAGTGTTCCTGGTGGGGTATTCCGAATTATAAAATTTCCATTTGCTTTGCCTTAGTTAAAGATTATGAACTGGAGAGAAACTGTCAACTATTAATTTCAGCCTAAAATGAATTTTGACAAAATTCAGTTATTTTTTATACTGGTGTGTTTTTAAATCTGTTGAGTGTAGGTAGTCAGTATATTACAGAAAAAAGGAGCCGTTGACGCAACTCAATGTTATTTTGTGGGTGTGGATCCAAGAGGTTTTAAATTTTGTGTGGTTGTGTTTGGATTAAATAATTATAATAATACATGTAATTGAAATCATGACCTCCACAGGTGGAGTAGTTTTCTTATTAGCTATATTCATAGTATCCACATGTGGAGAAGTTGTTTCATTGGCTTTGGTCTTAGCTTTATTCATATTCTCCACATGTGGAGAAGTTGTCACATTGGCTTTGGTCTTAGCTTTATTTATATTCTCCACATGTGGAGAAGTTGTCACATTGGCTATGGTCTTAGCAATATTCCTATTCTCCACATGTGGAGAAGTTGTCACATTGGCTATGGTCATATCCTCCAGATGTGGAGAAGTTAAAACATTGGCTACAGCCATGTCCTCCACATGTGGAAAATATGTCAGTTAACTGTTGCTTGCTGATGAATAGTATACACTTATTTCATGTCTGTTTGGTTAACAGTCAAAACTATTGTCCCGAGGTATCGGGGAAGACTTTTGAACTGTTGCACGAGGCCAAAAGGCCGAGGGCAACAGTTCAAAATGTCTTCCCCGATACCGAAGGGCAATAGTTTAGACTGTTAACCCAAAACAGACATGAAATAACTGTTTTATTACCTAATACTCTATATAACTACAGTAAAGTTCTACTTATACAACAAACAAAAAGGATATTTCTATATTTTGTCATACTAATAGCGGATATTTTTTTGTTATAAATTCAAGACTGTCATTATCCCAATGATTTTATTATCAAACAAATAAAATCGGCATGTAATAAAACAAAAAGGGACAAAACATTGTTCAAGAGTTATATTAAAAATACGCTATAGATCTAGCAGGGTGTTTTTGCAGGAATTTATATTGCGCATCGTAGTGCGCAGGTAACAGTTCATCCAGGGGTGTAACAGTCAAAACTGTTGCCCTCCTGGCAATGAACTGTTTCATACCTGAATCTAAAAATAAACATTAAGACATGAAACAGTCAAAAATAACGAATTACTCGTTATATAGAGTGCTAGGTAATAATTAGTACTGATAAATTGTGTACTCCTAGAAAACTGTCAAGTTAATAAACATGCTGTAACCTTTGTAGGTTAACTGTGGAAGAGCATATGTGGTTCTATGCTTGTCTGAAAGGAGCATCTTCTATAGAAGTGCAATCAGAGATGGAACAAATGATTAAACATGTTGGATTACCATACAAGAGGAAATAACTCTCCTGTAATCTGTGTGGTAGGTAGTACATGTTTTATTTTTATGCTCACCAAAGGATGAGCATATAGTCGCCACTTTGTCCGTTCTTCCCTCCGTCTGCCGTCACACTTTTGTCTGGGCCATAGCTCATATACAGTATTAGAGATATCAAATTAGAACTTCATAGGTGAATAGATCTCATTAAGGGGAAATTCAGTGCAAAAAATGATAACTTCATTCCATATATTTTTAGTTATTCCCCATCGTAATTTTTCATACTTCATTCTTGTCCGGGCCAAAACTCATACAGTCTAAGAGATATCAATTTAAAACTTCATAGGTGAATAGATCTCATTGAGATGAAGTGCCGTGCACAAAAACCATTACTCTTCATTGCATATTTTTGGAGTTATTCCCCTTTATAATTTTTATGCCCACCCATCTTTAATGGTCGTACCAAATGGTTTCTGTCCAATAACTCAAGAAAGCTTTGCCGTAGGATCTTCAAACTTTACATGAGGGTTTGTTATCAACAGTAAATGACCCCCATTGATTTTGAAGTCAGTAGTTCAAAGGTCAAGGTCACTGTGACCTTCACCATTTCTGACTATTCAAATGGTTTCCGTTCAATAACTCAGGTATACTTTGGCCTAGGATCTTCAAACTTTAAATGGATGTGTGTCATCAACAGTAGATGACCCCTATTGTTTTTTAGGTCAGTAGGTCAAAGGTCAAGGTCACTGTGACCTTCACCATTTCTGACTATTCAAATGGTTTCCGTTCAATAACTCGGGTATACTTTGGCCTAGGATCTTCAAACTTTACATGGATGTTGGTCATCAACAGTAGATGACCCCATTTGAGGCCCACATGGAAGATTGGGAAACTAAATGTGTAGCCTCGTTTAAATAAAGTCTTTACTTACTTACTTACTTACTTACCCCTATTGTTTTTTAGGTGAGTAGGTCAAAGGTCAAGGTCACTGTGACCTTTACTATTTCTAAATATTCAAATGGTTTCCGTTCAATAACCCAAGAACACTTTGCCCTAGGATCTTCAAACTTTATATGGAGGTTGGTCAACAACAGTAGATGACCCCTATTGATTTTGAGATCAAAGGTCAAGGTCACTGTGACCTGCACCAATTTTGACTATTGGGCTGCCATGGGGGCATACATGTTTACAAACTTCTCTTGTTCATACTTAAATCTTGTTTTTCTTGTATCTGTAATATGTTATCACCCATATTGGGACAAGCACTTGCATCGGGGAGCATAATTTACCTATTCCTTGTACCAATTTGGTTACATATAGGATTTTCATATTAGTCATTGTGTTACACAAGGTTCTAGATAATCTCTGATTATTTGTGACGATATTGATTGAGACATTTATAAATTTACAGTAACTGTAACTCATCTTTGATGAGGGAGTATATTGCTTTGCACATGTCAGTCTGTTGGTCTGTCGGTTGGTAAGTTGTTAGGTCAGTCAGTAGACCAAATGGTTTCCATTCAATGACTCAATAATATCAGTAAATCAAAGGTCAATTTCGCTGTGACCTTTAAAGGGACTGCCTCAAATATTGGTGTATTGCAACAATAAAATAAAATTGTCAAATATTCGTGTAATTTTGGTATAGTTGCCTGTATATCCCATAAACAACCACACTGACATCTAAAATAACATGAGAAACTTCGGCATTTTGTAGTTATTTATTATTTTTACCTAAAACATTCTATAGGGTATTACCCTATAGAATTAACACTACTATTACTTAAATGGCCTGAAATTTGTTCGCATTTGATGAAAACGAATAAAAAAACGAACCAAATACCTCACTGATGTTTACGCTGTAGTTTGTTGACGTTACAGTTCAATCATGTGTGAATTACATAATTCACAAAGCATGTTGGAAGGAAACTTAGCAATTTTAGTACGCGATATCAAAAGTGGTTAAAATTGCTTATTTGCACCAAATCTTTCATAAAGCAACCGTCAGTGGCTTTCTATTACATGTACATCAATACTTGGTTAGGTTGGAAAATCACGATATACAAAATTTTTAGCCTAATCTGTGAGGCAGCACCTTTAACATAAATGACTTTGGCTGCAATGGGGGCACACCTGTTTTACAAACATCTCTTGTTTATGTGATATTATGTATGTATATTATAGGTAGTATGAAGAGGAAGTTGTTTGTTGCCATAGCATTTGTTGGAAATTCTAAAACAGTCATACTTGATGAGCCTTAACTGCTGGTGTAGATCCTTATGCTAGGAGAGCTATCTGGCAACTACTTCTCAAGTTGAAAAAAGGTATGTAAGTTTTTGTCATGTATAAAGTTAACTTTGATTCAACTGTTGGGCAGAGTATGTTTAAGAAATAAACTATGAAAAACTGTTGTATACCGGCTGTTATACAATGGTTTGGAGTTCTGACGCGTAGGAATTAACCACGAAGGCCGTAGGCCTGAGTGGTTAATAACAAGCATCTGAACGACACCCTATACAATGGTTTTGAATATTTTATTTCGATTCTAACATGATTTATATATTATTAAGTCAGTGTTATTTTGTGAGATCTATGGTGTTTACATTACTTGTTTACCTGCATGATGTCATAAAAACGAAGTGACGTCATTTTCATTGTATATCGGCCGATACACGACATTATGATTTGTTCTTTGTATATATAGGCAAAATCACCAGTCATGTTAGAATCTTCCATAACATTAGCTATAGTCGTGTATTCAAGGTGTGGAGAAGTTCTTAGTTGTTTTTTACTGAAGATACCCGTGGAAACAGCAAAAAGCTGTCTATGTCAGCAAATGGTCTTTTAATACAAGTTTGTCTGTATTTAGATGATCCCATGTCGTATTTCAGGTTGCACTATTAGCCTCTCCACACATCATATGGATGAAGCGTACGTGTTAGGTGATAGAATAGCTATCATTTCTCAAGGTCGTCTCTGATGTGTCGGCTCAAGTTTGTTCCTCAAAAATCACTATGGTAACCGTTACTATCTGACAATGGTTTGTGGTGATAAGGAAGTTGATGAAGATGCTATATTAAAGGAGCAGCTGATGGCCGCTCCTGAACGACCAATGTCATCTCATAGTATTTGATCTCTAACAAATGTTGTGGTATGTTGCTATAGAAACACTAATACGATTTTATGCCCCTTTATCTACTGATGCATATAGTGATTGTCCTGTCCATCAGTCTGTTCCTCCGTCCATTTGACCCAAAACTTTCAAGTCCATTAAGGCATAGCTTTCAGACTAAGCATACATGCTAATCATCATAAACACCTTGCATTGTCAAAGCCATGTAACACTATCCAACATTTCAACAGAATTATGGCCCCTGATTGACTTAGCTAGTTTTTATGGACAAGGCTTCCATCGGGGCATAAGCGTTTATTGAACGTAGTCTTGTGTTGATACATAAGTAACCATTTTCTATTACGTTTACCTCTTCAGAGCACCAACCTCTCTACAACAACAAAAATGTATGTTTCCCAGTGGGTGTTGCTCTACAGAAGACGTATATCTAAATAATATCTCTGAAACAATTCTGATCCCCACGGCCTTTGTGCATTGCCATAGACTCACTGGAGACAAACGGAAATGGCTGAGCTTTAATGATTTCCCAGTAACCACAGAAACAATTGATTTTTGAACTTCACACAAGGCTTCGCAGTAATAAAAACTTTAATGGCTAGGATAGATAACTCTTTCCAGCTGTTAATTAAAGGTTGGGACCTTTCTAATCTTAGAGTTCTGACAGACACCTACACCAATTACGAACCATGTCTAGTAAGTTCAACAATAACACAACCATTTAATGCAAAATATGTCCCTTTTTACTCAGAAATATTCCTGCTATGGCTAAACATGTATTCTAACAGCACTTTTTTTCTACTTTTCTAGATTTTGAATGTTCCTACCCCATGTAGGCCTTCCAACGACTTGACCAAAATCGTTGCTGTTGTCTCACACAACTTGGATTTACAAGCACAAATGTGATGGATGGTACGTTGATTGCTGTATTTCAAAGAACTGTGCGAATAAAATGTGACTGTTTATAAAATGTAAGGAAAAGGTTGCATTGGACATAATTATTTGGTCCATAAAGGACTGTGGTCCGTAAAAGTGACCAGATTGTATGTGTTGCTTTGTTTGGTTGTTTTTACTTGATTCCATCTTGGACGATCAACAATTAATTGTTAGACTATCATCAGATTATTTCATTAAAACAGGAGGCAGACTATCGATTTTGTTTGACAGTTGCCGGAATTTGCCAAATCTAGAACTGGCAAGAATAATAGAGGTGGAGAAGATACTCTAGCAAATAATCTGTTCTTGTCGTACAAATAAGCACAATGTAAACTTCACAAACTTTGATGAGGATCGGCAAAACAATATTCCCGTTGCATTTTAAAAGTCTGGAGCGAAAAACTTTGCCATTAATTTACATAATGGCGTAGTTTTCCAGGGTGAAACATACAACATGTAACATTTTGTTTTCTAAAAAGCTGATCAGTGCATCTTATGAAATTGGCAAAATATCTGCAAGGAAAAATTTGTTCACCATTGTCAAAGTTTGAGTAGTATATATTTGTGTCATACAGGGTGATCCATTAATTCCGCACATTAGTAAATGCCTATCACTTCACTATTTCTTTACTTACACATATAAATTTGGTATTGTTGGAAATGTAATAAATAAAAATTTCTGCTGAAAGGAAAAAAGTAATTGGCATTGTGCCGTCAAAGTGACGGTATGACGTCATTGATGACGTCATAAATTTGAGTATCTTCAAATTCGAATCATAAAACTTTATAACGAATTGGGGAAATCTGCGATTTAGGTGAAAAGAAAACTTGAAAAGTGTGTCCAAATACACATGTGCGTTCATGAAGGAATAGTGTTGGATATTTCCAGTGAAATGAAACATTCGATTCGTCGGGATAAGAAACGTTTGAAACTCATTTCTGAGAAAATGGGTGGTCACATTGAACGTCTGCTTTAGATAGGGATTCTATAGTTGAATATCCGTTTTAGATCAGATCAAAACTTACACGTACACTCTACAATTACTTGTATTCTTTAATATGGTAGCTTAAAAGATGTTGAAGTTATAAGCATTTAATAATGTGCGGAATTAATGGATCACCCTCTATATGTGTATATAATTGTTATATACTCAACAAAATAAACAATGTCCCATTTTTATCTAAGATTAAACGCAACTTTCGTTGACTCTCTATTCACTTACATGTCTCATAATATGTCAAATTAGAATGGTGGATACTTTCTTTTTGTTGAGTATATAACAATTACTGTGGGAATGAAAAGGCTACCCTGCGTACTGTTATATCAAAGCACTTAGGAAAAAATAAACATACCTTACGTTAAATTAAATTTCTTAATTACCGTATTCTTTAAAACCTACACATTGGGGACAGCTATTGTCTCTTTAAGTTCCTGGTCTGATTCAAAAATAATTTTGCACCACCCTTTACCATCAGTTTTAGCTGTTAGAAAGCTATGAAGAATTCATTGAATGTAAGTTTAAGATTTCCATAAGTGTTTGCATAAAACAATACCCTGGCTAGCTACCTTATTAAAGATTGTAAGAGATATCCCAACAGCAGGAGAATGGACCACAGCAATTCCTTGGTTATACCCACAATATGTCATCATCACCAGTAACAGCAACTACCTGGTTATACCCGCAATATGTCATCACCAGTAACAGCAACTACCTGGTTATACCCACAATAAGTCATCATCACCAGTAACAGCAGCTACCTGGTTATACCCGCAATATGTCATCATCACCAGTAACAGCAGCTACCTGGTTATACCCGCAATATGTCATCATCACCAGTAACAGCAGCTACCTGGTTATATCCCCAATTTCACCAGCATACCTGCCAAGTACTCCACTTAAGGTGGAGTTGCTCCACTTTTATTTGAAATAAATTATCAGATTTTCCAATTTAACCCACCTAAACTCTGAATTTCAGATAGTATTTTGTGGTGGACAGAGTTGCCTCCCCTGCTGAATTTCAAGAAAAGTAACTCTTGCACAGGGCAGAGTTCGTCCCCTGATTTACAGGGGAGGTCACTATTGCCGACTTTCAATAGGTTGGACAGAGTTGCCTCCCCTGCTGAATTTCAAGGGAAGTAACTATTGCCCCGTACAGAGTTTGCTCCCCTGATTTTCAGGGGAGGTCACTTTTTCCGACTTAAAATAGGTCATACAGATTTGCCTCCCCTGCTGAATTTCAAGGGAAGTTACTCTTGCCCCGTGCAGATTTTGCTCCCCTGATTTTCAGGAGGGGTCACTCTTGCCGTCTTAAAATAGGTCATACAGAGTTGCCTCCCTGCTGAATTTCAACGGAAGTTACTCTTGCCCTGTGCAGAGTTTGCTCCCCTGATTTTTAGGAAAGGTCACTTTTTTCCGATTTAAAAAAGTCATACAGAGTTGCCTCCCCTGCTGAATTTCAAGGGAACTTACTCTTGCCCCGTGCAGATTTCGCTGCCCTGATTTTCAGGAAAGGTCACTCTTGCCGACTTAAAATAGGTCATACAGAGTTGCCTCCCCTGCTGAATTACAAGGGAAGTTATACTTGCCCCGTGCAGATTTCACTCCCCTGATTTTCAGGAAAGGTCACTCTTGCTGACTTTCAATAGGTTGGACAGAGTTGCCTCCCCTGCTGAATTTCAAGGGAAGTAACTATTGCCCCGTACAGAGTTTGCTCCCCTGATTTTCAGGGGAGGTCACTTTTTCCGACTTAAAATAGGTTGGACAGAGTTGCCTCCCCTGCTGAATTTCAAGGGAAGTTACTTCCCCTGATTTTCAGGAAAGGTCACTCTTGCCGTCTTAAAATAGGTCATACAGAGTTGCCTCCCCTGCTGAATTTCAACGGAAGTTACTCTTGCCCTGTGCAGAGTTTGCTCCCCTGATTTTTAGGAAAGGTCACTTTTTCCGACTTAAAAAAGGTCATACAGAGTTGCCTCCCCTGCTGAATTTCAAGGGAACTTACTCTTGCCCCGTGCAGATTTCGCTGCCCTGATTTTCAGGAAAGGTCACTCTTGCCGACTTAAAACCGGTCATACAGAGTTGCCTCCCCTGCTAAATTACAAGGGAAGTTATACTTGCCCCGTGCAGATTTCACTCCCCTGATTTTCAGGAAAGGTCACTCTTGCTGACTTAAAATAGGTCATACAGAGTTGCCTCCCCTACTGAATTTCAACGGATGTAACTCTTGCCCCTTGCAGATTTTGGTTCCCCTGATTTTCAGGGAAGGTCACTCTTGCCGACTTAAAATAGGTCAGACAGAGTTGCCTCTCCTGCTGAATTTCAAGGGAAGTAACTCTTGCCCGTGCAGAGTCCGCTCCCCTGATTTTCAGGGGAGGTCACTCTCACAGACTTTAAATAGGTTGGACAGAGTTGCTTCCCCCTGCTGAATTTCAAGTGAAGTTACTCTTGCCCCAAGTTCCCTCCCCTGATTTTCATATATTACCAAATGAAACTAACTGACACCTTTTGAAGTGTCACATTATTTGTTGTGGTCTTAATAAGTATCAGATTTCAGTTACCACTCCACTTTTCGATTTTGGAAACTTGGCAGGTATGCTCATCAGTAACTGCAGCTACCTGGTTATACCCACAATATGTCATCATCACCAATAACAGCAGATACCTGGTTATACCCACGATATGTCATCATCAGTAGTAACTGTAGCAACCTGGTTATACCCACAATATGTCATCATCAGTAGTAACAGCAGCTACCTGGTTATACCCACAATATGTCATCATCACCAGTAACAGCAGCTACCTGGTTAATGCAAAATATGTCCCTTGTCACTCAGAAATATTACTGGTATGAATAAACATGTATTCTAACAGCACTTTTTTCTACTTTTCTAGATTTTGAATGTTGCTACATCATGTAGGCCTACCAACGACTTGACCAAAACCATTGCTGTTGTCTCACACAACTTGGATTTACAACCACAAATGTGACAGATGGTACGTTGATTGCTGTATTTCAAAGAGATGTGCGAGTAAAATGTGACTGTTTTATAAAATGTAAGGAAAAGGTTGCATTGGACATAATTATTTGGTCCATAAAGGACTGTGGTCCGTAAAAGTGACCAGATTGTATGTGTTGCTTTGTATGGTTGTTTTTACTTGATTCCATCTTGGACGATCAACAATTAATTGTTAAACTATCATCAGATTATTTCATTAAAACAGGAGGCAGACTATCGATTTTGTTTGACAGTTGCCGGAATTTGCAAAAACTAGAAGTGGCAAGAATAATATAGGTGGAGAAGATACTCTAGCAATTAATCTGTTCTGGTCATACCAATAAGCACAATGTAAACTTCACAAACTTTGATGAGGACCGGCAAAACAATATTCCCGTTACATTTTAAAAGTTTGGAGCGAAAACTTTGCCATTAATTTACAGAATGGCGTCGTTTTCCAGGGTGAAACATACAACATGTAACATTTTGTTTTCTAAAAATCCCATCAGTGCATCTTATGAAATTGGCAAAATATCTGCAAGGAAAAATTTGTTAACCGTTGTCAAAGTTTGAGTAGTATATATTTGTGTCATATATATGTGTATATAATTGTTATATACTCAACAAAATACACAATGTCCCATTTTTATCTAAGATTAAAGCAACTTTCGTTGACTCTTTATTCACTTACATGTCTCATGATATGTCAAATCATGAATGGTGGATACTTTCTTTTTGTTGAGTATATAACAATAACTGTGGGAAGCTAAAGACCAGCCTGCATACTGTTATATCAAAGCACTTGGGGAAAAAAAACTTGCCTTACTTCAAATTAAATTTCTTAATTACCGTATTCTTTAAAACCTACACATTGAGGACAGCTATTGTCTCTTTGAGTTCCTGGTCTGATTCAAAACTAATTTTGCACCATCCTTTACCTTATTAAAGATTGTAAGAAATATCCCAACCGCTGGAGCATGGACCATTTCAATTCCTTGGAATATCACCAACAAAAACCTGTAAAAACATCATCAGTAACAACCGCTGCATAGTAAAAAACATTTCAACATCAACAACAGTTGCCAGGTCTAACTAACATTATACCAAATATAGCAACAACATTAACAGTACTAGTAGTAAAAAAGTCGACCCAAATATCCTTATCATCCGTAGTAAAACAGCAACCTGGTTATACCCGCAATATGTCATCATCAGTTGTAACAGCAACTACCTGGTTATAACCACATTGTCATCATCACCAGTAACAACAACTACCTGGTTATACCCGCAATATGTCATCATCACCAGTAACAGCAACTACCGGGTTATACCCGCAATATGTCATCATCAGTAGTAACAGCAACTACCTGGTTATACCCGCAATATGTCATCATCACCAGTAACAGCAACTATCTGGTTATACCCGCAATATGTCATCATCAGTAGTAACAGCAACTACCTGGTTATACCCGCAATATGTCATCATCAATAGTAACAGCAGCTACCAGGTTATACCCACAATATGTCCTCATCACCAGTGACAGCAACTACCTGGTTATACCCTCAATATGTCATCATCACCAGTAACAGCAACTATCTGGTTATAACCACAATATATCATCATCACTAGTAACAGCAACTACCTGGTTATGCACGCAATATGTCATCATCACCAGTCACAGCAACTACCTGGTTATACCTGCAATATGTCATCATCACCTGTAACAGCAACTACCTGGTTATACCCGCAATATGTCATCATCACCAGTAACTGCAACTACCTGGTTATACCCGCAATATGTCATCATCACCAGTAACAGCAACTACCTGGTTATAACCGCAATATGTTATCATCAGTAGTAACAGCAGCTTACTGGTTATACCCACAATATGTCATCATCACCAGTAACAGCAACTACCTGGTTATAACCGCAATATGTTATCATCAGTAGTAACAGCAGCTTACTGGTTATACCCACAATATGTCATCATCACCAGTAACAGCAACTACCTGGTGTACCCGCAATATGTCATCATCACCAGGAACAGCAACTACCTGGTTATAATCGCAATATGCCATCATCAGTACTAACAGCAGCTACCTGGTTATACTCGCAATATATCATCACCAGTAACAGCAACTACCTGGTTATACCTGCAATATGTCATCATCACCAGTAACAGCAACTACCTGGTTATAACCACAATATGTCAACATCAGTAGTAACAACAGCTACCAGGTTATACCCGCAATATGTTATCATCAGTAGTAAAAGCAGCTGCCTGGTTATACCCTTAATATGTCATCATCACCAGTAACAGCAACTACCTGGTTATGCCCACAATATGTCATTATCTCCAGTAAAAGTAGCTACATGGTCATACCCACAATATGTCATCATCACCAGTAACAGCAGCTACCTGGTTATACCCACAATATGTCATCATTACCAGTATCAGCAACTACCTGGTTATACCCACAATATGTCATCATCTCCAGTAACAGCAGCTACATGGTCATACCCACAATATGTCATCATCAGTAATAACAGCAGCTACCTGGTTATACTCACAATATGTCATCATCAGTAGTAACAGCAGCTACCTGGTTATACCCGCAATATGTCATCATCACCAGTAACAGCAACTACCTGGTTATACCCACATTATGTCATCATCAGTAGTAACAGCAGCTACCAGGTTATACCCGCAGTATGTCATCATCAGTAGTAACAGCAACTACCTAGTTATAACCACAATATGTCATCATCTCCAGTAACAGCAGCTGCCTGGTTATAACCACAATATGTCATCATCTCCAGTAACAGCAGCTACCTTGTTATACCCGCAATATGTCATCATCACCAGTAACAGCAACTATCTAGTTATTCCCACAATATGTCATCATCAGTAGTAACAGCAGCTACCTTGTTATACCAACAATATGTCATCATCACCAATAATAGCAGCTACCTGGTTATACCTTCAATATGTCATCAACACCAGTAACAGCAGCAACTGGGTTATACCCGCAATATGTCATCATTACCAGTAACAGCAACTAGATGGTTATACTCACAATAAATTATGTCATCATCAGTATTAACAGCAGCTACCTGGTTAACCCACAATATGTCAACATCAGTAGTAACAGCAGCTACCAGGTTATACCTGCAATATGTCATCCTACCCAGTAACAGCAGCTACCTGGTTATACCCACAATATGTCAACAGTAACAGCAACTCCCTAGTTATACCCACAATATGTCATCATCAGTAGTAACTGCAGCTACCTTGTTATACCCAAAATATGTCAACATCAGTTGTAACAGCAGCTACCTTGTTATACCCACAATATGTCGTCATCACCAATAACAGCAGCTACCAGGTTATAACCGCAATATGTCATCATCAGTAGTAACAGCAGCTACCTGATTATACCTGCAATATGTCATCATCAGTAGTAACAGCAACTACCTGGTTATACCTGCAATATGTCATCATCACCAGTAATAGCAGCCGCCTGGTTATACCTGCAATATGTCATCATCACCAGTAACAGCATCTACATGGTTATACCCACAATAAATTATCATCACCAGTAACAGCAACTACCTGTTTATATCAGCAATATGTCATCATCAGTAGTAACAGCAGCTTCCCGGTTATACCAACAATATGTCATCATCACCAGTAACAGCAGCTACCTGGTTATACCTACAATATGTCATCATCACCAGTAACAGCAACTACCTGGTTATACCCACAATATGTCATCATCAGTAGTAACAGCAGCTACCAGGTTATACCCGCAATATGTCATCATCACCAGTAACAGCAACAACCTGCTTATAACCACAATATGTCATCATCTCCAGTAACAGCAGCTACATGGTAATACCCACAATATGTCATCATCAGTAGTAACAGAAGCTACCTGGTTATATCCGTAATATGTCATCATCAGTAGTAACAGCAGCTACCAGGTTATACCAGCAATATGTCATCATCACCAGTAACAGCAACAACCTGCTTATAACCACAATATGTCATCATGTCCAGTAACAGCAGCTACATGGTCATACCCACAATATGTCATCATCACCAGTAACAGCAGCTACCTGCATATACCCGCAATATGTCATCATCACCAGTAACAGCAGCTACCTGGTTATACCAGCAATATGTCATCATCAGTAGTAACAGCAGCTACCAGGTTATACCCGCAGTATGTCATCATCTCCAGTAACAGCAGCTGCCTGGTTATAACCACAATATGTCATCATCTCCAGTAACAGCAGCTACATGGTCATACCCGCAATATGTCATCACCACCAGTAACAGCAACTACCTAGTTATACCTACAATATGTCATCATCACCAGTAACAGCAACTACCTGGTTATACCCGCAATATGTCATCATCAGTAGTAACAGCAGCTACCAGGTTATACCCGCAATATGACATCATCACCAGTAACAGCAACTACCTGCTTATAACCACAATATGTCATCATCTCCAGTAACAGCAGCTACATGGTAATACCCACAATATGTCATCATCAGTAGTAACAGCAGCTACCTGGTTATATCCACAATATGTCATCATCAGTAGTAACAGCAGATACCTCGTTATACCCACAATTTGTCATCATCACCAGTAACAGCAACTACCTAGTTATAACCACAATATGTCAACATCAGTAGTAACAACAGCTACCAGGTTATACCCGCAATATGTCATCATCAGTAGTATAAGCAGCTACCAGGTTATATCCGCAATATGTCATCATCACCAGTAACAGCAACTACCTAGTTTTTCCCACAATATGTCATCATCAGTAGTAACAGCAGCTACCTTGTTATACCCACAATATGTCATCACCAGTAACAACAGCTACCAGGTTATATCCGCAATATGTCATCATCAGTAGTAACGGCAGCAACCTTGTTATACCCGCAATATGTCAACAGTAACAGCAACTACCTAGTTATACCCACAATATGCCTTCCTTACCAGTAACTGCAGCTACCTTGTTATACCCGCAATATGGCATCATCACCAGTAACAGCAACTACCTAGTTATTCCCACAATATGTAATCATCAGTAGTAACAGCAGCTACCTTGTTATACCCACAATATGTCATCATCACCTGTAATAACAACTACCTACCCACAATATGCCTTCCTTACCAGCAACTGCAGCTACCTTGTTATACCCGCAATATGTCATCATCACCAGTAACAGCAACTACCTAGTTATTCCCACAATATGTCATCATCAGTGGTAACAGCAGCTACCTTGTTATACCAACAATATGTCATCATCACCAATAATAACAGCTACCTGGTTATACCTTCAATATGTCATCAACACCAGTAACAGCAGCAACTGGGTTATACCCGCAATATGTCATCATTACCAGTAACAGCAACTAGATGGTTATACTCACAATAAATTATGTCATCATCAGTATTAACAGCAGCTACCTGGTTAACCCACAATATGTCAACATCAGTAGTAACAGCAGCTACCAGGTTATACCTGCAATATGACATCCTACCTAGTAACAGCAGCTACCTGGTTGTACCCGCAATATGTCAACAGTAACAGCAACTCCCTAGTTATACCCACAATATGTCATCATCAGTAGTAACTGCAGCTACCTTGTTATACCCAAAATATGTCAACATCAGTTGTAACAGCAGCTACCTTGTTATACCCACAATATGTCATCATCACCAATAACAGCAGCTACCAGGTTATAACCGCAATATGTCATCATCAGTAGTAACAGCAGCTACCTGGTTATACCTGCAATATGTCATCATCAGTAGTAACAGCAACTACCTGGTTATACCTGCAATATGTCATCATCACCAGTAATAGCAGCCGCCTGGTTATACCTGCAATATGTCATCATCACCAGTAACAGCATCTACATGGTTATACCCACAATAAATTATCATCACCAGTAACAGCAACTACCTGTTTATATCCGTAATATGTCATCATCAGTAGTAACAGCAGCTTCCCGGTTATACCCACAATATGTCATCATCACCAGTAACAGCAGCTACCTAGTTATACCCGCAATATGTCATCATCACCAGTAACAGCAGCTACCTGGTTATACCTACAATATGTCATCATCACCAGTAACAGCAACTACCTGGTTATACCCACAATATGTAATCATCAGTAGTAACAGCAGCTACCAGGTTATACCCGCAATATGTCATCATCACCAGTAACAGCAACAACCTGCTTATAACCACAATATGTCATCATCTCCAGTAACAGCAGCTACATGGTCATACCCACAATATGTCATCATCAGTAGTAACAGAAGCTACCTGGTTATATCCGTAATATGTCATCATCAGTAGTAACAGCAGCTACCAGGTTATACCAGCAATATGTCATCATCACCAGTAACAGCAACAACCTGGTTATACCAGCAATATGTCATCATCAGTAGTAAAAGCAACTACCTGGTTATACCAGCAATATGTCATCATCACCAGTAACAGCAGCTACCTGGATATACCCGCAATATGTCATCATCACCAGTAACAGCAGCTACATGGTCATACCCACAATACGTCATCATCACCAGTAACAGCAGCTACCTGGATATACCCGCAATATGTCATCATCACCAGTAACAGAAGCTACCTGGTTATACCAGCAATATGTCATCATCAGTAGTAAAAGCAACTACCTGGTTATACCAGCAATATGTCATCATCAGTAGTAAAAGCAACTACCTGGTTATACCTGCAATATGTCATCATCAGTAGTAACAGCAACTACCTGGTTATACCAGCAATATGTCATCATCAGCAGTAAAAGCAACTACCTGGTTATACCTGCAATATGTCATCATCAGTTGTAACAGCAACTACCTGGTTATACCCACAATATGTCAACATCAGTAGTAACAACAGCTACCAGGTTATACCCGCAATATGTCATCATCAGTAGTAAAAGCAGGTACCAGGTTATATCCGCAAAATGTCATCATCACCAGTAACAGCAACTACCCGGTTATAACCACAATATGTCAACATCTGTAGTAACAACAGCTGCCTGGTTATACCCACAATATGTCATCATCACCAGTAACAGCAACTACCTGGTTATAACCACAATATGTCATCATCAGTAGTAACAACAGCTGCCTGGTTATACCCACAATATGTCATCTTCACCGGTAACAGCAACTACCTGGTTATACCCACAATATGTCATCACCAGTAACAGCAGCTACCAGGTTATACCCACAATATGTGATCAACACATGTAACAGCAGCTACCTGGTTATACCTTCAATATGTCATCAACACCAGTAACAGCAGCAACTGGGTTATACCCGCAATATGTCATCATTACCAGTAACAGCAACTACCTGGTTATACCCACAATAAATTATGTCATCATAAGTATTAACAGCAGCTACCTGGTTATTCCCACAATATGTCAACATCAGTAGTAACAGCAGCTACCAGGTTATACCTGCAATATGTCATCATCAGTAGTAAAAGCAGCTACCAGGTTATATCCGCAAAATGTCATCATCACCAGTAACAGCAACTACCCGGTTATAACTACAATATGTCAACATCTGTAGTAACAACAGCTGCCTGGTTATACCCACAATATGTCATCATCACCAGTAACAGCAACTACCTGGTTATAACCACAATATGTCATCATCAGTAGTAACAACAGCTGCCTGGTTATACCCACAGTATGTCATCTTCACCGGTAACAGCAACTACCTGGTTATACCCACAATATGTCATCACCAGTAACAGCAGCTACCAGGTTATACCCACAACATGTGATCAACACATGTAACAGCAGCTACCTGGTTATACCTTCAATATGTCATCAACACCAGTAACAGCAGCAACTGGGTTATACCCGCAATATGTCATCATTACCAGTAACAGCAACTACGTGGTTATACCCACAATAAATTATGTCATCATCAGTATTAACAGCAGCTACCTGGTTATTCCCACAATATGTCAACATCAGTAGTAACAGCAGCTACCAGGTTATACCTGCAATATGTCATCCTACCTAGTAACAGCAGCTACCTGGTTATACCCGCAATATGTCAACAGTAACAGCAACTCCCTAGTTATACCCACAATATGTCATCATCAGTAGTAACTGCAGCTACCTTGTTATACTCACAATATGTCATCATCAGTTGTAACAGCAGCTACCTTGTTATACCCACAATATGTCAACATCAGTAGTAACAGCAGCTACCTTATTATATCCAAAATATGTCATCACCAATAACAGCAGCTACCAGGTAATAACCGCAATATGTCATCATCAGTAGTAACAGCAGCTACCTGGTTATACTAGCAATATGTCATCATCAGTAGTAACAGCAACTACCTGGTTATACCTGCAATATGTCATCATTACCAGTAATAGCAGCCACCTGGTTATACCTGCAATATGTCATCATCACCAGTAACAGCATCTACATGGTTATACCCACAATAAATTATCATCACCAGTAACAGCAACTACCTGTTTATATCCGCAATATGTCATCATCACCTGTAATAGCAACTACCTACCCACAATATGCCTTCCTTACCAGTAACTGCAGCTACCTTGTTATACCCGCAATATGTCATCATCACCAGTAACAGCAACTATCTAGTTATTCCCACAATATGTCATCATCAGTAGTAACAGCAGCTACCTTGTTATACCAACAATATGTCATCATCACCAATAATAGCAGCTACCTGGTTATACCTTCAATATGTCATCAACACCAGTAACAGCAACAACTGGGGTATACCCCCAATATGTCATCATTACCAGTAACAGCAACTAGATGGTTATACTCACAATAAATTATGTCATCATCAGTATTAACAGCAGCTACCTGGTTAACCCACAATATGTCAACATCAGTAGTAACAGCAGCTACCAGGTTATACCTGCAATATGTCATCCTACCCAGTAACAGCAGCTACCTGGTTATACCCGCAATATGTCAACAGTAACAGCAACTCCCTAGTTATACCCACAATATGTCATCATCAGTAGTAACTGCAGCTACCTTGTTATACCCAAAATATGTCAACATCAGTTGTAACAGCAGCTACCTTGTTATACCCACAATATGTCGTCATCACCAATAACAGCAGCTACCAGGTTATAACCGCAATATGTCATCATCAGTAGTAACAGCAGCTACCTAATTATACCAACAATATGTCATCATCACCAATAATAGCAGCTACCTGGTTATACCTTCAATATGTCATCAACACCAGTAACAGCAACAACTGGGTTATACCCGCAATATGTCATCATTACCAGTAACAGCAACTACCTGTTTATATCAGCAATATGTCATCATCAGTAGTAACAGCAGCTTCCCGGTTATACCCACAATATGTCATCATCACCAGTAACAGCAGCTACCTAGTTTTACCCGCAATATGTCATCATCACCAGTAACAGCAGCTACCTGGTTATACCTACAATATGTCATCATCACCAGTAACAGCAACTACCTGGTTATACCCACAATATGTCATCATCAGTAGTAACAGCAGCTACCAGGTTATACCCGCAATATGTCATCATCACCAGTAACAGCAACAACCTGCTTATAACCACAATATGTCATCATCTCCAGTAACAGCAGCTACATGGTCATACCCACAATATGTCATCATCAGTAGTAACAGAAGCTACCTGGTTATATCCGTAATATGTCATCATCAGTAGTAACAGCAGCTACCAGGTTATACCAGCAATATGTCATCATCACCAGTAACAGCAACAACCTGCTTATAACCACAATATGTCATCATGTCCAGTAACAGCAGCTACATGGTCATACCCACAATACGTCATCATCACCAGTAACAGCAGCTACCTGCATATACCCGCAATATGTCATCATCACCAGTAACAGCAGCTACCTGGTTATACCAGCTATATGTCATCATCAGTAGTAAAAGCAACTACCTGGTTATACCAGCAATATGTCATCATCAGTACTAAAAGCAACTACCTGGTTATACCTGCAATATGTCATCATCAGTAGTAACAGCAACTACCTGGTTATACCAGCAATATGTCATCATCAGTAGTAAAAGCAACTACCTGGTTATACCAGAAATATGTCATCATCACCAGTAACAGCAACTACCTGGTTATACCTGCAATATGTCATCATCAGTTGTAACAGCAACTACCTGGTTATACCCACAATATGTCAACATCAGTAGTAACAACAGCTACCAGGTTATACCCGCAATATGTCATCATCAGTAGAAAAGCAGCTACCAGGTTATATCCGCAAAATGTCATCATCACCAGTAACCGCAACTACCCGGTTATAACCACAATATGTCAACATCTGTAGTAACAACAGCTGTCTGGTTATACCCACAATATGTCATCATCACCAGTAACAGCAACTACCTGGTTATAATCACAATATGTCATCATCAGTAGTAACAACAGCTGCCTGGTTATACCCACAATATGTCATCTTCACCGGTAACAGCAACTACCTGGTTATACCCACAATATGTCATCACCAGTAACAGCAGCTACCAGGTTATACCCACAATATGTGATCAACACATGTAACAGCAGCTACCTGGTTATACCTTCAATATGTCATCAACACCAGTAACAGCAGCAACTGGGTTATACCCGCAATATGTCATCATTACCAGTAACAGCAACTACGTGGTTATACCCACAATAAATTATGTCATCATCAGTATTAACAGCAGCTACCTGGTTATTCCCACAATATATCAACATCAGTAGTAACAGCAGCTACCAGGTTATACCTGCAATATGTCATCCTACCCAGTAACAGCAGCTACCTGGTTATACCCGCAATATGTCATCATCAGTAGTAACTGCAGCTACCTTGTTATACTCACAATATGTCATCATCAGTTGTAACAGCAGCTACCTTGTTATACCCACAATATGTCAACATCAGTAGTAACAGCAGCTACCTTATTATATCCACAATATGTCATCACCAATAACAGCAGCTACCAGGTTATAACCGCAATATGTCATCATCAGTAGTAACAGCAGCTACCTGGTTATACTAGCAATATGTCATCATCAGTAGTAACAGCAACTACCTGGTTATACCTGCAATATGTCATCATTACCAGTAATAGCAGCCACCTGGTTATACCTGCAATATGTCATCATCACCAGTAACAGCATCTACATGGTTATACCCACAATAAATTATCTTCACCAGTAACAGCCACTACCTGTTTATATCCGCAATTTGTCATCACCAGTAGTAACAGCAGCTTCCTGGTTATACCCACAATATGTCATCATCACCAGTTACAGCAGCTACCTTGTTATACCCGCAATATGTCATCATCACCAGTAACAGCAGCTACCTGGTTATACCCATATTATGTCATCATTGTTAACTGCAGCTTACTGGTGGAACCCGCATTATATCATAATCATCAGTAGTTACAGTAACTACATGGTCTAACCAAAACTATATCATCATCAGCCGTTACAGCAGCTACCTGGTCAAACCTGCATTATATCATCATCATCGGTAGTAACAGCAGCTACCTGGTAAAACCCATATTCTATATCAACATCGGTAGTAACAGCAGCTACCTGGTCAACCCCACATCATATCACCATCATCAGTAGTAACAGCAGCTACATGGTCTAACCAAAACTATATCAACCTCAGCAGTAACAACAGCTACCTGGTCAAACCAAAATTATATCATCATCATCATTCGTAACAGCAGGTACCTGGTCAAACCCACGTTATATCATCATCATCATCAGTAACAGCAGCTTCCTGGTCAAACCCACATTATATCATCATTATCATCAGTAACAGCAGGTACCTGGTTAAACCCACATTATATCATCATCATCATCATCAGTAACAGCAGCTTCCTGGTCAAACCCACATTATATCATCATCAGTAACAGCAGCATTCTGGTCAAACCCACATTATATCATTATCAGTAACAACAGGTACCTGGTCAAACCCACATTATATCATCATCATCATCATCAGTAACAGCAGGTACCTGGTCAAACCCACATTATATCACCATCAACATCATCAGTAACAACAGGTACCTGGTCAAACCCACATTATATCATCATCATCATCAGTAACAGCAGCTTCCTGGTCAAACCCGGATTATATCATCATCATCAGTAGTAACAGCAGGTACCTGGTCAAACCACATTATATCATGATCATCATCAGTAACAGCAGGTACTTGGTCAAACCCACATTTTATCATCATCAGTAACAGCAGGTACCTGGTCAAACCCACATTATATCATCATCATCATCTGTAACAGCAGGTACCTGGTCAAAGCCACATTATATCATCATCATCATCTGTTACAGCAGGTACCTGGTCAAACCCACATTATATATTCATCATCATCAGTAACAGCAGGTACCTGGTCAAACCCACATTATATCATCATCTGTAACAGCAGGTACCTGGTCAAACCCACATTATATATTCATCATCATCAGTAACAGCAGGTACCTGGTCAAACCCACATTATACCATCCTCATCATCAGAAACAGCAGGTACCTGGTCAAACCCACATTATATCATCATCATCATCTGTAACAGCAGGTACCTGGTCTATCCCACATTATATATTCATCATCATCAGTAACAGCAGGTACCTGGTCAAACCACATTATATATTCATCATCATCAGTAACAGCAGCTTCCTGGTCAAACCCACATTATATCATCATCAGTAACAGCAGGTACCTGGTCAAACCCACATTATATCATCATCATCAGTAACAACAGCTACCTGGTCAAACTCATATTATATCATCATCATCATCATCAGTAACAACAGCTACCTGGTCAAACTCACATTATATCATCATCATCATCAGTAACAACAGCTACCTGGTCAAACTCACATTATGTCATCATCATCATCAGTAACAGCAGCTACCTGGTTAAACCACATTATATCATCATCATCATCAGTAACAACAGCTACCTGGTCAAACTTACATTATATCATCATCATCATCATCAGTAGCAGCAGGTACCTGGTCAAACCACATCATATCACCATCATCAGTAGTAACAGCAGCTACATGGTCTAACCAAAATTATATCATCATCATCATCAGTAACAGCAGCTTCCTGGTCAAACCCACATTATATCATCATCATCATCAGTAACAGCAGGTACCTGGTCAAACCCACATTATATCATCATCATCAGTAACAGCAGGTACCTGGTCAAACCCACATTATATCATCATCATCATCAGTAACAGCAGGTACCTGGTAAAACCCACATTATATCATCATCATCATCATCAGTAACTGCAGCTTCCTGGTCAAACCCACATTATACTATCATCATCATCAGTATCAGCAGCTTCCTGGTCAAACCCACATTATATCATCATCATCATCAGTAACAGCAGGTACCTGGTCAAACCCACATTATATCATCATCATCATCATCAGTAACAGCAGCTTCCTGGTCAAACCCACATTATATCATCATCATCATCAGTAACAGCAGCATTCTGGTCAAACCCACATTATATCATTATCAGTAACAACAGGTACCTGGTCAAACCCACATTATATCATCATCATCATCATCAGTAACAGCAGGTACCTGGTCAAACCCACATTATATCATCATCAACATCAGTAACAGCAGCTTCCTGGTCAAACCCGGATTATATCATCATCATCAGTAGTAACAGCAGGTACCTGGTCAAACCACATTATATCATGATCATCATCAGTAACAGCAGGTACTTGGTCAAACCCACATTTTATCATCATCAGTAACAGCAGGTACCAGGTCAAACCCACATTATATCATCATCATCATCAGTAACAGCAGGTACCTGGTCAAACCACATTATATCATCATCATCATCTGTTACAGCAGGTACCTGGTCAAACCCACATTATATATTCATCATCATCAGTAACAGCAGGTACCTGGTCAAACCCACATTATATCATCATCTGTAACAGCAGGTACCTGGTCAAACCCACATTATATATTCATCATCATCAGTAACAGCAGGTACCTGGTCAAACCCACATTATACCATCCTCATCATCAGGAACAGCAGGTACCTGGTCAAACCCACATTATATCATCATCATCATCTGTAACAGCAGGTACCTGGTCAAACCTACATTATATCATCATCATCATCAGTAATAACATCTTCCTGGTCAAACCCACATTATATCATCATCAGTAACAGCAGCATTCTGGTCAAACCCACATTATATCATTATCAGTAACAACAGGTACCTGGTCAAACCCACATTATATCATCATCATCATCATCAGTAAGAGCAGGTACCTGGTCAAACCCACATTATATCATCATCAACATCATCAGTAACAACAGGTACCTGGTCAAACCCACATTATATCATCATCATCATCAGTAACAGCAGCTTCCTGGTCAAACCCGGATTATATCATCATCATCAGTAGTAACAGCAGGTACCTGGTCAAACCACATTATATCATGATCATCATCAGTAACAGCAGGTACTTGGTCAAACCCACATTTTATCATCATCAGTAACAGCAGGTACCTGGTCAAACCCACATTATATCATCATCATCATCTGTAACAGCAGGTACCTGGTCAAACCCACATTATATCATCATCATCATCTGTTACAGCAGGTACCTGGTCTATCCCACATTATATATTCATCATCATCAGTAACAGCAGGTACCTGGTCAAACCACATTATATATTCATCATCATCTGTAACAGCAGGTACCTGGTCAAAGCCACATTATATCATCATCATCATCTGTTACAGCAGGTACCTGGTCAAACCCACATTATATATTCATCATCATCAGTAACAGCAGGTACCTGGTCAAACCCACATTATATCATCATATGTAACAGCAGGTACCTGGTTAAACCCACATTATATATTCATCATCATCAGTAACAGCAGGTACCTGGTCAAACCCACATTATACCATCCTCATCATCAGGAACAGCAGGTACTTGGTCAAACCCACATTTTATCATCATCAGTAACAGCAGGTACCTGGTCAAACCCACATTATATCATCATCATCATCTGTAACAGCAGGTACCTGGTCAAACCCACATTATATCATCATCATCATCTGTTACAGCAGGTACCTGGTCTATCCCACATTATATATTCATCATCATCAGTAACAGCAGGTACCTGGTCAAACCACATTATATATTCATCATCATCAGTAACAGCAGCTTCCTGGTCAAACCCACATTATATCATCATCAGTAACAGCAGGTACCTGGTCAAACCCACATTATATCATCATCAGTAACAGCAGGTACTTGGTCAAACCCACATTTTATCATCATCAGTAACAGCAGGTACCTGGTCAAACCCACATTATTCATCATCATCATCAGTAACAGCAGGTACCTGGTCAAACCAACATTATATCATCATCATCATCATCAGTAACAGCAGCTTCCTGGTCAAACCCACATTATATCATCATCATCATCAGTAACAGCAGCATTCTGGTCAAACCCACATTATATCATTATCAGTAACAACAGGTACCTGGTCAAACCCACATTATATCATCATCATCATCATCAGTAACAGCAGGTACCTGGTCAAACCCACATTATATCATCATCAACATCAGTAACAGCAGCTTCCTGGTCAAACCCGGATTATATCATCATCATCAGTAGTAACAGCAGGTACCTGGTCAAACCACATTATATCATGATCATCATCAGTAACAGCAGGTACTTGGTCAAACCCACATTTTATCATCATCAGTAACAGCAGGTACCTGGTCAAACCAACATTATATCATCATCATCATCAGTAACAGCAGGTACCTGGTCAAACCACATTATATCATCATCATCATCATCAGTAACAGCAGGTACCTGGTCAAACCTACATTATATCATCATCATCAGTAATAGCATCTTCCTGGTCAAACCCACATTATATCATCATCAGTAACAGCAGCATTCTGGTCAAACCCACATTATATCATTATCAGTAACAACAGGTACCTGGTCAAATCCACATTATATCATCATCATCATCATCAGTAACAGCAGGTACCTGGTCAAACCCACATTATATCATCATCAACATCATCAGTAACAACAGGTACCTGGTCAAACCCACATCATATCATCATCATCATCATCATCAGTAACAGCAGCTTCCTGGTCAAACCCGGATTATATCATCATCATCAGTAGTAACAGCAGGTACCTGGTCAAACCACATTATATCATGATCATCATCAGTAACAGCAGGTACTTGGTCAAACCCACATTTTATCATCATCAGTAACAGCAGGTACCTGGTCAAACCCACATTATATCATCATCATTATCTGTAACAGCAGGTACCTGGTCAAACCCACATTATATCATCATCATCATCTGTTACAGCAGGTACCTGGTCAAACCCACATTATATATTCATCATCATCAGTAACAGCAGGTACCTGGTCAAACCCACATTATATCATCATCTGTAACAGCAGGTACCTGGTCAAGCCCACATTATATATTCATCATCATCAGTAACAGCAGGTACCTGGTCAAACCCACATTATACCATCCTCATCATCAGGAACAGCAGGTACCTGGTCAAACCCACATTATATCATCATCATCATCTGTAACAGCAGGTACCTGGTCTATCCCACATTATATATTCATCATCATCAGTAACAGCAGGTACCTGGTCAAACCACATTATATATTCATCATCATCAGTAACAGCAGCTTCCTGGTCAAACCCACATTATATCATCATCATCAGAAACAACAGCTTCCTGGTCAAACCCACATTATATCATCATCATCATCATCAGGAACAGCAGCTTCCTGGTCAAACCCTCATTATATCATAATCAGTAACAGCAGGTACCTGGTCAAACCCACATTATACTATCATCATCATCAGTATCAGCAGCTTCCTTGTCAAACCCACATTATATCATCATCATCATCAGTAACAGCAGGTACCTGGTCAAACCCACATTATATCATCATCATCATCACTAACAGCAGGTACCTGGTCAAACCCACATTATATCATCATCATCATCAGTAACAGCAGGTACCTGGTCAAACCCACATTATATCATCAACAGTAACTGCAGGTACCTGGTCAAACCCACATTATATCATCATCAGTAACAGCAGGTACCTGGTCAAACCCACATTATATATTCATCATCATCAGTAACAGCAGGTACCTGGTACAACCCACATTATATCATCATCAGTAACAGCATGTACCTGGTCAAACCCACATTATATCATCATCAGTAACAGCAGGTACCTGGTCAAACCCACATTATATCATCATCATCATCATTAACAGCAGGTACCTGGTCAAACCCACATTATATCATCATCATCAGTAACAGCAGGTACCTGGTCAAACCCTCATTAATCATCATCATCAGTAACAGCAGGTACCTGGTCAAACCCACATTATATCATCATCATCATCATCAGTAACAGCAGGTACCTGGTCAAACCTACATTATATCATCATCATCATCAGTAATAGCATCTTCCTGGTCAAACCCACATTATATCATCATCATCATCATCAGTAACAGCAGGTACCTGGTCAAACCCACATTATATCAACATCATCATCATCAGTAACAGCAGCTTCCTGGTCAAACCCACATTATATCATCATCATCATCAGTAACAGCAGCATTCTGGTCAAATCCACATTATATCATTATCAGTAACAACAGGTACCTGGTCAAACCCACATTATATCATCATCATCATCATCAGTAACAGCAGGTACCTGGTCAAACCCACATTATATCATCATCAACATCATCAGTAACAACAGGTACCTGGTCAAACCCACATTATATCATCATCATCATCAGTAACAGCAGCTTCCTGGTCAAACCCAGATTATATCATCATCATCAGTAGTAACAGCAGGTACCTTGTCAAACCACATTATATCATGATCATCATCAGTAACAGCAGGTACTTGGTCAAACCCACATTTTATCATCATCAGTAACAGCAGGTACCTGGTCAAACCCACATTATATCATCATCATCATCAGTAACAGCAGGTACCTGGTCAAACCCACATTATATCATCATCAGTAACAGCAGGTACCTGGTCAAACCCACATTATATCATCATCATCATCAGTAACAGCAGCATTCTGGTCAAACCCACATTATATCATTATCAGTAACAACAGGTACCTGGTCAAACCCACATTATATCATCATCATCATCATCATCAGTAACAGCAGGTACCTGGTCAAACCCACATTATATCATCATCAACATCAGTAACAGCAGCTTCCTGGTCAAACCCGGATTATATCATCATCATCAGCAGTAACAGCAGGTACCTGGTCAAACCACATTATATCATGATCATCATCAGTAACAGCAGGTACTTGGTCAAACCCACATTTTATTATCATCAGTAACAGCAGGTACCTGGTCAAACCAACATTATATCATCATCATCATCAGTAACAGCAGGTACCTGGTCAAACCACATTATATCATCATCATCATCAGTAACAGCAGGTACCTGGTCAAACCTACATTATATCATCATCATCAGTAATAGCATCTTCCTGGTCAAACCCACATTATATCATCATCAGTAACAGCAGCATTCTGGTCAAACCCACATTATATCATTATCAGTAACAACAGGTACCTGGTCAAACCCACATTATATCATCATCATCATCATCAGTAACAGCAGCTTCCTGGTCAAACCCAGATTATATCATCATCATCAGTAGTAACAGCAGGTACCTTGTCAAACCACATTATATCATGATCATCATCAGTAACAGCAGGTACTTGGTCAAACCCACATTTTATCATCATCAGTAACAGCAGGTACCTGGTCAAACCCACATTATATCATCATCATCATCATCAGTAACAGCAGGTACCTGGTCAAACCACATTATATCATCATCATCATCAGTAACAGCAGGTACCTGGTCAAACCTACATTATATCATCATCATCATCAGTAATAGCATCTTCCTGGTCAAACCCACATTATATCATCATCATCATCAGTAACAGCAGGTACCTGGTCAAACCCACATCAAATCATCATCATCATCAGTAACAGCAGGTACCTGGTCAAACCCACATTATATCATCATCATCATCAGTAACAGCAGGTACCTGGTCAAACCCACATTATATCATCATCATCATCAGTTACAGCAGCTTCCTGGTCAAACCCACATTATATTATCATCATCATCAGTAACAGCAGGTACCTGGTCAAACCCACTTTATATCATCATCATCAGTAATAGCAGGTACCTGGTCAAACCCACATTATATCATCATCATCATCAGTAACAGCAGGTACCTGGTCAAACCCACATTATATCATCATCATCAGTAACAACAGGTACCTTGTCAAACCACATTATATCATGATCATCATCAGTAACAGCAGGTACTTGGTCAAACCCACATTATATCATCATCATCATCAGTTACAGCAGCTTCCTGGTCAAACCCACATTATATCATCATCATCATCAGTAACAGCAGGTACCTGGTCAAACCCACATTATATCATCATCATCATCAGTTACAGCAGCTTCCTGGTCAAACCCACATTATATTATCATCATCATCAGTAACAGCAGGTACCTGGTCAAACCCACTTTATATCATCATCATCATCATCAGTAATAGCAGGTACCTGGTCAAACCCACATTATATCATCATCATCATCAGTAACAACAGGTACCTGGTCAAACCCACATTATATCATCATCATCATCATCAGTAATAGCAGGTACCTGGTCAAACCCACATTATATCATCATCATCATCAGTAACAGCAGGTACCTGATCAAACCCACATTATATCATCATCATCAGTAACAGCAGGTACCTGGTCAAACCCACATTATATCATCATCATCATTATCAGTAATAGCAGGTACCTGGTTGGTCAAACCCACATTATATCATCATCATCATCAGTAACAGCAGGTGCCTGGTCAAACCCACATTATATCATCATCATCAGTAACAGCAGGTACCTGGTCAAACCCACATTATATCATCATCATCATCATCAGTAACAGCAGGTACCTGGTCAAACCCACATTATATCATCATCAGTAACAGCAGGTACCTGGTCAAACCCACATTATATCATCATCAGTAACAGCAGGTACCTGGTCAAACCCACATTATATATTCATCATCATCAGTAACAGCAGGTACCTGGTACAACCCACATTATATCATCATCAGTAACAGCAGGTACCTGGTCAAACCCACATTATATCATCATCAGTAACAGCAGGTACCTGGTCAAACCCACACTATATCATCATCATCATCAGTAACAGCAGCATTCTGGTCAAACCCACATTATATCATTATCAGTAACAACAGGTACCTGGTCAAACCCACATTATATCATCATCATCATCATCATCATCAGTAACAGCAGGTACCTGGTCAAACCCACATTATATCATCATCAACATCAGTAACAGCAGCTTCCTGGTCAAACCCGGATTATATCATCATCATCAGCAGTAACAGCAGGTACCTGGTCAAACCACATTATATCATGATCATCATCAGTAACAGCAGGTACCTGGTCAAACCAACATTATATCATCATCATCATCAGTAACAGCAGGTACCTGGTCAAACCCACATTTTATTATCATCAGTAACAGCAGGTACCTGGTCAAACCTACATTATATCATCATCATCAGTAATAGCATCTTCCTGGTCAAACCCACATTATATCATCATCAGTAACAGCAGCATTCTGGTCCAACCCACATTATATCATTATCAGTAACAACAGGTACCTGGTCAAACCCACATTATATCATCATCATCATCAGTAACAGCAGCTTCCTGGTCAAACCCAGATTATATCATCATCATCAGTAGTAACAGCAGGTACCTTGTCAAACCACATTATATCATGATCATCATCAGTAACAGCAGGTACTTGGTCAAACCCACATTTTATCATCATCAGTAACAGCAGGTACCTGGTCAAACCCACATTATATCATCATCATCATCAGTAACAGCAGGTACCTGGTCAAACCACATTATATCATCATCATCATCAGTAACAGCAGGTACCTGGTCAAACCTACATTATATCATCATCATCATCAGTAATAGCATCTTCCTGGTCAAACCCACATTATATCATCATCATCATCAGTAACAGCAGGTACCTGTTCAAACCCACATCAAATCATCATCATCATCAGTAACAGCAGGTACCTGGTCAAACCCACATTATATCATCATCATCATCAGTAACAGCAGGTACCTGGTCAAACCCACATTATATCATCATCATCATCAGTTACAGCAGCTTCCTGGTCAAACCCACATTATATTATCATCATCATCAGTAACAGCAGGTACCTGGTCAAACCCACTTTATATCATCATCATCAGTAATAGCAGGTACCTGGTCAAACCCACATTATATCATCATCATCATCAGTAACAGCAGGTACCTGGTCAAACCCACATTATATCATCATCATCAGTAACAACAGGTACCTTGTCAAACCACATTATATCATGATCATCATCAGTAACAGCAGGTACTTGGTCAAACCCACATTATATCATCATCATCATCAGTTACAGCAGCTTCCTGGTCAAACCCACATTATATCATCATCATCATCATCAGTAACAGCAGGTACCTGGTCAAACCCACATTATATCATCATCATCATCAGTTACAGCAGCTTCCTGGTCAAACCCACATTATATTATCATCATCATCAGTAACAGCAGGTACCTGGTCAAACCCACTTTATATCATCATCATCATCATCAGCAATAGCAGGTTCCTGGTCAAACCCACATTATATCATCATCATCATCAGTAACAACAGGTACCTGGTCAAACCCACATTATATCATCATCATCATCATCAGTAATAGCAGGTACCTGGTCAAACCCACATTATATCATCATCATCATCAGTAACAGCAGGTACCTGATCAAACCCACATTATATTATCATCATCAGTAACAGCAGGTACCTGGTCAAACCCACATTATATCATCATCATCATCATCAGTAATAGCAGGTACCTGGTCAAACCCACATTATATCATCATCATCATCAGTAACAGCAGGTGCCTGGTCAAACCCACATTATATCATCATCATCAGTAACAGCAGGTACCTGGTCAAACCCACATTATATCATCATCATCATCATCAGTAACAGCAGGTACCTGGTCAAACCCACATTATATCATCATCATCAGAAACAACAGCTTCCTGGTCAAACCCACATTATATCATCATCATCATCATCAGTAACAGCAGCTTCCTGGTCAAACCCACATTATATCATCATCAGTATCAGCAGCTTCCTGGTCAAACCCACATTATATCATCATCATCATCAGTAACAGCAGGTACCTGGTCAAACCCACATTATATCATCATCAGTAACAGCAGGTACCTGGTCAAACCCACATTATATCATCATCATCATCATCAGTAACAGCAGGTACCTGGTCAAACCCACATTATATCAACATCATCATCATCAGTAACAGCAGCTTCCTGGTCAAACCCACATTATATCATCATCATCATCAGTAACAGCAGCATTCTGGTCAAATCCACATTATATCATTATCAGTAACAACAGGTACCTGGTCAAACCCATATTATATCATCATCATCATCATCAGTAACAGCAGGTACCTGGTCAAACCCACATTATATCATCATCAACATCATCAGTAACAACAGGTACCTGGTCAAACCCACATTATATCATCATCATCATCAGTAACAGCAGCTTCCTGGTCAAACCCAGATTATATCATCATCAGTAACAGGAGGTACCTGGTCAAACCCACATTATATCTTCATCATCATCAGTAACAGCAGGTACCTTGTCAAACCCACATTATATCATCATCATCAGTAACAGCAGGTACCTGGTCAAACCCACATTATATCATCATCATCATCAGTAACAGCAGGTACCTGGTCAAACCCACATTATATCATCATCATCATCAGTAACAGCAGGTACCTGGTCAAACCCACATTATATCATCATCAGTAACAGCAGGTACCTGGTCAAACCCACATTATATCATCATCATCATCAGTTACAGCAGGTACCTGGTCAAACCCACATTATATCATTATCAGTAACAGCAGGTACCTGGTCAAACCCACATTATATCATCATCATCATCAGTAACAGCTGGTACCTGGTCAAACCCACATAAAATCATAGCAGCTCATCTGGCAGAACATCAATCTTGCTGTTACAAGGTTACAGCTAGTCTCTTTATTATACAGGTTCTATTGTATATATTTGGCTTATTGGTTACATAATGTTATATGTCCCAGGAAAAGTTTAAATGTCAATGCAACACTTTTTAAAATTAATGTCCGAGTTCATTTGAACATATAGATGATTATTGAAAAGTACTTGAATTTTGAATTTTAATTTTGGGTGTATTGGCGTATAATTTGTTTTCTGCTAGTAGAAAACAGACAGAAATAACAGAACAGATAAATAATGACCAAAAAAATGAGAGAAGGTTGACTGAAAACATTACACCACCTTATTGACTCATGACGTTTTATTAATCCCCCGTCTCAAACCGTCACAAAGTGGGAGGGGATTTTAGGAATGGTCTCCGTCCATGCGTATGTGCGTGTGCATAGCTGTCAATGCCTTAGACATGGTCAGAATGAGGTTGGGGTTCCAAGGGGCGGTTGCCCCGTGGTCAGGGGTGTACGACGATGTACGCAGGATGAAAGTTCACATTCTACTGGATATTGACAATTATCAATTACCATAATGATACTATATGAACTGGGTCCTAAAAATCGACTTTATACATGAAGCAAGTTCTGAAGTATAAAATTATTATCAGGGTTCTCAACAGGATTTTAAAATTTGAGTCCCAGGACTCCCTCCTGCCTAAGAGGTTGAGAAATATTTGATTTTTGGAACCTCACATCCTGCATTCTGGTGCATTTTGGAGTAAATATCAGGCTATAGATCTACTTAATTTTGATATAAAAATATGTGTATCAGACTTTGTTAAAATGTGTGAGATTTGAAGAGTTGAGCGTGAGTTTGGGTTCAAATGCGTGTATCTCACGGCGAGTGCCTGAGACTTGACAGGTATGCGTGTGTGCGTGCGTGTGTCCGTCGGTAACAAAATTGTGTCCACTCTCTAACTTTTTAATGCCTTGGCCAAATTGCATGAAACTCGTACCAAATGTGTAACTAATAAAGACGATGTGCAGAACCCACAATCCAACCATGCCGGTTCAAGGTCAAAGGTTTAAAATCTTACATTTCATGTCCGTTTCGTAACTTTTAATGCCTGGGCCTAAAAGCATGAAACTCAAACCAAATGTGTTAGTAATAAAGATGTCGTGCAGAACCCACAATCCAACCATGCTGGTTCAAGGTCATGGTCACAATTTAAGGTCAAACCTTTGAATCTTGCATTCCTTTTCCGCTCCATAGCTTTTTAATGCCAGGGCCGAATTGCATGGAACTGATACCAAATGTGTAATTAATGAAGAAGACTTATAGAACCCACATTCCAACCATGCTGGTTCAAGGTCAAGGTCACAGTTCAAGGTCAAAAGATTGAATCTTACATTTCATGTCCGCTCTATAACTTTTTAATGGCTGGGCCGAAATGCATGAAACTCATACCAAATGTATAACTAATAAAGCTGACATGCGATGCAGAACGCAGAACCCACATTTCAACCATGCGGGGTCAAGGTCACAGGTCAAGGGTTTGAATCTTACATTTCGTGTCTTCACCATAACTTTTTAACGCCTGGGCCGAATTGCATGAAACTGATACCAAATGTGTAACTAATAAAGATGACATTCAGAACCCACATTCCAACCATGCCGGTTCAAGGTCAATGTCACAGTTAAAAGGTCAAAGGTTTGAACCTTACTTCTCCCATCCACTCCTCAATGTTTTAACGCCTGGGCCAACTCATAGCTAATGTGTTACTTATTGGACAATTTCACTGTTCATTAATGCGGCGGGGGATTATAGCCGTCTTTTGGACTGCCTTGTCCTAATAGTAATTGGTGCAAATGACGATAGTCACTTAAAGCGTCTGATTACTCAAGTTTCTATTGTTATTTCATTTGCTTTTAAGGCACTTCTAACATATTTTTGCCTTGACAAACCAAGTTGTTTGTCCTTAAAAATAGATGAAAAGTACTTGAATTTTGGTAGGGAAGTTCTGTATGAAACGTGTGTAAAGGGTCAACTACTCAATTCAGTTAGCACGGGTAAATTAATGCTCTTGACATTTTATCCAAAATGTGCCTCATTCCCGAAGTTTCTCATTGCGGAATGATTATTGTGTTTTTTTCAGGAATGTGCCAGTCTGGCAGCTCGTTGTGTTCATCGTACAGTCACAAAATGCCTACAAGAATATGGTCCTATGACAGACACAGAAAAAACATGCCTGATTGATGTCGTTGGTAAATGTAAGTGTCCCCTCCATGCAACCGTAAACATGACAATATTGTTTATTTCTATCGAATGTTTAAAAGTCATGGACTGAAATCTTCAAAACATTTGCCATTTGAACTGATTGGTCAAACATTAACAAGTTAAGATTAAAAACTGGTAGGATATTTCAAAACAGTACTGTAAGGATGTTGACTGTCCATTCTTAAATTAAACCAATACTGTACAACTTTGGAGAAATATAGATTTTAAATGTCATTTATTTGGCTTACAAAAGTAAAAGACACAAAGGTACAGTCCAGTTAGGATATTGCGACAGTGACGTTGCAGTTTGTGTACACAAAAGAGTACAACCATTGTCTGATCAGGTAGAGGGAATATAGCATGTTAGTTTAGCATTAAAATTACTGTTGTCTGTACAGTATAAGCCTTTATAATTGGTTTACACCGTTATTTTGGACTTGACCAATGCGTCACTGGATTCGTCCCTGACTGGACTATAATATCTGCTATTAATTGAATTAAGTTATGATTTGTGTGTTTGTTTGATTTGTTTGTAATGTTTATGTTACTGTTTGATTCATCCAGGTGTTCCAAACTGTCAGCACAACCTCTGGAACTTGATGACTGTAGCTGAACAGCACTACACGAGGTACTGATGCAAAGCACAAGCATGTAAAAAGACAGTAGAATTCAAACTGTATAGAAAGAGAAACAACACAATATTTATACTTTGTAAATTATAATATACTATACTATAAAAATAAATCGAGGATTTCTTGAGCGCTTGTACTTTCGGTTTGAGAAAACTGGTTTAAGTCCAATTTTATTGAAAACAAGTACATATCTTTTACATTTTGGGTTAGTATTTGTGAATTTACGTTGATTGAATGTGAATTAGCTTGTTGTTAGTAACTATGCTGGTTTTCCGGCCAACCTTTAATGGACGATGTGGGGATCTGAAAACAAAAGGTGTGATTCGATTGGCTGAACTCGTAAACCATAGATCACCCTTGTTACCCTGATAAAACAACATGATTGGATATTCCCAACATGATTGAAAAATGGCGGATGTATGTTTACATATTCATCGCATTTTCGGCCAATTCTTCAAAATCTACGGGATTAACCACCTTCTGATGCTGTATGAAGATAAACTTGTACATTCCTTCAATGAAACTAAAACTATTTATCCGTATGTTTGTGAATGTGATACACAATACGATAAAAAGTTAGAAAAATCTGTGTTGGATTTATTTGACAGTCTATAAAACATATATATTGTTGTTTATTTTGGGTTAAGATCTTTTGTTTATACAGCTCATTCATTTCACTATCAGACTTAGTTTAGAGTAAGTTATTTACATTTGCCGTTTCTACGTGATAACTATTTAAAGTAGCCCATGTGTGAAAAATGGATAAAAACCAACATGATTGAGGATAAAGATCAACATGATTTATCTTTTAAAGTGGGTACTGACCAACATTGAATTTTCATTGATGCACTGCAGTGCGAATTTAATATGTAGCTTCACTATTGGAAGAATAATGGGATGACCCCAACACGTACGTAGGAGTAGATAACTCTATGAAGTATTTATCGGAAAATATGTCCCTTTTTTCAACTTCGTGCAAATTTGTAAGTTTACGTTCAAAGTATTAACCTATAATATCTAAGTGCATGTTCATATTGCTGTGATACTTTGCGTACTTGTCAACCGTCTTGACCACAACATCTGCACTCTATCAAGCATGTTGTTGAATGTTATGCCCAATTTGGACTAATGTACTTAGAAATACAAACGTTTACAGTTTATGTACACAATTTTAACCTCTAAGACATGTATCTTTGATACTTTGCATACTTTATCACCATCATGACGCCATGACCTCCACATGAATAGGCAACTCTATCAAATATATACTGAGTACATCTAGAAACGCAACACTGGGTTCTACTGTCAATATTTGTTCAATCTGATGATGGACAATCAAACTACAATAATTTTACTTGATGCTGTTTTATTCCATTATCAATACATCTGTAACATTTTATCACATAGAGCTACATTTAGGTGCAGAGCAGTGTTTTGGTGTATAGTGCGGCCGAAAAATAACGGAACATAAATATAGTGCGACCGAAAAATAACGATTTTTCTATAAATTAGCTAATTTTTCGGAATCGTTGTTTTATGTCAATATGTAAAGTTGATTACTTATTCATGATGAGCAACAAGTTGTTGAACACTGTCGGCAGCAGTTGTGAGCCTGATCTGGAGCTGTTTCACGCTGTCTTATTCATCCTGTGGGAGGCTTGTTACACATGCATGACCTGAACTTAGGCTGTCGCAAATGGTGCCAGTGTGTTGGTAGTGTGTCTCTAGATGCAAACTCCTGTTAAACATCTCTGCCATAAGCATCCGGACAATCATGGCATTTTTATTCCTGAACATATGCCATTTCTTTTGTGATTTTCTTTTTATTAGCAAACTTTACAAAAAGTTCGATTCAATTTATACCAAGATTTATCATGCGTAATTGGTGCACGTGGAAATCATGCTTTTTGTGATTATATCGGTGCACGGGATTTACGTAACACGATCGATAAAAGTTGGATGATGGCCAAGTTTCTACAAGATTATACAACATTACTACACAAAATTCAAATATACATGTATAATGCAAGTAAGAAAAAAATGGGAATAAAACCGTTGCGTTTCTAGATGTACTAAGTATATATTGAAATTATGTCCCCTTTTTTAAATTAGAAATACAATTTCGCACCATTCAAGACATGCTCACAGTGTTTAGCCTGGTCCCAATAATTCACTGTTCCTATTCCCGGTGAATTTTGCACATTTAGATACATGTGTTAAATTTACCTGTCTTGACTTATTATGAATTTTACCAACATATAGCAGAAAAAAGTATTTAACTAGAAATATGTCCACAGGACACGGATGCCCCCGCTAAAAGCTGTCATCAGACATCTAAGTATAAAGCTATGCAAATGGAATAACTTGAAACAAGTTTGTAATTGCTTAAATGTGACATTGAACAGCAGACAAGAGCTGGGTCTGTAAGTGTGACCTTTACATTTGAGTCAGGGTTTAATTAGTGCGAATGTAACCAAGTAATTTTAAAATCCAGAACGAAATAACAAAAAAAAACAAAGCAGACCAGAAGCGTATACTTGTGCCTTTTAACTTTTAATCTCTAAGTATGACCTTGACCTTTGCGTTAGGGACCTAGGTTTTGCGCATGTCACCTCGTCTTGATGATGTGAACATTTGTCGCAAGTAATATAAATATAAAATAAGAAATGACATAGTTACAGATCTGACATGAATCACATGCCTATTTGAGAATTTTAACTTTTGATCTCTAAGTGTGACCTTGCCCTTTGAGGTAGGGACCTGGGTCTTGCGCATGACACCTCGTCTTGATGATGTGAACATTTGTGGCAAGTAATATTAATATAAAATAAGAAATGACATAGTTACAGAGCTGACATGAATCACATGCCTATTTGAGCCTTTTTACCTACGATCTCTAAGTGTGACCTTTACCTTTGAGCAAGGGACCTAGGTCTTGCGCATAACACGCCGTCTCGATGTGGTGAACATTTGTACCAAGTGTTGTAAATATCCAATAAGAAATGACATAGTTACAGAGCGGACATGAATCACATGCCTATTTGAGAGTTTTAACTTTTGATCTCTAAGTATGACCTTGCCCTTTAAGTTAGGGACCTGGGTCTTGCACATGGCACACCACCTTGATGTGGTGAACATTTGTACCAAATATTATAAAATATCCAATAGGAGATGACAAAATTACAGAGCGGACACGAATCACATGCCTATTTAAGCTTTTTAACCTTTGACCTCTAAGTGTGACCTTGACCTTTAAGCTAAGGTTATGGGTTTTGTGCATGACACATTGTCTTGATGTGGTGAACATTTGTACCCATTTTTGGTAGGCGTAAGCCTCTCTATACTACCATTGCCCATTTCTTAATGCAACCTGGACCGCCTTTAGGCTGCTATGTGAATCCGCATTCAAGTAGTTCCAGAAACTGTCAACATTCCCAATATTTATTGTGAAACTGTTCATTGAATCGATATTTTTGCAGATAATCACTCAGCCGGGGAGATATCGAACTTGTTTCGTAATATGAAAATGAAGTGTTCATCAAATGTCCCAGCCGTATAGCTATTTTTAGAAACTTCAGACCAGGGTCACGTGATGGTTTTATCAATTAATCGTATATCGTTATGTTATGCAATCATATGGTGTGGCTATTCTAGCCGCTTTCTAGAGATGTCTAACGCTGTGATGGAAGTGATTACAAGACGGTACTGTAGAATCTGATAAATAGGGGCGCAGTATTATTTTAAAGCCACTTTTGATATACGCATTCAATACACGTATTACATATACATCAATATGCCCCTTTTTACAATTATTTAGATACCCTAGATGCCTATATAGTCACATATGCCTATTTTGACATTCAAGACAAGATCGGCAGTAAGAAAACAAACATTAAACGTGTAAAGTCGTTTAAGCTTTAGTAGCAGCAACAAGATCGCCTCCCATCAGCACGCTTAGTGCTTTGATTATTAAATGTCCTAAAAGCATGTGCTATAGACTGGGTGTGAAATGTCTTACATCGGGTATGCTCATAAACCTGCTACCACAATTCATGAGCACACTTCTTTAATGTACAATTATTTGTACCTTGAGAATCCCATTGGCAAGATTTCAATTTGTAATGTTGGTTTTTATCCACAATCATGTTGGCCAGTATCCTAATAAATTTAACAATCACGTCGGTCAGTATCAGATTTTGAAAAATTGAAACGTCCAAATCATAGTTTACACAACTGCCGATACTTCCCAAATGATATTCATTACATAGAGTCCAATAAATGAGTTTTACAATGTTTTTAAGTACAAAACTCATTCTCAAATGCAAAATCCACACATTCTTTAAGGCTTTACATAGTGAAAAATATTACCTATATGCAAATTGTTTAGTGCAAATAGTACATTTTCTTCATATGTTGATTATGGAATATTGAAATAAACAATCTGGATAGTTTATATGGAAAATATTGCAAAAACAATGTACTTATCACATTTTTCATGTCGGCCATTTTTCATTCATGTTGGGAATATCCAATCATGTTGTTTTATCAGGGTAACAAGGGTGTAGATACAAGTTCGTAATGCATAGTTACAAGAGCGTAAAACATAGTTACGAGCGTAAATCATAGATACGACATTCGTATTTACGGTCGAAAACATGGGTTGTAGTTCGTAAACATAGGTTTACGCTCGTAAACTATGGTTCACGTTCGTAAACTATAGTTCACGCTCGTAAACATGGGATAACGGCCGAAATATATATTTTTATCGAGAAACATAGTTTTTCGACCGTAAACATGGGTTCACGTTCGTAAACTATGGTTTACGCTAGTTATCCTATGTTTTCTTTCGAAAAACCTAGTTTTTCGAACGTGAACATGGGTTTACGTAATTATTGGACAATTTACTTGCAATAACCATATTTTACGAACAACAACCTATGTTTACGGGCGTGAACTTGGGTTTACGAGCGTAAACCATAGTTCATGAACGTGAACCTATGTTTACGTTCGATAAACTAAGTTTCTCGGACATAACTATCAATTTCAGTCGTTATCCTATGTTCACGAGTGCGAACCCATGTTTACGCTCGTAAACCCATGTTCACGTTCGTAAACCCATGTTCACGGGCGTAAACCCATGTTTACGGTCGAAAACACAGGTTAATGTTCGTAAACTATGGTTTACGCTTGTGAACCGGGGTTCACGAGCGTAAACATAGGATAACGGCCGTAAACATAGGATAACGGTCGAAATTCATAGTTCAATCGAGAAACCTAGTTTATCGAACGTAAACCCATGTTCACGAGCGTGAACTATGGTTTACGACTGCTATCCAATGTTTTCGCTCGAAAATACAGGTTAACATTTGTAAAACCTGGTTTTACGTTCGTAAAACCTAGTTTATCGACCGTAAAACCTAGTTTTACGACCGTGAACATGGGTTTACGCAATTATTGGACATTTGGCTTGCCATATACATAACGTGCCGTGGTTTATTTGTCGACTTTCCACGACAACAACAATTAATGCGAAGCCCGTTGACCGGGTGGAAGTGATGAATTCTCTAAAGAACTCAGCTTAAATTGTCATGTATTTGGCTTTTGACTTGGGTTTTTTAGCAATGACAATGCGTGATCAGTAATGACACAAACTTGATCCCCGGTGCTACTCGTGAAGACGAAGGCAAACACGTTTCAAATGCAGCAATACATACCTGTAGCTATCCCCGCAATGTTACACATTATCACCCACCTTGTGAGGTGAACAACTGTTAAAAATAAATTAATATGGAATAGTGTTACTGCCAATGAACCCATAGGCAACATCATGCTATACACATGTTGGCCCAGATACTATTCAGAATCAAACTGTTTCGATTTGCGAAGTATTGCCCAGTAATATAATCTTGAAGATAAAATAACTTTGTCTAAACATCGTCGGACCCCACGTCTGCCAAGGACTGCTACGCTACTCATCTAGTTGCAGTATTAAAACATGGGTTCCGACGACGGTTTGTTACTGTACAAGTTGTTTTACGAATACGCGCATGCAATTTTGATCATGTCTTATTACAATGCTGTAGATTCTGTGAACTATTTGAACAATATGTACAATGTACGTGTAGATGAGACGTTTTATGAAATATATAATGTAAGAAATATCAAATAAAATTAATAACATCGATGATAAATGAAGCAAACATGTTCAAAACTCTTTAATAATAGTTGATGCCAATTATTGCAATAGGGACCTAAACTGCAGTTACAACGTTCGCAATAAATTACAATATAAGATGCTTAACAATATTACGTACCTTTCGTTCTAGTTATCATAATTATAGTATAATTAATATACAATCAGTGTTTTTTTACTGGTTGTGTTCGGATGTACGTTCGGCTACTACAATTTATCTAAAGCTAAACGGAACTGACCTATAAAACAATAGGGACTTACATATCTTAATATCTGATTCCATGACAACAGTGAACAATTACGTAATTTATTTAAGATAATATGCCTGCTATGCAGTATGAACGAGGGGTGTTCAATAAAGACGCGAACAAAAATGCAGCTGTCTCATTAATTCACTAGCTGTGTATGAAGTTGATCATGATTCAATGCAACTTTCCGATCGAGTTCCATTCATAGCAAAACATGTCAGAAGGTGAATCTATGCTATACGTAATGACGTTTCGGTGAAGTTGGGCTGTGGTAACCATAGTAACGTTACAGTTCTTCTTACTTTTGCACCATGTTTTAGGGTGCGCCGATCTATTGTCCGACTAAGTTTCAGCAATTATGGACACATAATAAAAATCTCAGAGCCTGTTTTTGAACATTATGAACACTCCTCGTACGTGTACCAATGCTCCACATAACTCAGGATAACTCAGGATGCTGTTTACTTGTTTCAAAAGTTACATTCCTGCTGAAGACTTAATAAAGTCGAAATATTGAAGTTTGTTTTGTTTTAAGCAATTTATGAATGCTCCACATATGAATATAATGATTTGTACTTGTATACTAGCATTCACATCACGATAAAGTGACATTGGTGAGTTCAATGCGTAAACATTTCAACATGTCCATGAAGTCTCCAAAAAGAAGTATTGTTTGCTTTATCCTTTCCGCTACCATAGCGTACTAATGCAGACTGACCGGGATGGCTATTTCGGCCTTCCGTAGTTTTCGATCTAAATGCCCAAATTCGGGAATTTTGCTGTCATGGGTACACAGGCATCCCAGACTAAAGGATATTACGGGCCCAAGGTCGTACACAGGTTTTTGGGCCGCTGGTCCCCTTTAAAGAGGGCTTTGAACGTAGATTTTCCAAAACTGAAATTACTGGTCCTACCCACCATTGCGGTACGATTCCCTGTGGGATTGCATTTACATTAAGCGCCAAAAAGTTTGTATTTTTCTATAGAAGGAATATAAGGCTAGACGAAGGGGTCAGGATCAGTGCCCTAAAGGGGCCAAAAAGGGGTCCAAAAGTAGGCCTACCAAGCTAAAAAAAAAGGTTTTCGCGCAAGGGTCACCGTCACATCGTCATTTCCAGTGACCTTTAGTCGAAATGTTGGCAATTTTTTCTACTTTCACTTTGGGGCAGGTGTGTAGCATCCGGATGTATCGAGTTTTTATCAGTGCTCTTTAATAATACATGCTTGAATGTCTTGATGTAAACACCTATCCGTATATACTAGTAAGTTTTGTCCCAAGCAGAATTACTGATATGCATGGTCTATAAATAGTAAATAGAAATCAGTCTATTTATTGACCGGGAGGTAGACACATGCTGTTCATTCAGAAGTATGGTACGGTCTCAATTATATTGCGGTCAACGTGAAATTTCGGATGTTTTTGCTTTCTTCCGCATGAAATAAAACTATTTTGCATGACCGGTTTACATCCGCATAGGTAGTTACGCAACATTACAGGCTGACCAGTTTACTATACCAAAGGTGGCGCCGCCTGGCAGTGGTGTAGGAAGAAAAGTAGTTTCATCAACTAAACTATGAGCGATTGTAGAAATGTGTGTATAAATATAGTTGTTCCAGCTTGTGAGGATGGCAGAGTGATCCAGGGTCCACTGGGCCCACTTGTGTCAGATTCTGGTTGCCATCCATTTAATAAAAGATATAACTTACAACTTCATTCAAAATCACCCTCCAAGTCTCACTCACATTTTATCTTTGGCCTAAACATGGCCGCATGGGGCAGTGGCCTAGAGGAAGGGCTTGTGCTTTGGGATCGAGAGGTCCCGGGTTTGATCCCTGTCTGTGCCACTGCCCAATATCTCTGAGCAAGAATAACCCACAATGCTCCACTCGACCAAGGTGTGAATTGGTACCTGTGAGGGCAGTGTATGTACATTTTCGATATTCCTGGGCGCCGTATCTCCATGTTTGCTGCACCACAATCCATGAGAGAAATAGTCTCGCCAGGGAGACTCTAAAGCAGGTTTTCTAAGGAAGCCCAATGACCAGGGGAAGTTAAATGTCAAAGAGTGGCTGAATTCCTGACAGCGACCCTTGAAAACTGGTAATTTTTTTAAATAGCTCACCCGAGCATGAATTCCTTACAGTTGTAGAACCATTGTGATAGGTCTAGGTCCCTAATCAAAATTTTGTTTCATATGAAAACCGTAAACTAACAATAAATACATGGACAATGAGTAGATACATTTATTTACATCTATACATGACAAGATATGCAAATAGAAAACAAAATTATTTGAAGCAATGGCCTCACAAAATAATTCAATAATAATTCAAAGTTCAAATCCATAATGTAGTCTTAAAGCATTTTTTTCTACACATGTCACATTTAGCTTCTGTGGGTCTTGGGAATATAGTTTTTCAGTTTTTTATTTTCAAGATTTTAGGCCATTGGCCCATGAATCACATATATAACCAGTTCCAGAAGTCCACAAAATTCCAAATATCACAGATTCCGACATAAAACAAATGAAGGCAGTAGCAGCAACATCCAACAGAGACTAGAATGGATAAGAACGTCAGCAACCGTCCTCCCTGAAATGTAAATCAAAACAATATAACTATACAGTTTGTTCTCAAAATTTGAATTCATATCAAGTTTCATATGAGCTATGTACGTAGTCGACAATTTTTATTTCTTTCTCTAAAACCTTCATTATATATCAGAAAGATTAGAACAAAAGTAGACACCTCTGGATTTTAATATGAAATGTTTCGGTCTTCAGTAAAATAAAATAATAGTAACTTAGACATTGAGAACCAACTTTTTTATCACCCTGTAAATATGGTCACTTATAAGAGTATTTCAGCCACCAGATAAGCACTGAGTTAGCTTTCATGAAAAGTTTCACTTTAACAACACAGGTGACCGTTATGCATGATACACAGTCTTACGGTGATGAACAATTGTGCCAAGTTATTAGAAATTCCTACAATAGACGACAAAGTTACTGTCCAGGCAAACTTAATTATTGCCATTTTGGTCCTTTGAACTCCAAGTTTGACCTTTGAGATATCGACAAGATGTTTTGGCATGACACCATGTCTCATGGTGGTAATTATGCCAAATTGAATGAAAAGTTACGGTTTGATAGTAAAAGCTTACTCAGTTAATAAAAGCTTATTTACAGTGAGTAACTGGCATATCAATTTTCGTTATGATCCAGAATTATAAATCATCATACATTTTTAATGTGGATGATTGTGAACGAACACTTCTAGGTGTTGTTTGGGCACTAGACATTATTGATGAATGTTGAATGGATTCCTCTAGAATATCACAAACATCTTGAACTGAGGTCAGAGCTTCTTCACCCGCTTGAACTGAAACACAATATATAACAAGAGATGTTTGTATAACATGTACGCCCCCCATGGCAGCCCAATAGTCAGACATGGTAAAGGTCAGAGACATTGACCTACTGACATCACAAGAGCTGTCCACGAACAGCGCGCTCCACTATTCGCAGCGCCATGCTAGGATAGTACAATCATTATATATTCAAAACAAAATGCTTCATAACAGCAGCATTACCCTCAGTTATGTAGAGGTTGGGGCTTCTAAGTCGAAAAGGGGGATAATTTGGACAAATTATGCAGGACTGTTACCTACTCATGTGTAGGTCCTCTAGGTCATGATGGCAAATAAATAAGCATTTCTTAGTAAAAAACGGGGCGTAATTTCAACAAAATGCTCAATAGTTATCTTCTCCTGTGTAGGGGTTAGGTTCATGCTGGTGAACAAGTTTGCGAAGTATCAAAGCAATATATCAATGCACTTTGAAGATATAAGAGGTTAAAAAACCTGTACCTAAACTTTAACATTTGCATTTTCAAGTCAAACAGGGGGCATAATTTCAACAAAATGCTTGATAGAGTTACCTACCCATGTGTAGGGGTTGGGGTCATGATGGAGAACAAGTATGCATAGCAATATATGAATGCACTTTGAAAATATTAGAGGTGAAAAAACCTGTACCTAAACTTTAACATTTGCACTAAGTTTAAAAAAGGGGGCATAACTTCACCAAAATGCTTAATAGAGTTACCTACCCCTGTGTATGGGTTGAGGTCATGATGGTGAACAAGTATGCAAAGTATCAAAGCAATATATCAATGCACTTTGAAAAACCTGTACCTAAACTTTAACAATTTTGCATTTCCAAGTCCAAAAGGGGGCATAATTTCAACAAATTGCTCGATAGAGTTACCCACCCCTGTGTAGCTGTTAGGGTCATGATGGAGAACAAGTATGCAAAGCAATATGTAAATGCACTGAAAATATTTGAGGTAAAAAAACTTGTACCTAAACTTTAATATTTGCACTAAGTTGAAAAAAGGGGGCATAACTTCACCATAATGCTTAATAGAGTTACCTACCCCTGTGTATGGGTTAGGGTCATGATGGTGAACAAGTATGCAAAGTATCAAAGCAATATGTCAATGCACTTTGAAGATATTAGAGGTTAAAAAACCTGTACCTAAACTTTAACATTTGCATTTCCAAGTACAAAAGGGGGCATTATTTCAACAAAATGCTCGGTAGAGTTACCCAACCCTGTGTAGGGGTTGGGGTCATGATGGAGAACAAGTATGCAAAGCAATATGTGAATGCACTTTGAAAATATTTGAGGTAAAAAAAACCTGTACCTAAACTTTAACATTTGCACTAAGTTGAAAAAAGGGGGCATAACTTCACCAAAATGCTTAATAGAGTTACCTATCCCTGTGTATGGGTTAGGGTCATGATGGTGAACAAGTATGCAAAGTATCAAAGCAATATGTCAATGCACTTTGAAGATATTAGAGGTTAAAACTTTAACATTTGCACTATTTGCACTAAGTAGAAAAAAAGACATAATTTCAACAAAATGCCTGATACAGTTACCTACTCCTGCATATGGGTTGGGGTCATGATGGTGAACAAGTATGCAAAGTATGAAAGCAATATCTCATAAGACTTAGAGAATATAAGAGGTTAAACAAGACAGCGTTCAATAAACGCTTATGCCCCCTGTGGAAGCCTTGTCTATAAATAAGTCAAAAATTAGGTCAAGGTGAAGGTCAAAATGGGGTTAGGTGATACAGGTGTGTGGAGAGTGTTCATATACAACATCCATGCAAGTATAAAAGCTTTGTAGCAAGCCATATTAATGCTAGAAGAAACGGTCAATTTGGGTTAACCAGGACGGACGGACGGACAGGTGAATCACTATATGCCTCCCGATCTATCGATACGGGGGCATAAAAACCTGTACCTAAACTTTAACAAAAGTGTTACGCCGACGCTCGGGTGACTGCAATAGCTCTCCAATAGTGGAGCTAAAGATCAATAGGGTTTATTTACTGTTGATGACCAACCTCTTATCTACTCCATTGTGAAACAAAATTTCCATTGCATATTTTTACAATGATTTTGTGGTCAAAAGGGGATCTGTACAAACTTTAGAGACAATGTTTTATGTTGCAAAGAATTTAACTTTTTCTGTGATTTTGAAGTTTTCAAGGCAGACACTGGAAATCCTGGACAATTATTTGACATTCCACAAGGACCGTATGACAAAATAAGCACAAGTTGCTTCCCTTGATTAATCCAGACAAAACCCATTTACCATGACTTTATATGTTTACAGATGTTATATTTAAGAAATAATGAATATGTACATGTGTTTTAACATAGAATAAAGCACAGTCAATGTTTTATCGTAGAATAAAGCACAGTCACAAATTCAGATGCGTAGCAATTAAATCATGAGTGCATAGCATAAATGATTTAATATACGCATCCGAACAAGCCAAATATCATTATGCCTACATCCCGCTTTGCCATTCATATGATCAAATATTCCTGCAATAAATTGCCATATGCTTCAAGCAGCAACATTTAATGTATTACTTGATTGGATGATTAAGCCATGACAGACTGTAATAGAACTATTTACCTAACACTGATGTTATATCTTCTGATTTGTTTACTACTGTGTCTCTGCTAGTAGATTCTCTATTTAAAGATGAATATGATGCACGTATGGCTCGTAAATTTTGTAACAACTGAAATTGGAAAGAAAAATTTATTAAATATAATTATATTTAACGAAGGGTAAAATAATCCCTGTTCCCATTGTTTTCATAAACAGCACAACAATATAAAAAATGTATTACAACATATTTTACTTATTGGTTGAAAAGAATTAGCTACTCGTATCATATGAACCTGTTAAAACATTATGTTAGTCAGGTGACCCTGTTATGCAATAAACTGTTAACATTTGACAAAGCAACTGACATTTTATACCTGAGAAATAGCTGTTAACCCAAATATGCAGTCCATCTGCTTTTCTTATTTTAACAATTTGGGAGAAAGACCTGTTAAAGATGCAAACTCAGATGAGTTAAAGAGGCCAAAGATGCATTAAATCCACCCAGGAGTCATCTTACTTGATAGTTTGTAAGCCTTAAGGCTGGGAATACTAGTATAAAGTTATAATCCAACAAATGCATTTGTTATGACTCTGATACAAACTTTGATTCAAAACTTTAATTTTGAGCTGCAACACCAGAGCAATTATAGGTGACTGTAACAGTCCTCTTTAATCTTTGATTAGTTCAGCTGATTATGTTAAAATAATCTATAATGCCTTATTACACTGACTTCAACAAGAGATATTAACTTACGAAGATCGCAAGCACCAGACAGAATGATACCAGAATTTGAAATATGAAATTTATTACTTAACATATAGCAAATGAAATCAGAAAATACCACCTTAGATTTTAAGATTGTACTGGGATGACTTTACCTGAATAAATTGCTGTAATAGTTTGTGCACTCTTTTAAATGCTGGTCCCAGCTGTGTAAGGTTTGGTGGTGACTTGTTACACCAATGACTCATTTCATTCTCATAGCAGTAAGTGAAGCCGGTAACCAGCTGTGATAATTCTGATAGAACTAAACTAATTGTTCTGCAGACGGTTTCCAGCTTGTTTTCCTCTGTAGGTTGGTAATCATGCTAAAATGAAATGTTGTTGAAATTTTCGAATGTATCATTTTTTTTAAAAATAGAACAGAAACAAAAAGAAACCATTATAAGAATCTTGTTATAAAATATACCTAATAGGGGATCACAATAATGTATGTTGCTAAATCACTCTGTTTCTTAATATTTAGACCTTATGTCGTCTTCTAAGGAGATGTAACACTAAAATTGCTTTACATAATTTTGTAGTACTGATAGCATGAGTTCGAAATATCGAGAAACAGAGTGATTAAGCAATAAACTATTATTAGGGTTGTCAAAATGTTAAGAAACAATAAATTATTGAAGAGAACTAAAATATTATATTATTTTCCAGTGGTCAAGAGGCCACAGCAACAATATGTTATCTTCAAAAAGTGTTCATCTTTCATTGTATTGGTAGGAATAACAGTATTTTCAAAATTAACCTAAATGCATATATACGAATAGCACAGTAACACTGTTATGTTGGGGCGTGTTAATCCACTGTGCGATTTGATCTATATTTTTGGTATGTAATAAATATTTATGTTACAGAAGAAATGTATTACATAGAATTGTCAGTATCTTTGAATTCAGTACACCAAGAATTAGTTATAAAGCATACCAGTTTCTTTAGATCTTCAAGAAGAGCACACTGTCTGGTTATATCATCTCCAAGTTTTAAAGCAGCTGTTTGTATATCCTGAATGTCAGGTTTGGATGATCTAGAAGGTAAAGGTAAAATAATATATTACAACACATTGCACACAACTTTATGTCCCAAGTTTCAACAAGCTCCCCATATTCATAGAATGACAAAGGGACAAGTGTTACACCTGTGCATCTCCATCAATGCAATACTGTTAAATAATTATTTTTCCTGGGAGTTGAATTTTTGTTGATTTCGTACTTGCACTTGACCATGAAATCTAATTCCGTCCATTAATCGATCTCTAAAATATTGAACATTGATTTATCGTTTCATATTTGGTGATCCACAAATTTATGACCCCACAAAAATGCACTTTTTTCAAATTCCACAAAATTCAATACCCAGGAAAGTATGTATAGTACATTATCATAAATGTAATGAAATTCGTTTCCGAAATCAAGAACTTTCATGATGATAGATGGATTCAATTTATATTAGACATATAAGCTGAGGATAAGAAAGTTTACAGGTCACACCATGCCATTTTTGTGTTTAAATCATTTCCTCGTCTTATAATAATAAATAACATTCAAGGCTTAAAATGTGCAAAAATAATTGTATTGACTAGAATTTCTTTCATTGTACCGACATCAATGAAGTATGTGTATAAACGTCTTTACCCACTGTAGGCCAATGACAATTAACATTACCCGAGTTGTCAATCAAGTACTTACTAGTATAAACATTGGTAAACAGTAAATTATAGCACATTTTCCAATATCACTTGAAATCCTCTGACAAGCAACCTCCAACAAACATTAAGGTAGAGTGAGCCCTGCTCTGGTGTAATGTCAATTTATTTTTGAATAAATACATTTAAAACAGAATTTAAGTCAGAAGAACATTTAACATAAATAAGTCTGTGCTTGGGTTTGAAATTGTTTATGTATAATGTCTGTGGTATTAACTTACCTTTCACCAGATTTCCATTTAGATTCTACTTGCTTCTGTAAATCTGGTGGTAGTAATGATAATTTGGCAGTAAATGTGGATTCTATATTACTATGGCTACATAATGTATTTATATATGTAAGGTCATGTGACATCTGTTCTTCCAATGGCACAGCTTCACTGAAATAATAAACATACAATGGTATTAAGCCAATCAACATTAACTTCTACATTGAGATGGGACCTATGGTTTAAACGATGATCGGATATACATAATCAATGATTTATCAAATGACCCTGACATTTTGATCATCAATTTTTTTCTAAGTACAAGGAAAATGACTCATCCGATTAATTTCGATAATCAATTAGTAAACCCTAAATTGGGATCCATTGTGTAAGAAAAACGCTTCTGCTTTACAATGACACTATGTAACAACATACTTCCCAAAAGGAGCCTGTAGAACACAAAATAACAAATGAAAAATACCGGGTAGCAACCGGTAAGTTATTTTCTGAAATGTTTGAGTAACGAGAGATTAAATATTCAAACTTGAATACCATATTACAAAATACTTCACATCACTCAAGGTATAACTGACAAGGGGTTCCACTAGCTTCTGAATATGAAACTTCATATTGATACTTTTGACTTAATTTTACTATTTTGTAGGCAAAACACCCATGCATTAAAGAGAAATGACCCTTCAAACCAAAATTTTGAGGGTCGAAATGTGGCTAATTGAAAATTTCAAGGGTCAAAACCCCTACTTTCTAGTCAAATGGAACCCCTGACTGACAGAAGGTATGTACCTGACCAAACCTGGATCACGGAACAATTTATTTTTAGGATCTTCAGCAGCATCTGCCGTACATACAAGATCTATTAAATGTTCCATAAATACTGATTGTCTTCCAGCTGGTACAACACCCTGCAAAAAAACCAAATTACGAAAATTTGAAAATCTAAACAGTACTTTCAATTTGTAAACATTTTTATAAGGCAAATTGATATAAAAGAAACATGACACTAGAAGGGTTTTTGACACAAAAACATAAGTCTTCCACAAGGCGTAATAAAATTATCAGACTTACAATTCCTGACAATATGCATAACTACGCTTGATACGAAGCATTCCTGTGAAGTTTCATTGAAACTGAACCAGTGGTTAAGGGGAACAAGCCCGGACAAACTTTGTGACATACAGACATCCAGCACAAAATCAATATGTCTCCCGCACTCTATGTAGGAGACATGGATCTCTTCTGATTGCAACAAACCATGTTTGTGAACTCAAACTATAACACTGCTGCTTGCAGCAAAAATATCAACCCAAACTGAAAGGCACAACTTGGGCTGTGGATTAAGGGTGGGTAACAGAGATGGGTACCATTCTTTTAAAAAGTAATTAATTAATTACAATTAAATTGGACATTTTCCAATTAAATTACAATTACATTACATGAATTTTATAAAAGTAATTAATTAATTACAATTATTTTGGACAAAGTAATTAATTATAATTAATTATTTTTATATTAAAAATGGCGGAATAAGACTTTTACAAATATGACTCACGATCTAAGATCGGATCTTGGAACATATATGACAATGTTTAAACATAAATTGATCATGCTGATAATCACAAAGAAATGTTTCAGTGAATGAGAATACAAGTCCTTGCAAAATACACTGCAAATTGCATTTAACTTGGAAATTTATTTATCTGAACAGTTGCAAGTTGTTAAAAACCATTAAGTTTTGTTATTGTTAGGTACAAAATTCTGATTTAATAAATAGTGTTCAATTTTAAATGCTTTAAAATAGTGTATTCAAACATGGATGATTTTTTAAAAATATATACAAACAAATTAATGTTTTATGCCTGTACATTTAAATACAACAGAAATAAACAGAGATTAATTGAATTTAATTGACCATTATATGTCTTTTTGATTGTGTAATTAATTAATTACAATTAAAATAATTGAATTTGGGCTTAATTAATCATTATTTTCAATTATTTGAAAAAGTGTAATTAATTATAATTAATTAAATTGTATTTGTACCCATCCCTGGTGGGTAATCACATGCCTTGTATCATAATCACAATGAGTATTTTTTAACAGCAGCACCCATGGTGCTTAAAGGCTTACTGGTAATTGTTTTTCAACTTATTACTACATGTATATTTGAAAACATTTTTTACAGACTGTGTTACAGCCAACATGCTGCTGATTCCAACAATTTTATCTTACTGTTATGTAGCCATTTTTGATCTTCTGATACTCCTTACGATAAACCGTGTTTTGATTTTGAATTGAACTTCCACTGTGTTTAGGAAATTGCCATTTTTGAATGTCGACACAGAACAACTAAAACAACTCACCCGAATCAGATCAACATCATCATATCTACATAATCCCAGGTTAGAAGCCACGAACAGCAACCCTGAAATATTGGATTATTATAGCTATATATCACTAACGCTATCAATCCTGGCAAATATGTACGTACCATCAAACAGTCAAACTTAACCAATAACAAGAGCGCCACAAAACAAGTTCCATGCTTGACTAAGGCACTTAGTCAGTGAAACTGCTTTTCTATTGTAGAAATGCCAAGTTGAATTGATTTGGTAAAAATTTATGTACAATGTAAACAAGCACAAATATATATATAACTATTTTTTATATATTCTAAATAATTTAAAATACAAGCTAGCATTAAGTAAAGTTGAACATCCATTATGTTACAAGCAGTAAGTTCATATTATATTTCAAATCATACAACTTAATAAAGTCTGACTAACGTTGTATCCTGGAGTCCATCTTTGATTCCACTGAGGCATATTCTGGATCTAGAATTTCATTGAGCTTTGAATCAAATCTACAAAGAATAAAACAATAATACTACAAATTAGTTTTCATTTTTTTAACATATCTTAGTCTGTAAATGCTACAATGTATTGACCATGCTCAGCCTATGCTTGAAAGCCTTGAGCTAAATTTGACCATATAACTTTAAGGTAGACCCGTGGTGGGAAAACTGAGTTCATGTTACGATGTAGTATTGAGTTTGAGAGTATGGAATAAGAAAATTAAAAGCCTGGTGGGAGAAAGGTGAGTACAGTCAACATAGGCTAGCTAGTGATTGATTTTGTGAAGCATTACAAGGGAGTTATGGGTTCTACAATGGTCAGGGTTTTCCATTGTAGGGTACTAAACAACTGAGTCACACTGTTATATGGGAGTACCGGTAGTCATTAAGAATTTTAATGGCCAGTGACCTTTTACTCCATTATTTAAGGGTCTGACTGATGTTGTGGCCAGAGACATACATTTCAAGTACTAGTATTAGAAAGTAGACACGTTTTTCTATTTGGTTCACAGCATATAAACCTAATCACTGTATCATTCCTTGTACATGTAAGTAAATAAGTAAGTAAAGACTTTATTTAACGAGGCTAAATATTTGGTTTCCTAATCTTCCATGTCACATTGTGGCCCTCCTTTTGAGGCTAAGCCTAAATAAATCAACTTGCATGAATTATTGCGAGCAAAAGCACCTGTAATTTCCAGTCACTGTATCATCATTCTGTATGACTTATTGGGGAAACTATACAATTCAATATGTATGACTTCTAGCGATAACAGGAAATGAAAAGTTAGATGATAAAAGCTTATATTTAAGTTAACATACTTCGAAAAAAGCCACTGCAATAATCTAATTCTGGCTTCTCCAGGTTTAAATATTAATTCACTGATCCATGAATCTTCTACACCCTCAGTATAAGGACAACCAAGTTGCTGAAAATTAAACGTGTTTCTTTCATGATTAAATAAATCAAGAAATAATCATCATTGTAAATCTTAATACCTGAAAATGGAACTTAAGCATGGTTAATAATAACAGATACTGATTGTTTTACGTAGTACAAATATATCTAGACCTGAATGAAACCATTTCCCGTCAATCCTAATACATTGTTGCATTAAAGAGCATATTCATGTGAGGGTTGGAAAACTGTGCTTTGTTCCTGTTGTTTTTCTTATAGTTCAACCATGCATTCTCCCCCCAATTGATCAGACTCAGGTCTGAAACCAGTTCCCAGTCCCACTGATCACTCTAGTTTTTACCCCTGCACTGTAAACTATTTAACCATATTGTATGACGATGCCCCAGGGTGGGACGAAACATATTACAATTAAGTTAAACAAGAGGGCCATTGACCCTAAAGTGCTCACCTGATGACTAGCAGTTTAGGCAGAATCAGTATTTGTTATGATATATGACCTTGATATTTTATTTAGATGTTAAGTGACACACTTTGTGGCCAGGTTTGATAAAGATGAGGTAAAAAATGTGACCTCTAAAGTATAAACAAGGTTTTTCTTCTATGTGACCTGGTGACCTAGTTTATGACCCCAGATGACGCAGTTGCGAACTTGACCTAGATTTAATAGAGACATACATTGTGACAAAGTTTCATTAAGATTATGTCAAAAATATGACCTCTAAGAGTGTTAACAAGGTTTTTCTTTGATGTGACCTGGTGACCTAGTTTTTGACCCCAGATGACCCAGTTGGGAACTTGACCTAGATTTCATAGAGACATACATTGTGACCAAGTTTCATTAGGATTATGTAAAAAAAATTACCTCTAGAGTGTTAACAAAGTTTTTCTTTGATGTGACCTAGTTTTTGACCCCAGATGACCCAGTTACGAACTTGACCTACATTTCTTAGAGACAAACATTGTGACCAAGTTTAAAAAAGATTAAGTGAAAATTATGACCTCTGGAGTGTTAACAGTCCAATTGTTGACGGTGGACGGCACACGGGGGACAAAAGGGTGATCACAATAGCTCAAAAAGTCGTTGCAAGGGACGTATTCAACATAATAAACCTGTTTTCCAGAGTCCCGGATTTATCAGTGACAAGGGTGGAAAGGGATATTGGCCCTGAATGCCAGGGCAAACAAACTGATAGTTAAATTTTAATTTGCTACTTTAATTGCAGTGGTCAAGCTGATAAAGCTCTTGACCACTGATTGAGAGGTCCCTGGTTCAATCCTCGGCCGTACTTGGTAATTTCTGAAACACTTTTAAGTGTTTCCCCCTAAACTAGAGACAAACTAGATGGAAACCCAGAGGTAGTCTTACAATGTGTATCGGTGCTGTACACCGGGCATGTTAAAAAACCAAGGGAACTTTTTGAAAAGAGCTAAGGTAATTAGCACACCCGGATACCTTTTATCACACCTCAGACCTCTGTCTCTCCATTGATTTTAAGTCTGCCTTTGTCAGACTACTGCCAATACAATGTAATAATCGGAAAACGATTGTCGGAAGTAATAAGTTGATACACAAATCAGGTGGTATAATAGACCTGTTCATCCCATAATGTCATTTAATTAATATTGAGAATGGTGAATGCCTGGGTGGGGGTGCAGTTCCCAGTCATGCGCATTTTCTATTATACAAGTGCTTGCCTAGCAAAGCACAGAGAACTGAAGCCCGTTGCCTAACCAAGCCACTTCAAAATTGCACTCTCTAGCGCGTCCTACATCTAACGGTCTATGCAACGCCAAGCTACCAGCACTCGTCAACATACCATTTCTTAACAATTTGCTAGGTGAGTGCTACTGACTGAGCGCTTTCTTGTGCAACAGACTGCTTCGCTGGCGCTTTGTTACGCAACGGTCTGCCGGTAGCATATACATTTCTCACTTTGTCCGCTACATAGTACTTTTTTGAAGCAAGCCGTTACCTATCAATATCATACTCATCAGCTCATACTCATGCTCGGTAGCATTGGTAAGGCAATGGCTCGTGGAGAAATTGAATGCTTTCTTTCATCTATGCAACGACACGATACATATTTTGCTATTGCTGATTGCATTTTGATAGCGATTTTATAAGTCAATAGCCTCCTGTATTACAGTCCTCACTCAGATCTGCACCTGGCTGGCAAGTCAAAACTTGTCAAATTCTATTTGCATAAAAATACTGGTGTAGTCCAAAGGTGTGTTCCAGTAGAGTCAGTGACATCTACATGGTTTGGTTTATTTAATAGACCTTTTTAAAATATGATAACATCTAGAATCAGTTCATAAATAATTAAGAAAACTACAAACATCTAATTTTTTCTTGAACTTTTTCGATTTTGAAGCAGCCGCCATTTTGTTAAAAGCGTTTATATCGCGATTCGTGAAGAAATTATCTACGGGCCGAACCCAATATTTTTATCTGAAATGCAGCTCTTCAGTGATATTATGTAGTATTCGACCATGCTGTGTATTTAAAAGACATTAAGTATGTGTTTTGCATACATCACAATGCATGAATGCGGTTTATGAACAATTGTATTCAATACCAAAGTCAACCAGGGAGATGACCGCATTGGCCCCGCAGTTTATTGTTAAAGCACCGCGTAATAGACATTTAATCAAGAACTCGGAATATCTCTTACTTCTTCGCCAAATTGATTGCTGTTTAAGTTTGTAAGTAAATTTTCAATTAAAAAATCGGTTTCTTTTGTTTTTGCTTCAATATTTGTGTTTCATGTTTCGTTCAATGCAATAAAAACCTGATTATGACTTAGTTTACTTGAATGTGTTAGCTCCAGTAAGCTTGATATGGGTGTGGTCATCAAAGCCCCATTCTCAAGATTTGACATTTAATTTCATGCCCTAATTGGCATGATTATTCAGTATAGACTCATCATACCTGTCAAGACACACGCAAAGACACACACATTGGGTTTGTGTCACACGCAATGAAGCCCTAGATCATGTTTACCATCCATGTATTCCAAATTAAATTTGTTTTCAAAAATAAAAATAAATCATACAAAATCATTGACTATGTATGTATTAGATTGGCAATAAACATGCCAATTTTTCCTACAATCTTTCACAAAGGAGTCATTTGGCTTGTCCATCCAAGGTGTATATTATGAATCACTATTAACTTCATGTTACAGATCCTGGATGTGTCTTCTAATAGAAAAGTATACTATAAGGAATATACCTAGAATACTGTTCAATATACTTGTTGTTACCCGGATTCTCCACCAAACTTTCATGTTGTAAATGTGTGGATAAATTATTCTGCAATTTTAAAAACATATAATACAAGGCCTAGTGGTAGAGCATCTGCACCAAGTGCAGGAGGTCCAGGGTTCAATCCCAGGCTGCATCATGCCAAAGATGGAATAAAAAACTGAACTGTAAAGTGAGACATTCCCTTGCTAGATGCTCAGAATAAAGGGGAAAGCTGGCTTTTCCTTCATACACTCATGCAATTGTTACCATCAGGAATGAGTTGTTGATATATATCAATAAACAGGACAACCTCTGTAGAAGAATACCCTTTTTGAAGCTGCAAATATTGGCTGGTGTAGTGAGGTTGTTGCTCTACAGAGAGCCACTCTGGAGAGGTTGTGCTGTAATTTGTAAATTGTAAGCACTTGATTTGAATGAAACCAGTACAAAATGACCGTTTATCATATTGAACTTTATTTATGATGTGATTCCACAGATGATGTTTTGCTAGCCATCAAGAGGTACATACTGTCATCATGGAGGATGATATGTATATGGGTGAGGACTTTCCTGACTTGTCAGAAATAGATGAAGATTTGTTACGTGCTTATCTTGAAGGAAATGAAGTCAATCCAGAAATAGAAGAGCTGTTGAAAGGTGATTTATTTAATATTTTGTCTTTCATACTTGGTATGAAATCATCATTTTTTTGAGTTTGCACATATCCAGTTGGGAATGGGGAGGTTGGATCCCCATGAATATTGGCTAAATCTGGTTATCAGTATCTTTATGCATGTATATACATTTGTAACAATGTCGGAGCTAAACATTTTGGTTGGTCTCCCTTGAAAACAATTGCTGGTCAGACTCCAGAAAAAAATTGCTGGATCTCAGCATGTATTCTTAATGCTCTACAAAACAGGCTCATTACAAACTAATAAACTTAATTTTGTCTTGCAAATGTTAAAAATAATAAAGAATTAATCCAGTATTTTATATTGACTCTTAACTCCATTCTTCACTAAAACCACAAGTACTATGCTGCTTTGCTCTCCATTTCTTGTTGTCTGTGATTGTTGTCTGCTTTTACTATATGTTCTCACTACTCAGTGATTAGTCAATAGAACTTGATATATACCCATACTGTGTAGAAAGTCACTCAATAATGTAATATAATAAGTAGTTTGAAAAGCTACATTCTTCTGGGCATTCAGCTTTTTGATTGCTGAAACTACATTCTTCTGGGCATTCAGCTTTTTGATTGCTGAAACTACATTCTTTTTGGTCTTTTATATAGATACACTTATACGATATTTGGTCAGAGCCACAGATAAGCTGCCTGTCTGTGTAATTACCCAATATATTTTTAGCTTGAAATATTCTGTTCTTCTGATCTAGACTCCCTATACAAGCAAATGTTATGATCGTAAAAAAACAGTACATAAACTGTTAAATTGCAAAATAGATTTTATTCTATAGCAAAATTTTACTCCAGAGCTCTCGTATTATATTATAAAAATCAAGATATATTAATTTTGATCGTTTTTTGGACAAATTTTAAGAATACAATACTAATACTGGTGCTCTGGAGTAAAATACATGATGGACTAAAATAAGCTTATCTGCTCCTCTGCTTATTATGTCTCATCAATATGCTCAGTTTTTCAATTGTACATGATTGTTTTATTTTAGCATATGGCCAGGATGCTCCTGAGGCTTTGGCAAGAGTGACTGTGAAAGAACTATGGGAGAATTGTCTCTCTCCAACCTTCTCTCAGACCATGGAAAACCTGATTCCCTTGCTTCTCCTTTGTTTCGTCTTCAAACTTGTCTGTTCTTTTTCTAAATCAGGTATTACAATTATCTTTGTTTTGTGTCCTCACCGACAGGTATATATTTACACTTGTCCCACTGGGTTTTTTATAATCTATATTTATTCCATGATTTACATCAGAAAAAAACAACGTCCAAATCTAGCAACTACTTTGCACATTGTGAATAAATATAGATTATAGGCCACTGCAATTTCTAGAATTGTTTTTCTGGTCGAGTGCCAGTGCCTTGTCCGTTCGCCAGATTGAGCCATTGCTCAGAAATAGGTTTTTTTAAATTTGAAGAAAACGTAGGGAAGGCTGATTCACCAAGATTGATTTAAGAACTTTGACCTTGAATTATGAAAGCATTCTGCTATTTCTAATATAAGAATATCAACTCTTTCAATTATTTGTGTAAAGTTTTGGTGCTTCTTACCTATAGCTTGCTGGTGATACCTTATCAATAAACAAACATGCATAATATAAACACTGCATGATAGACTGACAGCTTGTTGTCAGTGTAGATTTAAAGAGTATATGCATTAAAAGTGAATATGTACAAGCTTGAACAAAATTGGGCATTAAAAATGTATTTAGTTTTTATTTGTAAACAAAGGATAATGTTATTATCAGCAGACTATACCATTACTCTGATATGAAACATTGATCTCCTGTAGGATCGGATGACCAGGATATTCCACCATGGTTGATACATTTATCCAGTTTGATGTTTGGTCTACTAGCTCTACACATGTTCTTTCAACGTAACCTGTTCTATCTGGTTCTCTGTACTGCGTTAGCGTATCTCGTACTTGTCATCACTAACTGGAGAAATCGAGATTTTTGTGGAATCTCATTGTCTGTGTTTATAGTGGTCTACTTAGTAGCTTGGTGAGTTTTAATATTATCATATACTGTAAAATCCTATATTTTCGTGGGTATTAAATTTCATTGATTTTGATAAAAATGCATTTTGTGGGGTCGTAAATTCGTCGGTTGCAGAACATGGAAGTGTAAACCCGTGTCTGAATTTGAGATGTCGATTAATGATGGGGATTAGATTTCGTGGTCAAGTTCAACAACGAAATCAACGAAAATTCAGCTCCCTCAAAAAGTATTGATTTTACAGTATTGTACCATAAATAAATTTATTGCCTGCTTTCATTATCTTATTCATGTTAGGTTAGTGGATAAATCTATAACTGGTCACCTATGGGATCCAGGTTTGAATACTGTTATGTTACAGGTTTGTTTTTCCGTAACATTGACTAGTGAGTCATGTCCACCACATATTCTGTGAAATTCTTTGAAATGTCTGAGTATTGTCCTAACAAATATATAATTCTTGAATACTGCCCTAAAAAGACTTAGTATTGCCCAAAAAATCCCTTGTCGCCAATCATTGATTCAAAGGTCTTCATAAAATATATACGAACATGTCAGTATACTGAATTGATACAAAGTGTGTTTAAAACATTTTTTCATCATAAAATGTTGTCATTATATGAATATGTCACTGTATCGAGACCTGACTCTATTATGATATGAGTTTATATGCATGTATTTATTTCAGTGAGATATTTATGGAGAGTGCAGTATGGCACAGTATTAGAGGTATGTCTACCAGCTTTCTTATGTTTCCATAACTCCTTTGTTTGAACAGCATTCTTCTTAATGATTTAAATACAGTAATGCTTTATTATTTTGATGCAGCAGTATGTAATCACCAAGTCTAGACTATAATAGTAAAGTCAGTCTGTCTTGAGACAAATCTATATGAATGTCATGTTATAATAAACTATATTAACTTGACCAGAAAAAATTATTAACTTGACTAGCACTATATTTGGAAAAGTTGGAAAAGTTTACAATACTGTATATAAGGCATTTATTTTATGCAAAAACATGAAATTTGTCACATTGCGCAATCTTCATATGATATTTAATGTCATTAAATTCTATGTGACCTTTTTTCATTTTCAGGAGCTCAAATCATCCTTTCAATGAAAATAATTGGTGTTGCATTTGACCTCAGTAATGGGACAATGATAGGATTTCCTGACATATTTGCATACTTTGGATACAATTTCTGTGTTGGTACGGTGATATTTGGACCATGGGTCAGTTTTACAGAATACAAACACATTTTATCTCAACACAGACGACCAATGGTTTGTATATTAATACACTATTACTTAAATTTTTAGTCCCCCTGCCGGTTTCAACGTTTGCCAATCGTCTGTCCTTCCGTCTAAAAATAGTTTGATTTTAACAAAAATTGTGGTTGCTATGGCAACAGAAACATTGAAATAATGTTAAGGTCATGGCTTCGAACCGACAGGGGGCTTCTGTTTTGCTTGCAATTCTTAGTGACTTGTTTATCTACACATTGTTAAAATTTATCTACACATTGTTAAAATGAAATTGGAAAAATATCGTGCTACTATATGAGAAATAGATGTTTCTTGTTGTATCCTTAGAATATTTGGTTTATATTCTTCTGTTATAAAACTAAGTTGCTAAAGAAAACGTGGTCTGTCTGGTAAGCAGATGGAATAGAGCACTAGCCTGTCTGGTTAGCAAAGGCACTAAAGCATTAACCTGTCTGGTAAGCCGATGGAATAGAGCACTAGCCTGTCTGGTTAGCAAAGGGACTAAAGCATTAACCTGTCTGGTAAGCAGATGGACTAGAGCACTAGCCTGTCTGGTTAGCAAAGGGACTAAAGCATTAACCTGTCTGGTTAGCAAAAGGAATAGAGCATTAGCCTGTCTGGTTAGCAAAGGGAATAGAGCACTACCGGTAACCTTTCTGGTTAGCAAAGGGAATAGAGCATTAGCCTGTCTGGTTAGTAAAGGGAATAGAGCACTAGCCTGCCTGGTTAGCAAAGGGACTAAAGCATTAACCTGTCTGGTTAGTAAAGGGAATAGAGCACTAGCCTATCTGGTAAGCAAAGGGAATATAGCATTAACCTGTCTTGTTAGCAAAGGGAATAGAGCACTAGCCTTTCTGGTTAGCAAAGGGGCACCAGCATGTCACCTGACTGATTAATGTTGGAATACTAGGTCAGACAGGATGTATTGATCGATGACATTTGTCTTTGTCATATTCTCCACTTGTAGAGAAATTGTCAGTTGATTGCAGAATAGTGTGGCTGTACTGGAAAACTCCTGGAAAACTGGTTAGGTCAGTGTGATTGAAGCATTGTTGAAAATGGCACTTATGTGCTAAAAAACAACCAAACTTTCACTCTATTGAACAGAAAATAACTACCTTTACTTAAAGTAAGTATTTTGTGACCAGCAGAGGACCATTATTTGGTGTTTGGGTCTGTAGGTCAAGGTCACAGGGACTTGGACTACAAAACAATTGCTGACATTTCGCAATTGAAGGGTATGGTCTGCTTTGACTGAGTTATCGAGATAGTTACACATTTGTTGTATAATTATTTGAAGATTATTGTCTATCTATAAATATTATCATGGAAGATTGGGAAACCAAATGTGTAGTCTCGTTAAATAAAGTCTTTGCTTACTTACTTAATATCATGGATTATACTTATTTTTTTCAGAAAATATTTTGGGTTCTAAAAGTGATGTTTAGTTTAACATGTGCTCTACTGTGTGTAATGTGTTCTACATGTCTGGTACATTGGTTGATCCTGGATAACAACTTTAAGTAAGTGTCCATGTAATACAGTCATTGAATATCTGTCTTACTACATTGTAAGAAAAAGAGTCTATTGAAAATTGAATTGATGGTGAAACTTTAAAATTAAATAAATCTAGATTTATTCCTGTTTGGTGGTACAGTCAGATCTCCATACAACGACACTGTTCGTTCCCGATCAAAATGTCGTTATAACGAATTTGTCGTTATACTGAATTTCACTAGTGACGGGAATTTTGATTGGAAGATCGTTTCATAAAAAACAATTATTGATAAACATATAATTTATTATGTCATAAAATTGTCATAATCAGCAAAATCAGCAGTATGAAATTATCATAATTGCATAAAATAATATTTAAAATAAAATACAATGTTTTGAGAGAGTTCCAAATAACGTGCGTCCGAATTTAAAGATGTCCGGATACTACTACAGTAAACTATAAAATATAACGCTCTAGAGTATAAACTGGTGATTCATTTTGTTACTAATTATACCCTATCGACTTTAAGAATTGATGAATTAATTAATCATGTCGAGAAATCTCGATAGACATCGTTTATTTCGTGACCCGTACGATTTCTAAAATACGAATATATGCGATGACTTCGCTTATCTCCCTTGATTACGAATGCGCGAGCCGTATTTCACAAACTGTGAAAGGTTCCACTATTATAATGAAAGCAATTAAGATGATTTTCACAAGTGTAATTACATAAGTAGGCTCCTTGCTTAGGCGGCGACTTTGTGTAAAGCCGATTAATAGTTCAAGTGTGAAAAATAGTCCCTTGATAGTATCAGTATATCGAGTATTAATTACTGTGTAAACACTCGATTCGTACCCATTGTTTTGCTGTCGGTGTCGGTAAGTGAATATGTCGTTATAACAGATACAATTAACGTTGTATATGATTCGCCCCCACCAATTGGTGTCGTTATAACGAAATTGTCGGTATATCGGATGTCGTTGTAACGAGTCCTGACTGTCATGTATTCCTTTTGTTTATGTTACTTAAACACATACTTATCCCTCATAATCCAGGTTTTGCTGAGCACTTTATGGTGAGCTGTTATCACTCACAGTCCCTCCATCTGTCTGTCAATCACATAATAGACTTTGTTATAAAACAACATCTCCTAAACCTCTTGATAGAATTTCACCAAACAGGTATTATGTTTGAGTGGTTCTCAAAGTTGTACTGACAGGTTATAGGATATATGGCTTCCATAAACTAGTATGAGGAAACTAACTCGCCCAGTTTTTTCTCCAGGGTCTAAGCAGGTTGGCTATTTTTTCTGCAAGGAGGGAGAAACTGTAACACCTACCAGTGCTATATATATATATATATATATATATATATATCTAATACCCTCATCGCGAGTGATTATTAGAAGTTGGAAAAAACTTGTTTCACAATTGACCTTAAATAAATTAGTATAAAGTTAAAAACTAGTGCTATATGTTGGTTATGTATTGTATTGTTTGGTTGTTTGCAGTGTTTAAGCCTTGTACAATATATGATTCTATTACAGATGGGTGGTAGCTTACAGAGATGCCCAATCGTTTAGATTCAGTCATTATTTCATCAGTTTTCTATCAGAAGTTACAGTTATACTGTGTGGATTAGGGGCCACACATGTCAATGATGATGTCAGGTGGTATGTACTGTATTCCTTTTTAGCTCACCTGTCACATAGTGACAAGGTGAGCTATTGTGATCACTCTTCGTCCGTCGTCCGTCCGTCCGTCAACAATTCATTCAAACGACTTCTCCTCCTGAACCACTTGACCAATTTCAACCAAACTTCACCTAGAAATAGCTAAAAGAATTCTAATCTATTAATAACTCTGGTTGCCATGGCAACCAATAGGAAAATCTTAGAAAAAATCATAAAAAATCAACCGCTGGCCAGATTTCAAAATAATTTTATAGAAATAGTTGTTGGGTGACTCTCTTACAAAATTGACATTTTTGTCTTGATTCGTCGTAAAACATGGCCGCCAGTGGGTGGGGCGCTGTTTTTCCCTATATATCTATAGTTAAATTTTTAAAAATCTTCTCCTCTAAAAGTACTGGCTGAATTTCATATTAAATGGGTAACAATATTCCTTGGGTTATCCTTTCTTAAAAAAAAGCTAAAATAATTTTAATCCATGCAGGACTCTGGTTGCTATGAACATTGATTGGAATTTTTAAAAAAAAAAAACTTGATCAATGTGCACAGGTGAGGGACCTAGGGCCCTGTGTGCCCTCTTGTATTACTAACAGCATTTTATACACTGATATCAAAAAGACAATATCTAGTCAGACAGGGCAGGCAGCACTCAACTTAAACAGCAAAGCACAGAAAACATACAAACACATACAAAGCACAATGGCCAACTGAACAAGTAAATGATCTGACCTAGACCAAGCTTTTGAAAAGCTGAATGAACTACTTTCAGCAACCAAAAAGCTGAATGCCCAAACTGTATGACCCAGTTCTAACAGTAAAATGGCTGAAATACCTAGTTTTAGCCATTTAGCATAGTGCATAGAGCACTCGCTTGTCACTCAAGTGATATGGGTTCGACTACTTAAGTTAGACAGGTTTGAACCACAGAATCATTACTGTACTAATGTGTCAGATAGCTGAATGTTCTAGATTAGATTTTATGTACTTTTCATATAACAAGGTACACTACTATTTGAATTTCAAACCTATATACAGTAAACTCCCTCAAAACCGGACCCTGTTCGGACCAGGCCGAAAGTCCGGTTTTCAGAGAGTCCAGTTTTGAGGGAGTTTACTGTAACACTCACTTGTATTACTCAAATTATACAAAACAATATGGTCGTTGGTGTTTCTAATAGATAAGTTTTGTATGCACCCTGTTCTGTGCGAAGATGTTTTTCATGATTAATTACAAAAATGCATCATTGAGTCTACATATCTACATATTTTCTGTGATTTCAGGGATCTGAGAGTTAGTAAACCATATCATATAGAACTTCCTAGATCTTTAGTTGAAGTGGTCACAAACTGGAATCTCCCAATGCATAATTGGCTCAAAAATTGTAAGTTGTTACTGATTTATAAACTCGCCTTTCATGCATACCCTATGTATATTGTGCAATGCCAACTTTTGAGCTTGTCTTAGCTTATTCAAAAATGATTGTTAGTGGTTTATAAAATGATTTTATAAAACTGATCACAGTCTGGGCCTAAAAAGGTTGTGAGAGCTAAAATATATTTCAAAATTGGAAACAAAAATCTTCTTGTCTATAACCATGATATGAGGCCTAGAGCTTTATAATATTGGTTTTGTAGTACAGGGTGTCCAAAAAGAAAGTTTAAAGTTTCAGTGTCTATTTATCAATTTTCTACGACGTGGTTACAAAATCTCCTGCCAAAATATCATTATTTTGAGATTCAAACGCATTAATTGATGTTTTTTATGCTATAATAGCGTTTACACATGTTTCTTTTGCGTTATAACATATACAGAGTTCCTCGGGAGCGTTGGTGACCTCGCCCTGGCGGGCTTGGGCACAGACCGTCCCTCAAGACTCTGCAGATGTTATAGCCCGAAAAAGCATGTGTTAACCCTACAGAAGAACATAGAGGATTGATAAATAGATACTGAAACTGTAAACTTCCATATTTTGTAATGATCTACAGTCTAACTTGTATTAAGCGACCACCCTGGGGAAGGTCTGAAAACGGTCGCTTAACGGAACGGTCGTTTAACACAAATGTAAGAAACATCGAGTGTAATTAATGAATTTCCGACTTTAGGCTGTCCAGAGAGTTTAGATAATATCAGAACAGGTCCTGGGCTGTCCGAATACTATTCAACTTCAATAGATAAACATTAGTGTGTAAATATGTTTTATGATGATTCTATACGTGTATGCATCGTCTTCATAAGCATTTAATTTATCATTTTAATAAACTTAGTAATACTCATATATTACACAATGCTATTAATGTAAGTCAGTTTTGCTTGCACGTTATTTTTGTTGTTGCACTCGAAGAATAAAACCCGAAATAGACCGGGTTCTAGCCAAATCTAATTAGACGGTGACAACAAGCTGATTGCAGCAAAGTATACACCAATTAATCCGTAATAATGTGTGTAACCGGATTAAAATCATCTGAATGACATGCCCTATGGACACAGTGGTGATTATCAATGCTGTTAATAGGGGCCCAGTTAACAAAAGACAAACTCCGAAGTGTGAACAAACAATGATTTAAGATGAGGTATAAAGTAATTAACAACCTGTCACTACAGACGACCAGTGATTTACACATACTTTTTGGTCGCTTAATGCAATTTTACTAACAAATTTTGTTCTTAAACAGTGGTCGCTGGTCGCGTTAGACAAAAGTCGCTTAATACAGTAGAGAAATAGAGCAAATATGGTCGGGAGGAATTAAAACCGGTCGTTTAAGACAAAGGTCGCTTAATACGCGTGGTCGCTAGTACAAGTTGGACTGTACATGTAATTACAAGGTTGTATAAATTAGCTAGCATTCTAAATCCTTTTAACATGCACCATGTACTGATAGCATTTATGATAAATCTCAAAATTTGATTCTAGTTAAACCATGTTGTATTTATTGGTATTTGTGTTGATTCAGTTAGTACTTGATGGTTTGTTGTATTCTTTCAGATGTTTTTAAATCAGCCCGTCCTCTGGGAAATTTTGCTGCTGTTTTTCTTACTTATGTTGCAAGTGCTCTTTTACATGTGAGTATATTTAATTAATTGCTACTATGCCCAATTTTATATGCACCGGCATCGACTGATGTGAAGGCATATAGTGATTGTCTCGTCCGTTCGAAAAAGTTAACCATAACCTTTAACTTAGCTAGTTTTAATGAAAATGTTTACCAAAATTTTCCAGTTGTTGAAGCTCCAATATTTTTGAAGTTCATTTAGGCATTGCTTTCAAACTTGGCATACTCGTTAACCATCATAAACACCTTACATTGTCAAAGCCATGTAACACTATCCAACATTTATGCACAATTATAAACCCTGATTGACTTAGCTATTTTTATGGACAAGGCGCCACCGGGCATAAGTGTTTACTGAACACAGTTTTGTTTGTCCATGTTTTTCACACTATGAAAACAGAATTTAAGTGACATATTTTCGTCTAAGAATAATTATTAGAAAACATCTAGGACGATTTGTGAATACAGACCCAGGTCCCCTGGAATTTTTCTGAATGTGAAATTTTGAAGTGATAATCAAGCATAATAACTTGGCATTTTTTGTATATTTTCAGGGTTTGAATTTTCAATTGGCAGCTGTGTTATTGTCATTAGGTGTATACACATATGTAGAATTTGGTAAGTCTTTGCCACAATCTTTCTTCATTTTGTATTTTTCCGATTTAATCGTTGATACTCATTTTACCCTTCGGATATATCAACATATTCTTGACGGTCCCAAAAATGTCGACATGACGAGTATCAACTGTATTTGATTTTGTTTTCAGTATTTATAAGCTACCGTAGTTACTGTAGGATTAATTTTTGCTGTATTTGCGAAATATATAAGTTCACAAAAATTATGTTCGTGAACTTAAACAACAGTTGTTAACCAGTGGCCACAGAAAGTATTTTTTTATTAAATTTTAAAAATTGCGAACATTTAACCTTGCGACTACTTTTTTTAACCCCAGGAGCATTGCTAATTTAACAGTATTCAAAATTTAAATATTTAACTTTGATTTTGTTTTCAGTATTTAGGAACAAGTTATCAGTTATATTTGATGCGTGTATTAAAGCTAGAAAATGTAAGGATGGTTGTGGACATAAATATAAAAATGTGAGTATCAAATAATTATGTCTCCGACATACGAGGGGCATATTTTAAGTCCTTGGAAAAGTTTGATAGAATGTTCAACGTTTGCTAAAACTCAGTGATATTTTTCAGAAAGTTTGCTTACAATTACTAAGTAAGGTGCTGTTCTTATCATATCTATGGTAACAACTTGAGGAGCTACCTGGTGACACACAATGAACATTATAGAGCACTTTTCCTGAAATTTAAAAAACACCCCTTGTATAGTTTGGGAAACTATACATTGATTATTTGCTGGATGTCCAAATGGATAGATGTCACAAAATTGTCTGCACTAATTCTACTTAACCATTGGTCGGATTTCAATGAAACTTTATATGAGTACTTGGTACCAAGCCTAGTTTTGCATAATGTCTGGACGTTTAGGTTTGATAATTTTTGTCGGAGTAACGGCCCTTTGTGGGAGACATATGTTTTTGTGTCAAAAAACCCCTCTAGTTCTTGTAAATCTTCAATAATTTTGGCATACAGTATAAGTTTGTGGATTTCAAAATCAAGTGTATACACTAACTTACTTACTTTAATCATTATAGTGTTAGCCCTATTTAACAGGCCAACTAATTTGGCTTTTGAGACACCTATTTTCATAGCACATTATACCTTTAACGCCAGGAACCAAACTGGTAGACACATTGTAACCATTATTTAACTAGCTGATGGCTCACCGACCAGCTATGTCAGAAAAGATCAAATCAGCCCTAACATAATAGGTCGTTAATTGGGTTCAGAGTCTGACCTTATGTCTCCAGTGCCATTTGGCAACAAACAAGGATTCATGAAATAGAAATTTTGAATCCTAATACTGGTTCTGACCTGTGTGATTTATTACAAGTTAGCTATTATATAATGAAGGCCACATTAAAAATAAGTGTATGTTTGTACGTAACGTTCTGTGTTTTTACCTTCGCTAAATAAATGATAGGTATTGTGAAGTGCATGGTCGGTCTCAAAAAGTAAGTGCTTGTTAAGCCAAATTGATTGGCATTTTGATTTAGGAGAGACACTGTATTCAATATTCAATATTCTTTATTTTATGTTTACGTTTTTTAGAGTCATCCGTATGTGATAGCAGCAAATATTCTGTTTGGATTTCTTGCTATATTTCACTTGGCGTACCTTGGTCTAATGTTTGATACAGGTGGACACGAGGAAACAGTAAGTGAATCTTTGTTATTCAGAGTTTATGAGGTGTCTAAGAGTTTAGTTCAAACATATTTTATTGCACAATAGACAACAACAAGACAATGCAAAAGATTCTTGCAATAAGTTTCAGGGGTTCTACTATTTCGGAATTATTCGAAATTCCAGATTTGCTGTACTAAAAAGAAGGAACTTTTCTGCTGAAAACAAAAGCTGCATATGAGATGCATACACATTCTATTTAATTTCTTATCAGAATATTTGAATACAATAAATAAATATGTGGAACTAACAACTAAAACAACAGATGTGGTTTTCAATTTATTTTCACCAATGTTTCGTCTTTACACTAAAACCTTCCTCAGGGTAATAAATGAAAAAGAATAGTATAGTGTGTATGGTATAGTGTGTATGGTGTAAAGGCTTAAATAGTGTATGTGTATCTTATATTTTTCAGGGATATAATATGGAACACACATTGAAGAAGTGGTCGTCACTGAGCTTTTTAAGCCACTGGGTTGTTACGGGAATGTTCTTGTTCTACTTAATGATCTGAATGAAATCAAAACTTGACTTGCTGCTATGGTAACCGATTGTTTACATGACGACAAGTTGCTTCCAGGATACTATAGTGCTTATATTTCTGTGTTGCATTGTTGATATCAATGCCTTCATATTAAATAATTATGTATAGTTAACTAAAATTTCCTGAATTTTCCGGGATAACAATTCATGGAAAGCACTAAACAGGTAGTTGCTATCAGACTTTATTTTTTACATTTTTAAAACAATTAGATACAATGGTGTAGTGTGACTGCAGTATTAGCATGCTCGTACCGTAAGTCTTCATTCCTGTCAGCAGCATGAAATGTCAAACTTTATTCTGCACAAATAAAAATAATGCCCATGAAATTTATCATGATTTTGGAGGTCATGTGAAAAGTTTGGTGACCCCACTCAATGTATCATTTTAACCAGCGTACAACAACACAAAAAAATGTTATACCTAAGCAAAGAAATAAGCCTGTCAGATTTTGATATGATCTAGTTGTTATGACAAACTTGCTTAAGTCAAATTTTCTGTTTAGTTCCAAGATTTTGAAAATCCTGAATTTCCTCTTGATTTGTCTTTATGAATTATAGCAAGCACTGCCTCTTAATGTTTGTCCTTCATTCATTACACGTTTAATTCAGTGTCAGTTTATAACAATCAGGAAAACAATGTAAGCCATTTTGGCAATGTCAACATTTTTGCAACTACATGTATCTTAATTAGTGATTATTACTTCAATATGCATTACAGGCATGGCAAGTTTATCTGTTATACCGTTACTGTAATAAAAGCCTCCAGTTTGAAGTATAATGTGGAAAAGGCTACTATTCATGTATATAGAGGATATTACATGAGTGTCTTTTCATATCGAATTTATTAAACGGGTTGAATAAAATAATAAAATGCGAGGCTCTGCCGAGCATTTTATCGATTTTATTAAACGAGTTTAATAAATTCAATGTGGAAAGTCACAAATGTAATGTTCTTTTTATCACATGTTAGCTTTTTTCCGGCCGAAACATAAAATAGCTACTTATTTTCACTATAATAAACGCGCAACTTTGACGACGTCGCCTATGCTTTGAGTGACGTCGCGTGAAGGCTTTATTACACTAGTGTATTATCAAAAATAAATAATGGCTTTATTACGCTACCGCGACGTCAAACATGTGATAAAGTTGTTTATATAGATACCGCTACCAGTATATTTATCTCTTGGGTTTGTTTTGTACTAGTGGCCAAACATTCTACATGTACATTAAAGCCACTCAGCTGTTTCTTACATTTTTAGTTACCCACCGAAGCCGAACTGCTTGTTTTGTTTGTCTGTTTTTGTGTGCCAAAATTGTTATATTTCCTGGTTTCAGGATGCATATATGTCTATTGTGTTCTGGTAAAAATAGCGAACTTGATTGTACAGGATTGCCAGCGACCTGAAAAAGTCTGAGGAAAATGATGAAAATTTTTTTTCAAGGTCAGTGAATTGTCAGGGAATTCTGGATAATGGTCAGTGAAAAATGCAATTTTAGAAAAGTCAGGGAAAAATGAAATTCTGGATTGATGTTTAATAAAATGTTCAGTAGCTGTGGCAGTCTTCAATATTTCTCTTGCTTGCTGCGCTCGCACATCTTCAATCTGTGAAATTTTATTATGAAGTAGTTGTCCCAAATATGACAACGATTAGCAAAATGCGAAAGTTAGTATTAGCAAAAGTAAATTGGTTTACAGTACTCCTTCAGAGGTTGTGGATTGGAAACTTACATATATGACAGTACTCACATAATGACATTGAAAGATGTATGCATCCAATACTAACAACTTCATGCCATCAACACTATCAAGGTAAAATAAATCAGTATTTAGGCAGGTTGGTCACAACAAATGTACTAGGCCCAGTAGGGGGGTATGGGGGTCACACATATTTTACAATCTCATTTTAATCTAGGGGTATACAATTGATTTGTAACTGTTTTCAAATCCACCGCATAAATACTAGTACACCGGTACTTAAACTATGTATTATGATACTGTTGATATACAGTTCATCAGTTTATATATGAATAAATAATTTATCCTTTCAATTGAATGATCCATGAAATTATGTTTGCATAGGATGTAATCTCACTATCATACCCTATAGTATATAGTATAGGTGTTTAGATTTAAAATATCAAAGTAGCACATTTGTATATTTTGTTTACAATGAAGTCGGTGGTAGTGCCGGCCCAATTGGTAGAATGTTCAAACTGTACGATGGATCAAGTCCAGATCACTGTACTACTGTAAAATCATATATTTTGGTGATGTCAAAACTTCATGAATTTGATATTTGGAGTTAGTTTGCGGAATTAAATATTCGTGAGTTTTTAACTTTGAGAGAAATACGTTCTGTGTTTACTGCCATAATTTAGTGAAATATTTAGTGAATATAGTAAAAATTACGAAAATTTCGGACTTTACAGTAGTTTTTGTACACTTTAGTTTTATTTTGGTAATTTATCTTTGGAGACATTGCAAAAAAAGAAGACATTAGCGACGTTTTGCAAAAATGCTCAAAGCAGGCTCTACAAAAACAGCTGTAAATTTCTTTAAAAATATGATCCTCAATTGCTTGTAAACACTCTAGAGGTTGCAATTTAAAGGTTGCAATTTGAATCTTGGTCACAATGTCATCTGTACAAAATATAAGTCAAGTTTGAATATGAGTCAACTGGGGTCTAAAGCTAGCTAACATGATCAAATTATAAAAAAAACTGTTGTGTATGCAATAGTGGCTGCATATTACATTAGATATTTGTCAATCGTGGTCCGAAAGTTTGTATTGGTGAAATGTAGATCAAGTACGAACATGTAGATCAAGTACGAACATGTAGATCAAGTACGAACATGGATCATATGGGATGTCACAAGGCACAATTATAAAAAAATCTAATATCATAGGAGTATTCATAAATCTTGGTCATAATGTTGTTTGGATCAAATGGAGGTCAAGTTTGAGTATGGCTCATCTGGAGTCAAAACCTCTAGGGCATGAGATCAAATCATAAAATAACCTTGTGAATATGCAAAGAGGCTAGATTTTGGATTTCATGCAGATCAAGTTAGAATATAGGTCATCTTGGGTCAAAAACTATGGTAAAATCATAGAAAAAATGTGTATGTAATAAGAGCTGCATCTTGCATTGGACGTTCCTGAATCTTAGTCAGAATATTGGGTTTTTAATCTGATAAAATATATAGGTCAGGTTGGAATTTAGGGGTCAACTGGATTATCAATGTACTCTGACTCAGGTGAGTGATTAAAGGTGGACTTTGCCAGCAGTAGGGGGCACAGCATAGGCCTTATTTTCATGTCATTGTTTTATGCAATTCATTACACGGTAATTGCTGGAAATGGTGAAGATGTATTACTATCTTTGACTATCTGGAAATATAACAATACTGTACTGACTGTGTTACAATATCACCGCATGTAGCACTGCAAGATATGCAGTACCATTCTATATGGAATGGTTTATAGCTACAATCATACTTGTAATCTTGTGAACTATACAAGTGTTTACACCTCCCTGCTGTTCTGCCAGAATATTCATCATGGGATATGAAGGGTGTTAGGAAATATTATTCATTATGTTGATAGATAGTTCCAGGGTAAACTTAAAATTAATATACATGTATATAAAAAATATACCGGTATGCAATCTAAAATCCACCGCTTTCACTAACAATATGAAAAACGTTGATGATTATATATTGTAACGTTAGTCCAGAAAACAATTCCTAGATATTGATGTATGCAAGTAAAACATATTCAAATGCTTAGTATGCTCATCCCCTATTTATAGACCAACAACTAACATTTCAAACAGTTACATGTACTAGTATAGTATTTTTGTGCAATTGGGCATGTAAATGTTTTTTAAAAAATTGTATAAATTAATTTATAATTTTTCAATTTAGTAGAAAAACATGCTATAGTTCATTTACCTAATTGAATAATCCAAGTTTTCACATATTACCATTAATTTATAGCATGCTGGTCCACTAATTTTTTACCTGGTAAACCAAAGTCCCCCTTTAAGTGCAAGCTTGTAAACAAAATTACCTGAAATTACCCGTTACTTGGAAGTTTGTGCTCTGATTTATTTTGTACTTAATGTACTTATGTTCAGTGTAGCAATACCATGAGACTTTTAGCTACGAAATTTGTCAACATTGTAGCCAAACGTCACATTGTATGCTACATTGTATGTTGCTTGACTTATGCACCTATCAATGTTTTCCCCCAGGGGGGAGTCGCGGGCATACATGGGACTTTTGACAGAAGGCTGTTTCCGATAGGTGGGAATTTGACAGACAGAATGGTGCCGAGTCCTGGGAAATTTTGACTTTGGCCGAAATTTTGATCCCAGGGGGATATGTAAAGCATCTCCCAGTGAGGGGATTTTGACAAATTGCACTTGCTCTAGGGTGGGAATTTAGACTTTGAAAAAGTAAAAATGTCAAATTCCCCTGGGTCAGCCCGCCGCCCCCCTCCTGGGGGAAAACATTGATAGGTGCATTACATTGTTGTACAAACCTGATATGAGATATTGATGAATGCTAGCCTATGTTTGGTTCTATCTGTACATTTAATTATTGCATTATGTATCATGAACATTATACATTCATATACAGTATTGCTGTAAATATATACAAGCATATATAGATATTATAATGATGTACATGTGTATTATTAAATACTTGAACCGATATAATTATGAGAAATTTTGTATGTCTTGAAATAAATAAACTAGAAACTTTGTAGACTTGTTGTGGTGATTAAATGCTGAAATCAGCCATTTTAGCTCTTCTTAGCACTAAGTACTTGCGTTTTGCTATTGTGATCCCCATATGCCTGCTGGGCATCATCTACATATTGCCTGTCAAGTATCTACTTTGATAGCCTAGTGGTAGTGTCCCCTTCGAGTGCAAGAGGTCCCAGATCATGACATATACTAGTAAAAGTTGAAAAGGGAACTGGTATCTCTCCCTTGCTTTACACTCACCAAAGTTCCAGTTACTAGTAACTCCTGCACAGCGTTCAAGGAATATCTAAGTGACGCACGTTTCATACCTATTACATACCTGTCCAATTGTGTGGTAGAATTTTCCTGTAGTTTCAAATTGGCAGTGTAGTCTGCGATGGTATCAATATATAGTACATTGTAAATGGTTGTCAAGTTGTCAGATGCCAACGGCTCTAGTCTCTTTGTTCTTTGTCAAAACATATACACATAGAATATTAAAAAGGAAGGTATATACAAATTGAATCCACAGCCTTCCCTTGTCAAGACAGACGCTCCAACCACCTGTGTAGTTTGACTGCATATCCCAGGTTATGTAGGTCACAGCAACTTACACGTTGAAATCTCTACTCAATAGAAAAAGTTCTACTTCATGTGCAAAATGACACCATTTATTTTCTAGATAAGAATAAAGCTACTACCCTGGCCTTGCTTGATTTATCAGCAGTATTTGACACCATTGGCCATACCTCTACCGTCATTTTGGAATAGCTGACAAGCCATTGAAGTGGATGAAATCCTAACTTTATTACCATTACCAGACTGTTTGCATCGATGGCAGTATTGTACTTTAGTGTACCTCAGCTTTCTGTACTTGTACCGAAGAACGACATTTTGTACAAAAAACAATTTGTGCACTATGTAGAAAACATCAACTGAAACATCAGTTCAATGCTGGTGACTCCCAATCGTATATGACGTTCAAACCAAATGACTGTGTTTCACCATGAGGCTTTACAAATTGAAGCATGTCTCAAGGCTGTGTTGCACTGGATGAAGGAAAATGTGTTGGAATTAAATGCTGACAGAACAGATGTACCCTAAGCACGTATTTATCAATCGAATAACAGTACAGGTTAGAATATCACAATGGAAATTGGTGATGCTATGATCAGACCATCATGGATGGTAAGAAACTTTGGTGCCATGATTATCTCTAAAGTCATGTTTCCGCAGATCCGACAAATTCATGTAGGTAAAAAAAGAAATAAAATCCCCTACCAATTCTTTAATTAATATCACCAATAATTGAGTTCATCCCTATATACAAACTACAAAACATGCTGCCTCATCACACGATCACATCACTCTTACTCGAGAAGTGAAGGTAGAACAAAAGACAGCTCCTAAAATGTCCAAAAATAACTATACATGTATTCTTTTAGTTTGACGTGTACGGTGGCTGCAGCAGCAATGCTCTGGAATGCACTACCAGCACTGATACCGTAAAACACATACATCATTTTCTGTCATCCAAGAAAGCGCCGATGACGCATTATTTTACCAAGTTAGCACTGTTACATCTTTGGAGAAGGCTTCTCGTAGTGCTCAGTGGTGTGTGGCGATGTTAAAGAAACATTAACATTCGCTATGATTTGCTCACGTGACCTATCGTTTTACTTCAGATACCCCAATACCAAACTTGACCTAATGACATTAGAACAAAACCTATTCTTTAGAGGAAGTGATTGTGTCCAAGCTTCATGAAGGCTTAAAAAACTCACAGTATCACTCCATGATCGAATTAATTGTTGACTGACTCCTAATTAAGTTACACTATTAAAGTCAGTGTAACGTATTTATGTACTCAGTACATTACAAAACGTACACTTCTAATTTTCTTTCGGTTTGTGACTCGCAAAAAATACTTCAAACGGATTAAACACACTACATGTACTAGTTTACAATTGTGCAGCAAGTATCCTGTATTTCATCGGAATTTACATACACCTTCATAAACTGTTGTCAGAATACAATGAAATAATACTTCACACACATTGAAAATGACACTGAGTGTGCTTTTTTAGATGTGCTGGGTATAGTTGGGGACTAAGCAACATGCATGACACCTGAACAGTGTTAATTACTAAAGTTAAAACCTACATAAACCACAGCAGACAAAAAGACTAGCAAGAACAAATGCAACTCGAAGTCAATACTTTATTAATGTTCGACTTTACAATTACAAATAGTAAGTTATCCAATCAAATCCGTCGATTGTCCGTTACCCTGGAAATTGTTGTAGAAATGTCCAAGTGGAGTCAAAGTTGATGAATTCGGTAATAATAACCCGGCAGCTGGATCCATGAATCCACCAGACAGTGGTTTCCTTATTCTGGCTTGAAACCACGAATACCTACAAATAAAACAAGCATTGTTTTCAGTATTGCTCAAAATGATAAAACCAGTATTACAATTTACCGATTCGCTGGCTTAGAATTGTAAGCACAAAATTCATATTTTGAGAGAACAAGAAAAAAGTGTCTAAAACAACTCTTTACTTGTAGAAAAACAAGCTTTTCAAACCTTTTGTCAACATGACCACTTTCGATTTTCATGAAAATAGGCTCACAAGAATTGAGCGCCTTCAGCATGTTCAGGTGCAGATTTTAAATATGCATGAGTCTAAAAAAAAATTTGAAAACAGTTTTTAATCATTATAGGTTTATGTGTCGAACCCCTCTGATAAGTAGCACTTACGACCTTCTAACTCTATGCCAGCGAATTATGCTCATAGATATGATGCCAGATATGTACTGAGTATATTATTATTATTCCTTAACGTATACTATTTTGGACTCCGTTATATGCGCGATTAAACAAGTTTTAAGGTAGTTCATGTTCGTGAAAATGTTTAAAAATGCCAGTGATTAGAAAAAATTCTGTACTTTAGAATATTCACCTAAACACATAATCTGCAGCTTCCAATCTTGGTAGAATGTTCTTCATGAAGCTTAGTTGATGGTTTATATCTGAGGAGTAGGAACATGCAAATTCAGTCAGCCAAATCTTCCTGCCGTATCTCGTGTACAAACTTTGCAGGAAGGACATTATAGTATCAGCATTACATTTGTATGAGTGTGCCGCTACATAATCCACACGGCAACCTTTGCATAAACGAAAGAATTCATCAAGCCAATGGAAATGATGTCCGGCAGGTGCGGGGCTCACAAGTGGAATGCCATGGGAGTTGCGTTCTATTTCAGGCCACCCATCGGCTGCTTCTTGTGGAGACATGTTGGCCTGATCCTTGTGATTTGGTTCGTTAAAGCCGAGAATATACTTGGCACTGCTCGACACATTGGTATAATGGGGAAGATGTGCTTGGTGTCCAGCATTATCGGATAAGGTAAATATCATGGGGACATATTCTGGTAGATACTGCATGTATGTGCTCTCTGGACAGTTGATGTCTCTCATGTGTTTTCCATATATTTGAGACAAATCCCTATGCCAGTCATACCTAGTAAAAGAAATACTTTATACGATTAAAACAGAAACTTGAACTTCAAATCCGATTGCTCTCCGGTGGATGTCTGTTTACAAACGCTAAATATCCGATAAAGCGATTGTTCAATATTGACGAAATATCCTAGTAATAATTTAACAATTAATGAATACAAAGCTCTTATAAGTGAAGATGCAAATATGAATGTATAAACTATAAAGGGAAACCAGGGGAGATGAAGTGCAACTGGGGGGGGGCTGAGATGGGGTTGTCCCCTCCCGGCGAAGATTTTTTTTTTAATAAAAATGGTGCAATTTCCTGCACATTTAACTTTAAAATCAGACCTAAAAATGATTAAAGTATTGCTACTTATTAGATCCAGATTTAATAATTTAATAATCTGATCATGTTTTACTGTTCTAATATTAATTATTAAGAAATCTAAATTCATACAAACATGAATTTTTGACACCCCTCCCTGCGAAGATTTTTTCACGTTTTAAAAAAAATGCAATTTCCTGCACTTTTAACTTTAAAAGTACTACTAATTAGATCTAGATGAACATTTAAAAATGTTTATGTTTCATGTTAAAGTTTTACAATTAATTAAATAAGAAATCAAAATGTATACATGAATAAAGAAAAATGATAATTATGTAATGTAATGACTTGTAATGCGATTTCCTGAACTATATACATTTTAACTCAAATATTCGAATATTAAATTGTACATTTAATTTATCAAAAAAATTTCCATGAAATGCTTTAATTTAATGGGATTAAATGGTAATAACCATTGATATCATTATACAATACAATGCCGATGCGATGCGCATCCCGATGCGATGCGATGCGATGCGATGCGATGCGATGCGATACAACGTTTATAACCATTGATATCATTATGTAAGCTCTGTCTGACAATCTTTAATCAACCTTAATTTTTTATCAGTTGCAAAAATCACTCCTCCACATCAGTAGGTCCTGTTGAGAGCTGGGTTAGTCATGCCTGGGGGCTATCCAATCTATACACAGGATGTCATATAGACTGCCCAATATACAGGTCACTACCAGTATGGTAGATGCCATGAGATGCAGTTAGCCCCCAATTCATTCATTCATAATGGTATATAGCCAGAAAGCTGGGGGGCTTCAGCCCCCCTCACCAAATACGGTCCTGGAAACAACGAATTCAAAAATCAGGTTCAACAACAACACACAGTGTGACTGCCTCAAAACATGACGCATGTTCAATTTTTCATAAAAATAATATATCTTTCTAGAAATATATCTGTAACTACATTTAGTTTGAACTCACATCCAAGTCATGTTGTTAAGAACTTTAAAATCATCGCAAAGAAAGGCACCACCGAAGCCACATATTCCTTTCTTGGTCGATGCCTGCACTACAGACACCACACCGAGACACAAAATAACCAGCCAGTATATAGTCTTGTCGTCCATTGTAACTGAACTGTCTGTGATAGACAGTATCCTTTATATGGTAGAACCATGCTCTATAGGGACCATTCGTTATCTACACGCAGTTCACCGAGTACAGCACTTCAGTGGACCATATGTATATAATCTGAACTAAAAAATAGATATAAGTTCATCAATGTGTAAAGTTATTTTAATATTGCCAATAGTATAGTCGTAATACATTGCTGCCAGATCGACAGAGTTTGCATGGAGGGTCAATTACAATTTGCTTGAACATTGCTTTCTATGACCATGATAACTTTGCAGAATATATATATAGTGTTTCCGACATGTTTGAGTTTCGAAACAGCTCAGTAGAAATAGCTTCAATTTACAGAAGAGGATAGAGTTTGCCTGTTAGAAAGGTAGAGCAGTCGGGATATTTTAGGAACTTTCTCTTAGCCACTCGTACGTCAAGTTTGTCTGAAGTTCTTGGAGCAGCTATAAATTACGTGACTGACTAGTATGTCCTAGCCATTTATATGGACAATTTCTTTGTACTATAGCTGATGAATTTCAAATACTGTGTTGCAGTATGTGACTTGCCTTATGCATTTCATTTTTCATGCTAGCAATAGTCTGTTTATAATCTGGAACTATATTTGTGCGTTTCGTGATTGAAATGCTTTAAGCCATTTACCAAATTTCGTCGCTGTCGCAAATTCGAAGGTGTTTCCTCATGCAAGCACATGTTCACCATGCAAATCCCGTAGGCCCTTGTCAACTTCTGAGGTGGCCGGCTACTTATGGACAAAGTGTTTATGACAAGTTAATGATACAAAGAACGGACAACACTATCTAGTGTGCTTCTACGACTAAGCCGGCTAGGAAACCATGTACGCCCAAATTCCGCGGTGTTTCCAAGATGGCGGAAGTGAAACGTTAAAAGGTAAGCGTCCTCTGTTTTGGGTTTGAACTTTTAAATATGGAGTCCCCTATCACACATTTAAAATGAAACGAAAGAGCTTGAAACAGCTAATCACCGGCTACTAATTTTTGTATAGAACCACAAAACAATGACTTTAAATTTGCGGGTAACCTAGCTAGCAAACACGTACTAAAAGTGAGGTACATGTATCTAAACTATATTTTAGCATGATGATGTAGTTATTGTCCGTTTCACCATAATTAAAGAACATGTGCTATTTTTTTTTTTTATAAAATTAAGCTTACAATAACATGTAACAACTTGTAATTAATATACAGACGCATTACTTTTTCCAAATTAAGATTGCCATTTTTAATGTTACTTTGAGGACTGTTTAATTTGCCGCATGCATTAAAATATTAGTATATAGTTTTTGCATAGCAAAAGATCAATGCACTTTCAATACAGTGTAGGTAATAGGTTCTCCTATTTTTTATAAGACCATATAACGACCCCGACATAGCGAATCCCAAGTAATTAAATTTAAAAAAAGAAAAGAAAAAAAACTTGTATACTTGCCAATTTAAGAAATCCTCTTGGGTAAGAATTAGTCTTCCAATTTAAGTCAACCGCCTGGGTATCACTCAATTCTTCAAATAACCTGCAAAATAAAGACGCAAAACTCCTCTTGTTATCATGGGCCACGCTCAATTACACTTCGTGAGTTATCTACGAATTTTTAAGTAGATCTACTCTAAAATCTTTATTACTCGACTTGCTGAAACTTAGTCAGGAAATTACATACATTGGCGTACTACCAATGAAAAACAAAACCTTATAGACATCAATTAATTATATTAATTAAAGAACAGCATACTTATATGCACAACACTAATGAAGCTTGAGGTTGGTGTATAGTCCGCCCAGGATAATGTGATATTTACAAACATGAATCGGTTTAATTAACGTGCGTGGTTTGGTCAACTGTGGCAAAATTGGTTTACAAATCACTTAAATAAATTGATAAGGTCAGTATTGTACTCAAAACATCACATATAATTGGTCACATAATTGTAATCCACCTTTGTGGACCATACTAAATTTCCCCGCCTTTCACATTATCCTGGGAGCACTATACCTCTCGTGCAAATTGTGTAGTCGGTAGTGCACAAATTATTCGTACGCGTCTTATTTTTTGTTTACATCCGGAGGTGTGCGAAGGTGTGTTAAGTATCGATGATTTGATTGGTCAAATTAACCACCACAACTGCCAACCCAAGGACGAAACTTATTAATTAACACATACGTGACAGTGCTAGCAGAGACTGTTGTAAACATTGTTTGACTGGGATATTGTCCCTGAAGGTTAAGTTTAAGCGACTGTCCGTGTGAACAGGTATACACATTGTTTGTTATTGCTCTAGCTGTAAATTTTGTTATGCGCAGTTTTCCTTTATTTTAGCCTTTAGGACTTGACAAACTTGTGTTTGTCTGCCATTTGGGCCAATTTGCATGATTTAGATTGTGAACTCAGTGTACTAATTAGCAAATCTAATTATTTCATACGCACTGACGCAGTTTTATACATGCTTAACTTGGTCATGACTTATTGGAGATTTTGAACTGCTGTTCATTACAATGACAGTGGGCATCAGTCATTCGTCAATTTTAATAAGTGTCACCTCACCAGTTACAACTAAAGTACAATTGTAACTCGACCAGTTACTGCACAGTATTTTTTGTGCATACACTATTTATAATATCATTGTGTATTTATAGACAAAGGTATTAGTTCATGAAATTTAATCATGTTTGTAAATATATCAAGATAAACACTGATTTTCAATAACTAGGTCCAAACGGTAAGGAAAAAAACTAAAAATGCGACCTTTCCTGATTCAGTTTGATCTTACCTTAAAAGTTTGATATATCATCCAGTAACCATGCCCGAAAATCTTGAATGCAACACTTTCGTAGTTTTTATGTTATGATCATGCAAACACAGGTAGGTAGAAACCAATTCTAGTACTTACAAAACCTCCGTTATCACAGCCCTATGATGTTAATTGCACACTTATTTGAAATACTATATAAAAAATATAGCTCAACTTACTGTAATCGCAATTATGATGTATGGCGATTCTAAATGTGATCAGGTCTGAACGAAATGATCAAATAACAAGTTTGAATTTCTACCGATATATTCGCACTAATCATTTGGCTGTAAACAAAATAAATATAAGTATGTGCTTGCTTTAACTTTCATTGAAACAAAGAATGCTTTATTGTGTGATCGCGCATCAACCCAAATGCAACTTGTTAATCGTATATAGAATTCAAATGAACGATTATTTTCGATCCATCTACATATAATTTTCAAAGTAGATCAAACATTAACAATCAGCCAAATAATAACGAAGGTTTCGTGTTATAATGGATAAATACAAAATAGCAACATAGTTTTAATCTTAAGAATTGTTTAATGTTCAGAACTAGGATGAACAAGTACAACAATGTATAACATGCATTTACAATGAATATTTAGTACTATGATATTAAAAAGTTGAAGAAAACTTATTTCAAAGTCATACCTGAAATGTCAGCAAATAATCAGAACAACACTTAAAAGTCAAACTGGCAAACGCATACAAACATAAAACACGTTTCTATGGTGTTTCTGATTTCAATTTACCACAAAACACGTTATGATATAATTTTGATAATGCAGCATACTTATAACATGGCGACAGACGGTAAAATAACAATGGTAACGAAGGTTTCCTGAGAATCAGAATATAACATGTTGACAATTATTTTGGGAACATTGGCAAGTATCTAAGTTGTAACTACATTAATAAGCATGCTGAAATGTACAAGAGACACTTGGACACAAAACTTAAACATAATACCAAACAGGCTAATTGAAAACGTCAATACCAACAACCCGGCTGATAACGAAGGTTTAGTGACATCAGAACTTTTCAGTATACACTGCATACATGTTCAAAATACACTATCTGTCACTATCACTACTTTTTAACAATGACTTTGACTTTCGAGTAGCCTTTGGTGCATCTACTAGTATCAATATTTAACAAGACTTCCATCTAACTATGTCGTTATGTCTAGGTCAATAGAAAAACTGCATATTAGTTTTCACAAAATTCACTTCATGATTTTCATCGTCTTGATTAACAATGTTATCAATAAACAAGCTATCTTTGCACTCAGTAGTAACATGATTACCAACTGCAGATTTTGTTTCAACCACAATGCCGGTTTCCCTTTCTTCTTGTATTTTTCAAACGTTTTCATATCTGTTATTTTCAGTATTTTCTGTTTTGCTTGTTTCTCCCTTTTCACCTTCTTTCTGACAGTTTAGAGGAACGTACATAATTACGGCACATTCTCTCTCGTTCCAGTCATAGGTAGTCTTCATTGTTTTGCTCTTTCAGGCGCATACAATATACCGTTTGGATTTCAGCATTACTCTTGGTCATAGTTATAAAAACGCATATAATAAATTAAACTTTCGTTATCTTTATGAAACCTTCGTTATCGTAATTATAAACCAAATCGTAAGACTGTAACTAAATTAATGCACTATAAAACTTAACAAATGATATAAGTCTATGCAATAGCAATACTTAGGTTGATATTGCGTATGGATAATAGGATAACTGTTCTAACAATCACTTGCAGAACACGAAGACTATTATATATTTTACCGTAGTCCGGTTTTCTCTTCAACAAATAATAACAGAACACATTGCAAATTATGTAATGGTACCAATTTCATACACATGTAACAGACTTTTAAATGCAGTGAAGTAAAATGTGTACATACACGTTATAATATAACTTTTCTCACCAAATGCAGTGATATAACCTTCGTTATCGCAGGATAACGAAGGTTTTATAGATTTAAACACAAGTGTTATACAAAAAGGAAGCCATACTCTCTTATGTAAATGTTTATCTTAGCAAAAACGTTATATTGTGCGAATAATATCATAGTTAGATACTATCTCAGTCAATCTTATTGAAAAAATATTTTCGTTGGAAAGTAAGGTAAAAATACTCACAACTCTAGTTGGAAGTACAAGCAATGTTTTACGACATCTCTCGGCGATTTCGCATTCAAGCAAGTCTACACTTCAAATAGGCCTAACAAAAAGTCATATAATTGTAATCTTCTGCGTTTTAAGCGTTAGTTTCGAATTTTGGCAACGAAAGTTTAAATCACGAAGGTTTAAACTGTGTACAAAACTGAAATTAGTTTAATGTATAACTCTGTATTAAACATAAATTTCGTTTTTATTACATCAATATGATATATCTGGTTGTGTAAATAGCCTACCAGGAGTCAGTTTTAGTATTAATGTGCATCTTTTATGATCACGAAAGTTTTAAGCTATTACTTTTGAGTAAAGGTTAATATTTTATGATGCACAGAGTTCGCGATTTAATAAATAATTCGTATATGCCTGTGATCCTATAGTCTTATTTAGGCTTTGGTGGTATACATAATGATGTTTCATTTGTCATAAACAAGTTATTTCTTAGTTTGCTACACTATATAAATTGGCAATAACGAAGGTTTTTTAAAATTGAAAAAATTGGCGACACATGAAACGCATTAAAATTTGACACTATAGCTGGCAATGGACAGCAGATTGCCTCATGAATTATTGAAAGGAAGGTTTGAGCTTGATGTTAAAACAAAAAATACCGTCTCCAATGAGCTACTCGTAAAAAGAAGACGTTGTTCATTTGGGTATTTTGAGTCGGCGACAATAACGAAGGTTTAAATTTTGATAGATGTTTCGAAAATTTGAACTTTTTTATGGACGATGGAAGAGATTATTTTATCGCAGTGTTTGGGCTGATGTAATAACCTTCTGTAGAGACATATTTGTTAGCTTTCCAGCGGTTTATTTGTTAATAAAACAACGGAACATGGCATGGACCTAGTTATTGAAAATCAGTGAAAACATTTGCTGGCATTTTATCAAGTATTGAGTAAGCGTATTATTTTGCAATAGTTCAACGAAAGACTGCATATACTTGTATTGTGTGCTCAGAAACTTTGTCTCACATATTCATAGCTTTGAGCCATTTAAACCAAACTTACGAACGCATGAACATACTTGTACAACAATTAGATATCCATAATAAAAACCAATCTAACTTCTAAGGACAAATGAAATTTTTGAAAACATTTATGGGGATATTTAATCCCTGTCTGAGTTCATGATTTTTAATCTATATAGGGTTACATAGCTCCCACATCTAAAATGTTTACCTCCCTTAATTGTTTTTAATTGGCGGCCATCTTTGAAGGCAGTTTTGTTACACGTTTTAACTGGAGAAATCAGAAGTATTGGCATTAAACAAACAATTTGTGTAATGTCAAGCTAATCATGAAGTTGTAAAGACCATTAGCACAGCAGGAGCCCGTTGCCTAACCAAGCTGCTTCCAAAAGGCGCTACCGAGCGCTTTCCTACGTCTATGCAACAACACACTACGAGTGAACAGTGCTGGCCAGTAGCATACCGTTTCTTAACACTTTGCTAGGTGAGCGCTACAGAAGTGGTCTGTTGCACAAGAAAGCACTCGATAGCACTTTGGTTTGAAACGATCTGCTATCCGCGAGCGCTCACCGGTAGCATATAATTTTTCCGCTTCGTCTGCTATGTAGTGACAGAGTGAGCTTTTGTGATCACTCTTCGTCCGTCGTCCGTCCGTCGTCCGTCCGTCAACAATTTGCTTGTGTAGACACTAGAGGTCACAATTTTGACTTAATCTTTATGAAACTTGGTCACAATGATCATCTCAACAAAATCTAGGTCAAGTTCGATATTGGGTCATCCGGGGTCAAAAACTAGGTCACAAGGTCAAATTATAGAAAAACCTTTTGTAGTCACTAGAGATCACAATTTTGACTTAATCTTTATGAAACTTGGTCACAATGACCATCTCAACAAAATCTAGGTCAAGTTCGATATTGGGTCATCCTGGGTCAAAAACTAGGTCACAAGGTCATATTATAGAAAAACCTTGTGTAGTCACTAGAGGTCACAATTTTAACTTAATCTTTATGAAACTTGGTCACAATGATCATCTCAACAAAATCTAGGTCAAGTTCGATATTGGGTCATCCGGGGTCAAAAACTAGGTCAAATCATAGAAAAACCTTGTGTAGTCACTAGAGGTCACAATTTTGACCTAATCTTTATGAAACTTGGTCACAATGATCATCACAACAAAATCTAGGTCAAGTTCGATATTGGGTCATACGGGGTCAAAAACTAGGTCACAAGGTCAAATCATAGAAAAACCTTATGTAGACACTAGAGGTCACAATTTTATCTTAATCTTTATGAAACTTGGTCACAATGATCATCTCAACAAAATCTAGGTCAAGTTCGATATTGGGTCATCCGGGGTCAAAAACTAGGTTACAAGGTCAAATCATAGAAAAACCTTGTGTAGTCACTAGAGGTCACAATTTTGACCTAATCTTTATGAAACTTGGTCACAATGATCATCCCAACAAAATTTAGGTCAAGTTCGATATTGGGTCATCCGGGGTCAAAAACTAGGTCACAAGGTCAAATCATAGAAAAACCTTGTGTATACACTAAAGGTCACAATTTTGACTAAATATTTATGAAACTTGGCCACAATGATCATCTAAACAAAATCTAGATCAAGTTCGATATTGGGTCATCCGGGGTCAAAAACTAGGTCACAAGGTCAAATCATAGAAAAACCTTGTATAGTCACTAGAGGTCACAATTTTGGCCTAATCCTTATGAAACTTGGTCAGAGTGATCATCTCAACAAAATCTAGGTCAAGTGTGATATTGCATCAGGGTCACAAATCACAGGTCTTGCATGTACTGCTATAACAGGTGAGCGACCTAGGGCCCTTTGGGCCCTCTTGTTTGAAGCAAGCCGTTTCATAGCAGGGCGCTAGTGAGAGCTTGGTAGCGGTTTGGTTGGGCAACAGGCTCCAGGTTTGTGAAATTGTAGTTGTCACATGTGAACCCTTGTTATATTCAGCATTATCAAAAATATACGAATATCTTCTACCAATGTTGATTAAATTTTGCCTTCAAAGATTCGAGATGTGGGAACAAGGGAGGTAAATATTGTAAGATTTAAGTAGATGTGGGAACAAGGGAGGTAAATATTGTACGATTTAAGTAGATGTGGGAACAAGGGAGGTAAATATTTTAAGATTTAAGTAGATGTGGGAACAAGGGAGGTAAATAAAATATTGTAAGATTTAAGTAGATGTGAAAACTATATCTGAGCCCCTTAGTCAAACCAAAAAAACCAGACACTACTGCACAGCAAGCCTGCTATGCACCCCTGTGAACCTTGTGATTCTGACTGAAGGGTCTATTTTCTGACAAATAAATGATATTTTCATTTTAAAATGGAAAGAGCTAGTGCAAAATGCAAAATACACCTTGAGATGAAAGCCCTAGTCTTTGTGCATTATTGTGTAATTTCTTACCTCCAGCTGCCGAAGATGTGGAGGCAGAAATCTCAGTTGCTATTGCAACAACTCAGGAACCCTGTAGGTATCCATAGCAACCAATGTGTACGATGTATGGCCAGCTCAGATCGTCCAACCATTGCAATACGGAGAGAGACTCTCAATGTTTGGGAAAGACGTGCCCCTCTAGCTCCCAGTCAGGTGGAAAAATTGGTGAAAAAAGGTGTGAAAGTGATTGTTCAGCCATCTAATAGGAGGGCTTATAATATGCAGGTAATGTATAAAGTAATAGATACAGTAATAGTGATCAATGGATTATAACCTTCTAACATTTTAAGTCAATGCTCGTATGTAACATCCTTGTAATTTACATCAGTTGTTAGACAAGCCATGACTCAGACCATCAGATTCAGGTGAAGAAAAAGGCCTGTGAACGAGAATGTAATGGAAGAAATTGTAAAAATTCAATTCAACTGTCCTTTTTTTCTAGTGGAAATGTTGACACAATTATAAAGGTTTCCATTCAGTAACAAATATTATAAATGTGACAAAGGTTATTCTTTACTTTTACATGTCTTGAGTGAAAGTTATCAAGAGCATTGAATAACTACTTTGTCATCATGTAGATCCAAGTCCTGTATTGGACTGCAGTGCACATGTTTTCACTCATACTACAAAATCATGTGACTATTGAACTGACCCTTTGACTGCTTCAATTGCGAAACCCACAATTGACAAAATTCCATGTTTGAAATTATTTAATGTTTGAAAATAAATGCTTAACAATATATAGCATTATTTATTGATGTTATGCTTACATTACAGGAATATATAGAAAAAGGGGCTATCATACAAGAGGATCTCAGTGAGGCATCGGTTGTTATTGGCGTGAAGCAGGTCCCTATTGACCTACTTATGCCTGACAAGACATTCTGTTTTTTCTCACACACAATAAAAGCTCAAAAAGACAACATGCCACTTCTGGATGCTATCCTTGAAAAGGTAAATTTATTTTTTTATCAATAACCACAAGTTGTTACCGTAACATAGCACATTTGTAGTGGTTGAGAATAAATGTCACAGAATATAGTCACTGTTAATGGTATATGACTGCAAAAATTATCATAACCTATAAAAAACAAACTTTTTAGAATGACCCTTTTTTTAAGAATCCATGATATGTTTGTTAGGCTGTTGTATTTTACACCTTCTCCCTGATTCGCTAAGCAAGCAGACGACATTGGGCCCTAATCCCCTAACCCGTATATTGTTTTGTGTGATTTCAGAATGTACGTTTGATAGACTATGAGAAGATGGTAAATCCGAGTGGACAGCGTGTTGTAGCATTTGGTAAATATGCAGGTGTTGTTGGTATGATCAATATCCTACATGGTATGGGATTGAGACTTCTAGCACTCGGTCATCATACTCCATTCATGGTAAGTACATGGACATGCCTTAGTTTGATAAACTGTTTAGTCTCGTACAATAACATACCACAATTTTATGTACTGCTTGCGCAGACCCAGACTTGGCTTTTGGCAAAAATATGGTTATTTTATATATAAATTCTAAATTGTCAGGGCTTAGGGTATGACCAAGTCACCCCTCTACAAAAAATTGCCGAGAAGAATTTCTGGATCTGTGCATGTACTGTTCAGTTAAATGAATGCACCATTGTTTTATGTTCTCTTAGTGAACCTACCTTCCCATGACATTCTTAGTGAACCTACTTTCCAATGACATTCTTAGTGAACCTACTTTCCCATGACATTCTTAGTGAATCTAACATCTCATGACATTCTTATTTTCTTAGTGAATCTAACAGTAACATCTCATGACATCCAGATTCTTAATGTAGCTAACTTTCTCATGACATTATTATTGAACCTGTCTTCTCATGACATTCTTGGTTAATCTAACAGCTCAAGACATTCTTAGTAAACATACTTTCTCATGACATTCTTAGTAAACTTTTTTCTTATGACATTCTTTGTGAACCTACTTTCTCATGACATTCTTAGTGAACCTACTTTCTTATGAAATTCTTAGTGAACATACTTTATTATGACATTCTTAGTGAACATACTTTCTCATGCCATTCTTAGTGAACATACTTTCTCATGACATTCTTAGTGAACATACTTTCTCATGACATTCTTAGTGAACATTCTTTCTTATGGCATTCTTAGTGAACCTATTGTCTCATGACATTCTTAGTGAACATACTTTCTCATGACATTCTTAGTGAACATAGATCTGATGCCCTCTTTTGAAGGAACAGGGTTACATTCACTATTAGTGCTTTGCATATGTCAGTTGGTTGGTCTGTGTATAGCCAAAATTATGTTCATTTGATGTCTATCAAAATCTATTGTATCTACATCCGTTAACTTGGTAAGGACTGCATTCATGACCTGAAGATTAAGTTAACCATGTCACTTTTAAGGTTACCAGGTCAAGGATTTAGTGACCTTTAATAAGCCAGTACTTCCCTTGTTCATTAATGGCATTTGATCTTATTTATTGCTGATGTTCATAGGGTAAGTACACAAATTACATCATACTCATAAACATTTCATAAGAATACTATGATAACAATATTTGCACTTCATGTATATAGCAGCTTAAAGAGTCACACAATTATATTGGTCATACATGTATATAGGTTGAGATGGGTCAATGATCAGCAAAAATGAAACAGGTCAGCATGGTTCATGATTTGTGACTCAATGTTCATTCATACCCGGTATTCATATCACAGTTATACAAATGTTTTCCTTTGGTAAATGACTCAATTATGTAAAGAGGAAGTTTACGGTGTTTGTATATATTGCTGGCTTAGAATGAGAAGGTTACAACCTTATAAGACTCATGCATATTTGAACTTTGCATCACAAGGTGCTTCTTATGAACCTATTTTCATGAAAATTGGAATTGGTCATGTTGACCAAACTGAAGTTGAAAAAGCTTTTTCATAAGTAAAGAGTGGTTTTCAGACAGTTTTTCTTGTTTTCTCAAAATATCAATTTTGTACCTACGACCTTTTCATTCTAAGCCAGCGATATATGGCTGTCATTTGGTTTGTCTGTCATTAGACTGAACTGTGTCCTGTCCCAATAGGTATTCAATGAGTGCTCGGGTCTACATTCCTCCGTCTTGATAGCTTGGTTGGTTATGATTTGCATATGAGCCATACTACACTCGCATATGAGCCATTGAACATTTAAGGACACCAGGTCAAGGTCACAGAGACCTATAACCTGAAATTGCTGGGGCATATATACTCAGCATCAATGAAAAGTTACCACCCTATTAACTCTTATATTTTAAAATTCAAGTTACACTATGTTAAAAGCTGAATACAGCTATGTTTTGACCTTACTGTGTAGTCACAGCTATCCTATTTAACAATATTCAAATACACACACTATAAAACTTTTGTACCCATAGGTCATATTGTATACAAAATACAGAGGTGTACATAAGTGGTAACTTTTCAGTGATGCCCAGTATATATATTTTACTAACATCTCATATTTTTGTGTCGTAGGTTGGTAACCATATGAGTGTGTGTATTTATCTGATCAATTAGGTATATTTATTATATTTTTACCCCCTTACCCAATAAATCCTTGATTCATATACCTGTAATATTCTGATAAGAAATTGCATAGTTATAGCTTGCCAGAGATAACAGTAGACCAAAGACCTAAATGTATATTTAGGTCTTTGAGTAGACTTATCAATAAATAAACATGCATAATATAAACGCTGCACGGTCGACTGACTGCATAAGAAGTGAGTATGCACAAGATTGAAAAAAAGAACGATGAAAATGCATTTAATTTTCATTTCTATTTGTGAATAAAGTGTTATCATCAGCAGGCTAAATGTATGTACACCATTGACATTTATCAAGGCAAGGTATTGCAATATTTTAAAATTACGAGTAGCAGATAAAAATGAATTTTGCATCAACATTAAATTGTGTTGCATGCATCTTCAAAAGGATTTAGTTATGTTTTTGAAAGGTTACAGAAATATATATCAAGACAACTGGTGAAGTTAACCAACTTGAGTTTTGATTATATTTGTTGTTGTTGTTTTTTGCTGGAAGTAAATTTCAGCCAAGTTATTGGTCTTGTTTGAAAATTTTGTTTTTATTCTCTTATAATTTTGTTTGTATTTTAGTTACATATTGTGCATGCTGCTTTTCTATGTGTCTATGCTTACAGTTTTAGTTGAAGTATATTGCTTTGCTTAAAAACTTTGTTCACTCAGAGGCCTTAGTATCAGATAAACGGGAATTTATTTCTATGCGAATCATTTCATACTGGCCACTTTGACATCTAATCTGTTCTGCTTAATATATTCGAAAATTGTAAGTGTTAAGCAGTGTGCTGATTAAATGGACTGACAATTTTTTTTACTGCTATTGCATTGATATAAATATAGCTTGCTCCATGTATGTGAGTTATAAGTAACACTATTAGAGATACAATGTGTAACCAAGTAACACCATTGAGAATGTTATATAACATTGCACAATATTTTTGTGCTTGTAACTTGTCACATATGAACAATTTTGCCTGTGTAGAATATATGAATCTACATGCATGTAGTTATTCTACCTTCCATGTTTGATGAGGGGAATATTGCTTTGCACATGTTGATCAATCTGTCGGTCCGTCGGTAGACCGAATGGTTTCCATTCAATAACTCAAGAACGCTTTGCCTTAGTAGATTACCTATATTGATTTTGAGGTCAGTAGGTCAAGGTCTTTGTGACCTTAACCATTTCAGACTTTCAGGATGCCATGGGGGCATACATGTTTTACAATCATCTCTTGTTTGTATGAATTTTGTGATAATGTCAAGATATTCATAATTATTTCAGCATATTGGACCAAGTCATAACTACAGAAACAGTGAGGCTGCCAGACAAGCAGTAAGGGATGCTGGGTATGAAATAGCACTTGGCAGGATGCCAAAATCTATCGGACCACTGACCTTCATCTTCACAGGATCTGGGAATGTGTCTAGGGTGAGTTGTTTGGTAACTTTGTCTACTGTGAGTTTGGTAAAGCCTAGGTTCCACTGAGGGATTTCACATTGGCGATGTTCCCCCGATTTCATAAGATACCACCCGATTCATCACAATTCCTCCATGATACCACAAACTGTCTTCTCTGAAGTTTCCCGTAGGTTGTACATTTCCGAGGGAAAACATGCTCAGTGGGACCTAAGTTTAACGTGTCTAGGATGACTATTTTTGCTCTCCTGAAAAGTTTGTGTACAACGACGACATATCATGAACAGATTTTTGTTTGATATCAAATTAAACGAAACTTATCCAACAATGAGACCTTTTAAATAGAAATAAAGAATAATTTGAGATTATAGAATGACTGAAAACCGAAGTAATCATGCAATCATGTGGTCGGAATTATGTTTGGTTTTCTCAGAGTACACTGTATATATACAATTTACATAATATACATGTATATATATGATACTTGAAGGGTGCGCAAGAAGTGTTTCAAGAATTACCACATGAATACATAGAACCTGATCATCTACAGAAAGTAGCCAGGAAAGGATGTAAGTACTCAATGCTTATAGTATAAACATATCAGGGGTTCCTGTGCCTCTGTAGCTCAATGGTTAGCACGCTTGTCATCTTATCTGGCAATCCTCGTTCAAAGACTTGTGGAGGCACTCATGCCTGCCATATTTCAGCACAAAGCTAACTGGCAAATAAAGGCTATGCTCGGCATTTAAAAAACTAACTTTTGAATCCGAAGGGTCATTTTGATACTTTTGACTAAATTTTACCATTTTAAATTCAACCCAAAATATTGAAGGTCAAAATGTGGCTTTTTGGAAATTAGAACCCCTGACATATGCAGTCCGCCTTGTATACTTTGTGTTTCACACTATTGTTTAAACATTTGTTGTTTAAAGATAGAAGTATATTACATTGTACATGTTGGTTGGTTAGTCTGCCAGTGGGTTGGTTTGTCCATCGGTTAAACAATAGATAAGTAGAGAATTGTAGCTAAGTTAAGAGGACATAACACTTCTTGGTTAATATGTATAGCTATGACTGTAACTAAGTTAAGGGGACATAACAGTTCTTGATCATTATTTGTAGCTATGAATGTAACTAAGTTAAGGGGACATAACATTTCTTGATCATTATTTGTAGCTATGACTGTAACTAAGTTAAGGGGACATAACATTTCTTGATCATTATTTGTAGCTATGACTGTAACTAAGTTAAGGGGACATAACATTTCTTGATCATTATTTGTAGCTATGACTGTAACTAAGTTAAGGGGACATAACACTTCTTGATCATTATTTGTAGCTATGACTGTAACTAAGTTAAGGGGACATAACACTTCTTGATCATTATTTGTAGCTATGAATGTAACTAAGTTAAGGGAACATAACATTTCTTGGTTAATATTTGTAGCTATGAAGAAAGTATACGGTTGTGTAGTGAGCAGAGATGATCATTATGTTCGATTGAAGGGTGGGAAGTTTAATGCTGATGAATTTGAACAACATCCTGAAAGATATGCTTCAACATTTAGTCATAAGGTATACTATATATGCTTCAACATTTAGCCATAAGGTATAATGCAAAACTTCACTATAACTCACCGCCAACAGAAATTGTAGTTAATTAATAAATCATTTGTTTATTGCTAAGCCAGTCTGTTTAGCATACTGTATAGCCTTTGACTACCTAACAAAGAGCATGGCTAGTTCAGTTTGTTGACAGTCATCATGCAGATTTAGGGTTGAACTCCAAGGTTCAGTTGGGGCCTGATAGGTTGTTAAGTTAAGTGACCACTATACTTGACAGAATAATAGGTTGGCAATGGTGTAAGATATGATGAGAAGAAATAAATCACAAGATGTATATTTTTTCATGTCAGAGCCTTAAATGAATTGACCTACCATATTTTTCAGAAACTTATTTTGAAATGCCATTATTTTGTCTAGGTAACAGTGCCAAATTATGTCTTTATATAGTTTAGTAAGAGGAAATTCCAAACTGCTAACGAACGCTCGGTAGCACTATGCTTGGAAACGGCTTGCTTCAAAAAAGCAGATGAAGCAGTAAAATTCTATGCTATCGGCGAGTGGTCCGTTGCTCAAAAAAAGCGCTTGGTGGCGCTCGCCTAATAAAGTGTTAAGAAACTGTATGCTATCGGCTTGTAGCATGTCGTTGCAAAGACGTAGGAAAGGGCTTGATAGTGCAATTTGAAGCAACTTGGTTAGGCAACGGGCTCCTGTTCATCTTGAAACTTGATCAGAATGTATGTCTATCACAAACTAGGAAAAGTTCCAAATTTGGTGATAATAGGCTATCAACCAGGCCACTTAATAAAATAATAGAAAATAAGATTTAGTCTAGATAAATGTTAAATTTTTCCTATAATATATTGTATTGCAGATAGCCCCATATTCTTCATGTATTATCAATGGTATCTACTGGGCTCCGAATTCACCACGGTTACTGACAATACCTGATGCTAAAACGTTACTACGTGCACAGAACTTCCCTTGGATACCATCTAGTGAAGGTTGTCCGCAACTACCACATCGTATGATCTCATTATGTGACATATCTGCCGATCCTGGCGGCTCCATAGAATTCATGAAAGATTGTACAACTATAGACAAACCATTCTGTTTGTATGATGCAGAACTCAACCTTGAAACTGAAAGGTACGTCATAGATGGTTGCTCAACTTGATTGCATTCATCTGTTTAAGTTTGTTTATGCTTGATTGTTATAAAGGTAGGGGACTTCTGTATTGCTTGCATTTCTTAGTGACTTGTTAAGTTAGACTTGGCATCATTACTGAGGTAGTATTTAATACAGTTGTTACTATATTTCAGTTTTAAAGGCGATGGTGTTTTAATCTGTTCCATAGATAACATGCCGGCACAAATGCCCAGAGAAGCTACAGAATACTTTGGAAGTCTGCTCCTTCCATATATACCTGAAATTGTAAGTGACTGAACACTGTTACTTGTATTTTTTGCTCAAGTCTGCAAATTCATTTCAGACCCACGTATAATAAATGTGTAAATATTTACTAACATGAATATGTTTTTAGGTGTGAAAAGAACATTTTTCAAAACTTATCATTTTATTTGAGTTTTACACGTTCCAAGTATTTATTTCTTGAATTTCCTGTATACACAACATATAAAAACAGCGATGACATCAAAGTAATCCAAATGATAGGACCATTGTGGTTTTAAAGAATAGTATTTGGGAGATAACTCATTAATTTCATAGATAAATATAAACCAAGCAACATAATAACTGTTACATATGTCACTGATAGAACTGCATCAGTCAATGAAAATTAAAAGCTTAACATATAATATATGACCACATCATAATTCATTATTATATTCATTACAGTTGAAATCAGATGCTAAAACTTCCTTTGATGAGTACAACGCAGATCCCTGTGTGAAAAATGTAAGTGTTCGACTTTTCAGTTTAAACTTCTTTTATTTATGCACATCTTGTTATATCAAGAGTGAAAAAGTAGCAATTTTAGGTTGCAAGTCGACTTTTACACTCTGGGCAGTCACAGCACATTGGCTTTTGACCCTCTTAAGGACCAATTCATACACATGGATAAAGAATAACATTTTGGGTTATCGTAGCTCAGAGAAATTAAGCAGTGGTGCAGACAGGATCAAACTTGGGACCTCTTGATCCCAAAGCATGCACGACCACCGTATTTGACTAGTAAATTATGAGAATTAATACTAGGACATTACTTAATATCACTTTCCACTGTATATATGAAATATTGCAGGCTGTGATCGCTTCTAACGGACAACTGACACCAAACTTTCAATACATCACTGAACTTAGAAAGAAATCTATGTAAGTAACAGTTTGTTATTGTTAAACTTAAATATGCTTTCCTGTTTCCTAGTCTAACATTATGATTTCACTTTAATTACTGGTCGTCATGTTTACAATTTCTGCATGATATAGCTGGTAGGCACATGTACATGAGCAATTATTTATAAATCAGATTTAATTTGGGATCAGTTAGACAATATGCAGAGGACATTACACTGATAATGCTCCTGTTTGCATGTGATGTTTCTCCGTAGAGGTTATACTGTACATGTATGACCAAACTCAAACTGGAATATATCTTCAAGTTAAGAGTTTGTATGTTATTGCACATTTAGAGAGCTGAAATGAGGAAACATCTGCCTTAGCGCACAGACAATCGAAAGCCACACTGAAACAGCGGCAGCGTCTTACCACCATGCAAGAGTCAGACATAGAACGAATCATCCATATCCAAAAAAATGGATATTTCAAGCAAGCCCATATATTCACCGCAATGAATGACAGACTGTGGACTTTGAATTATGTGCATAAGTAATCATAAAGGGAGATAATTGTAAATGATATCTACACTGATCTGGTCAATATATTGTTATTAATTTTTAATGGCCAATTGTTTGACAGAGCAAGTTGTTGTTACAATCCATGTTGTTATGAACAGTTCATACTTTACAGTCACTGCTTTGAGTAATATGTGTACATTTAAATATCGTAGGTCCAGTAAAAAGTCGAAAGTTGTACCCGGACAGAAGAAAGTTCTCGTACTTGGTGCTGGTTATGTTGCTGGTCCAGCTGTTGAATATTTAACCAGGGATAAAAACTGTCAAGTCACTGTTGGTAATAATTGTATTCACATATTTACTCCATGATCTGTCCTAAGTACATCTAAACATTTACTCCACTATCCGTCCAGCAAAAACCCAAATTGGTGTACACATCTGACTTAAACTCTTATCAGGGAAGTAAAGAGTCTGTTGATAGACCAAACCATGTCATATGGATAAACTACGTAAGAGAACGTTTGGGCATGCAGTTAAAATGTATCAAACTTGGTAGGACAGTTGATCCTGACCTGGTCAGCTTGTCTACGGACAAAAAGTTACAAAGTTTTTATGCTAAAAATTTTAACATAAATGATGTTAATTAAATTATTACTTTTAAGCCTGTGTTCAAGTCCACCTGAAAACAAAAACCACAATTACAATACCTGTATGCAAAGACTACCAATTATTGCTAACGTCAGACCATTGTCAACAATATTTTAATTTTAACCTGTTAAAACCGACCACCTGTCAACAAAGACCTTTGTTGTTGTCATGGGTGGTCTTTACAGACAGGTTTGACTGTTTGGTGTAAAATAGTTTATGTTTGAATTCTGATTTATATTTAGTTGCTCAGTTGAAAGAAGAATTGGAGAGAATTGAGTCACTCTGCCCGGATGCTGAGTGTGTGTTGTTAGACGTTACCCGGCATCCTGAAGAGCTTGATCGTCTGGTACCTGACTCAGATGTTGTTGTTAGTTTGTTACCTTACGTCATGCATCCAGAAGTGGCCAAGTCATGTATAAAACATGGACGTAACATGGTTACAGCCAGCTATGTTTCTCCAGCCATGAAAGATCTGCATAAACAGTAAGAATTGTTACTGTACTTTATGTTATAACGCGATCAGCAGCTTTTTCTGTATATATTAGCATTCAAAGTGTCAAATCCCACTTGACTGTTACCTTAGATCCATGAGAAATTCTCATACCAGTTAGCTGAATTTTAAGATACATTACTCAGCAAAACTGGTTAGCTGAATTTGTGAGATCCATTCATTTGGTCAGTTAAACTGGTTAGTTTGATTAGCTTAATTTGTGAGATACATTGGTCAGCTAAACCGGTTACTTCGATTAGCTGAATTTGTGAGATACAATGGTCAGCTAAAAGTGTTGTATAGTGCATTCGTTGACCTCAGTAATGATATTATGTATACATGCCATCTTTATTTGTTTCATCAGAGCTGTAGATGCAAACATTACAATTGTGAATGAGGTTGGAGTGGACCCAGGTATTGATCATATGTTAGCCATGGAATGTTTCGATGAAGTCAGTCATGCTGGTGGACAGGTGATAAACTGTTTGTTTCTTATCTCATAGACTTGATTCATTTATTTTCTACAAACTGACCCACACAGATTAGAGTGCCACTGTGTCACTATTGTACCAAAAAGTCTCAGTACATTATGACATGATCAAGTACATTGTGACAAGATCACCCATGGAACCGAACCCTTGACATCTAGATTTAATGGATAGCAAAACATGAAAAATCCACACAAATAATTTTGAGATGAATTATCCCAATAACAGGACCCCCCTGGATCGCTCACCTGAGACCATCAACATTTTAGCTTTGGTGAACTACATGTGCAGAATTTCAGTGATAGTAAAGATGTCATTTAATGTGTTTTCTTGATTTTCTTGATAAATAAGTTGGTAAAATGTACAGCAATGTTTTCCATTGCTTGTTCAAAACTAGTCATAGTTTCATAAGATCTGGTGACATATGAGGAATATTCGATAGAATAACCTTGTTCCATTGTGATAAGATCACGCTTGGAACCAAACCCTTGAAATCTAGATTAAATGAATAGCAAAACACAGAAAATCCACACTTAAATGATCTGATATTGTGTTGATAATTTTTGAGATGATCTTATTGTTATTGAAGTGGTCTTCAAGTGAGGTTCCATATTGACGTAAATATATTGATTATGATTATAGATAAAATCCTACGTCTCATATTGTGGTGGATTACCTGCCCCTGAAGACTCTGACTCACCTTTAAGATACAAGTTTAGGTAAGTTGCTTAAAAGAGAGTTTTGATTCCATATTGAAGTTCTGTAAACTCATTTTTTTCATGGTGGTTTTATTTTCCATCCCAAATTCTAATCCCCCTAAATTACCAATCTCCCAAATATGGAGCAAGGGTTTTCTCAATCATATTTTGTTATCCACAAATTTAATTTCCACAAAAATAAGTGATTTTACCGTATTCTATACTTAGAAACTGGAACTCAGATGATAACAAATAGTTTATTCTTGTTTATTTTATATCAACTTCAAAACAAGTTGCTACAACATGGATTAACAAACCATTCTCTGTTACTATTTTGGGTGTTACTAACCAGTATTTGTGCCTATATCAGGGATTGTGGAGTTTAGGATTCTTGCTCATCTTGGGTGGGATCCACACCCGCAAATCTAAGATCTGGGGTCAGAGACTCTATCCCTTAACCACTAAGCCTACATTTATATTAACAATCAAGCACAATAACTCTGTATGTGAATTTATATATGGTATATTAAACAGAACAATACCATTGTACATATCATTATTAGCTCCACTATTCGTAGAATAAGGGGAGCTATTGCAGTCACCTGAGTGTCGGCGTTGGCGTCGACGTAACACTTTTGTTAAAGTTTAGGTACAGGTTTTTTAACCTCTTATATTGTCTAAGTCCTTTGAGATGTTGCTTTCATACTTTGCATACTTGTTTGCCACCATGACCACAACCCATATGCAGGAGTACGTAACTCTATCAGGCATTTTGTTGAAATTATGCTCCCTTTTTCTACTTAGTGCAAATAGTGCAAATGTTAAAGTTTAGGTACAGATTTTTTAACCTCTAATATCTTCATAGCGCATTGACATATTGCTTTGAAACTTTGCATACTTGTTCACCATCATGACCCCAACCCATACACAGGGGTAGGTAACTCTATTAAGCATTTTGGTGAAATTATGCCCCCTTTTTCAACTTAGTGCAAATGTTAAAGTTTAGATACAGGTTTTTTCACCTCTGATATTTTCACAGTGCATTCACATAATGCTATGCATACTTGTTCTTCATCATGACCCCAACCCCTACACAGGGATGGGTAACTCAAGCATTTTGTTGAAATTATGCCCCCTTTTGGACTAAGAAATGCTTATTTGTTTACCTTCATGACCAAGAGGACCTACACATGAGTAGGTAACGGTCCTGCATAATATGTCCAAATTATCCCCCTTTTTCGACTTAGAAACCCCAACCTCTACCCAGCAGAGGGTAATGCTGCTGTTATGAAGCATTTTGTTTTGAATTTATAATAATTGTACTATCCTTGCATGGCGCTGCGAATATTGGAGCGCGCTGTTCGTGGACAGCTCTTGTATATATTGCATTGACAGTAAAATTGTGTCATCCTATATTTCAGCTGGTTCCCTAAAGGAGTATTGATGAATTGTCTCAGTGGTGCCAAGTATCTAGAAAATGGCAAGGTACTAGTATTTGTTACATTTATTTGCTTATATTAAGGCTCACCTGGTAAATTATTAGCTACACTGTAGTCTACACCATCATTTAAAATATTCTTAATTATGAGACAGGTAATATATTGTGTTATATTTTCAAAATTTATTAAACATCTTGTTTACATGTATTGACAAATGTCCTTTCTTTAAATAGTGTTGATAAAATATTGATTTGTTTAAGACAGCGCAGCAGGAAAAGTAGGGGTTGGTGGTGATATTTTTTTTTTGTAATTTTATGATCGATTTTCTGTCAAGTTGTATAAGTATGTCACTTTATGATTGTACTGTCTAACTGCAGATTGTTGAGATTAAAGGTAATGGTGGATTATTGGATTCTACCGTAGATTTAAAGTTTATGCCAGGATTTAATCTGGAAGGATTTCCAAACAGAGATTCCACCATCTATACACAGGCGTATGGTATAGACTCGGCTCACACCTGTATTAGAGGGACTATTCGGTACAAGGTAACTATTCCATGCATGAATACAGTAATCATTCAGTGATGCCACAAACCATGAAAATCAACAATTACAATGATGTCATGAAATAACAATTTTAGTTTTGCTGATGCTGGTTCTAAAATCAGTACTGTCAATTAAACATGATATCAATGATGCCAAAATTAAAGTTGTGGCATGACATCATACTCATTTCGAACACTACTACATATTCATAGAAATTGAAGCATAAAATAAAGTTGAGATGTTATTATTTACCAGAGTGTTACTTGATTAGTAATTTGTTATGGGAATGTCATGTTTTTGTTATACATAATCAGAAAATTTATTAGATCTTATTCTGGATTTTGCTTCACTTGAGAAGTTGCGGGTTCCTTGCTAAGCGAGGACTGGTTACAGTACCAAAACAAACGGTAAGTTGAATCTGCCACTGTAAATACCATTGAAAAATTGTAGAGAAACAGCATTAAACTAGAATAAACATAAAGATCATATTGTTTTGTTTGTTTCAGGGATTTTCCAGTGTTGCACAAGGTTTGTTAAAACTTGGACTTCTCAGTGATGAACCAGTAGCTAGTCTACATCCAAATGGACCGGAGAAAACTTGGGTAATATCTTCATACACTGTTGTTGTGTTCTTCTTGAATAATCATGTCTAAGACTTCACACTAAACATGTTGTCTGACAAGGTCTGATTTTGAAATGTCACATTTTCAACCTAAATCAGTCCTATTTATCATCTTATTATATTATGAGGTATTTTTGCTACAAAATGGTAAAATTGAGTAAAAATTATCAAATTTGACCTTGACCAAGGTGTGAATTGATACATGTGAGGGCGGTGTCTGTACATGTATGATATTCCGGGGGGCCGCAACTCGATGTTGGCTGCACAAAAACCATAGTATCTCCAGGGAGACTTAGAGACTCGAACACAGGTTTTCTTGGGCAACCCCATGACCAGGGGAAGTTAAATGTCAAAGGGTGGCTGAATTGCTGAAAGCGGCTGTCGAAAAATGGTTACTTTACTTAACTTATTTCTCGACTTGTCATCCATTGTCACTTAAAGTGAAAAGAAGCCAGTATCCCCTTCTGATGCATCATGCCACGTGAAAGAAATATTGGTACCATACCATTTGTAAGAACCTTCGTATAAAGCACCGAAAATAGATGCTTTTCCACTGAGCTATATATGCAGTATTTCTGTATAGTTTTTACTTGTATTCCTATTTACCTTGTCAATTGTGTCTTAATGATTCTATCATTATTTGTCTCAGAGAGGATATTTCTGTGAGAAGTTTGGCAAGCCTTCAGATACACTTGTAGATTCTCTCAAAGACCTGATCTATGAAGCAGTTGGTGGTGATGACCAGAGGTTGGATGCTATTGTCAGGTCAGTTAGTATAAACATTATTCACTGTTAGTTTCTACATATTTTGATAATTTATCCAAGGCAAAGTTATTTTTAAGATTGGCTTCAATGTTTTTGTCATGCACATATCTCTGAAAGTTTGGGGTATACGGGTATTGGTAAGATGACCTGATTGTAACGGGGTGAGGTGAGAAAATATGCAGCAAGACCAGGGCTCGAATCAGAGACCGTCCGCTTACAGGACATATGCTCTACCGACTGAGCTAGCCAGCTGCCTACACAAGTTTCTCCCCTACTAGTAATTAAATCCTACTACTACATTTACTCTTGGGTTTGAATTTATGGGTGCCGAGTGTTGAGTTTAAGTATTGGTTATGATTCCTGTGCCCTGATGTTGTTTTGTATACTTGTATTTATACAGGATGGGACTTCTGGACGATGATCCTATGGACAAGAAGGGAACACCCATAGATACACTCTCTAACTATTTATCTAAGAGACTATCTTTTGGTAAGTTGTTTAGTATATTGTTGTTACTATTGAAAGTGAAAAAGGTCACTATAAACATACAGAATATTACTGCAGTGTGTTGATCGGTTTGGCCGTATTATCTTGAATTGCTTGTGTAATGTTGTATCTCGCGAGACAACTGCAGTAAAATTCCTTTAATTATATACCTACAAAAGTGAAAAAGCGCTTTCATGCGTGAAAATGTGTTTAATATGTATATATTGACTTCAAGAATGTTGGCATATTTTCGGCATCTAACACAATGTACATTACAAAAGAGGTAATTGTTTATGTCATGATGTATATTAGTCTGCCGAATGGTGATAGCTCTAGTTATATATATTACCCAAAACGTGACAATCTGTGTTTGTTCTGATGCTTTCCACTTAATCAATCTAACAAACATTATACAAACTAGGACCCAACGAGCGTGACATGATACTGATGCAGCATGATATTGGTGTACGATGGTTAGATGGTTCTCTAGAAAGAAGGAAAGTAAGCTTGGTTGTATATGGTGAACAAAATGGTTTCTCTGCCATGGCTAAAACTGTGGGCTTACCTACAGGAATTGCCACCAAAATGGTATTAGAAGGTAAGTCAAATTAAAATTGAATTTGTTAGTTCAATTAAACATTTTTTTTTATCTTTCAAAAAAGACCGCTTTGCTGTTTCCATGGGTTGATACTGACTACAATTATTTCATTGTGTATTAGTTTTCAAAAGGATTTCCAATGGTTGTATCGCAAAATGTCTTACAATTTTTGTCAAAAGTACAGTTTTTGTAAAAATAAAATCTTTTTTTTTTGTAAAAAAGTACATATTTTTGTAAAAAAAGCCACAATGTGTGTATTTTTACAGGTGAGATACAGAAGAAAGGCATGGTTATTCCTCTGACCATGGATATGTACAACCCAATATTGAACCGCCTTAAACAGGAAGGTATTTGTGCACGTGAAATCATCGAGCAAATGTGAATATGCACATGAGGCAAACTTGCATTGAGGTTATAGAACATATCGGCAAATGTATTTGGACAATGAAATGGGATTAGACAGATGAGTTTTAACTATTATAAATAGTAGTAACAAGTTCATGTTTTATTTATGATATGTTGCTAGGCAGCTGATTTGGTTACTACGGTTACCAACAATGTGTTGTTTGAATAAAAATGTGCTGTATTAACAATTATTCAAGAAAAATGTAATTTTAAGGAATTGAGATATTTCTTAGTATATCTGAAAAGTGTATTTTGAGGTGACATTTCGCCATTTTAATTCAGTTGGGGAATAAAGAATGCAATGTGTAGGTTGCCAAAATTAGGAATTTTGCTTGATTTTGAAGATTGCTTTTGGGAATGATTGTGTGAGTATCTGACCCGTAGATTGGCTTGAGAATGATAATAAAAAATTATGGAATCTCATGTACATGTATTTGTTAACCATGATTGTGGAGTTTTTCGCTTTATCATACTTTTTGTGATATTACTGGGATATTTTATCTTTGTTTATTCTTTTCATGTGTGTCTGTTTGTTTCTTACTGTTATTATTAAGGTGTAAGACATGTTGTTTTTGGTTTTATGCTGTCGTGAACAATATGGTACTCTGGTACGGACATTATTGTTGTTGAGTTTTTATTCAACAAATGTGATTTTAAATTACATGTTTGTTCTTTTAGGCCAGTAAGTCTAGAGTAGGAACTTAATTAATATTAAGACTAAATTTGGAAACTACCAGTTATGTAGAAATATTAAATATGTTCAAATTACACAATTCTCAAATTTCTGTAAGGGGAGATCACTGTGTGAGACATAGATGAAATAGTAATCATTATTTCATCTTTAGAATCAAAATAGTGCTTTGATGTCACACTGAATCACTGTTGAAAGATAGTATAGTCCAGAGAATTTGACATGACTCTCGACCTTCAATTAGCATAATTTAACAGCTGATATAATGTCTATATTTATAAACCCGGTCACATGTTTTCATAAGCAGGAGAATATCACGAAGGCGCTTGGAGGTATTATACCAACACAAACCTAAAGAACCGATATTGCACAATTTGCTCGCGGAAATTTATATATTCAACGCAAGAACCTTGTAATATATTCATGCATAAAGGTCAGGATCATTTCAAATTCTCTGTGCTATATATAAAATGTACTTCTAATGTGTGCAGTGCTTGATGTGTTGAAAGTATTGTTAGTGATTGTTTTCTGTTACACTTGTTTACATTTTACACTTTAAGTCTTGATATCATACTTCTTTCTTATACTTTTTTTTTTTCAAATCATTGAACATTTCATGACCAGTATTACAAGAGTCTCCAGCTTTAGTTTTAAGTATTACTCATGGTTAACAGTTATTGCTCAACTTATCATTCTGTGATTTTACCACCAAACATATAGGCAGTCCGACCCCGATCCCTCAAAAACATCTCAAGTAGAAATCTCAGCTCTAATTGAAATTTTGTTAAAGTAAAAATTTGAGATACATCTAAAGTTTAAAATGTAATAAACTCAGATCGATGTTTCTGTTTTGTGATGCCAATTTTGAATCAAGCCTTTGAATAGCTTTGATGGAAACTAAATTGGACACTTGACAATATTTGAGATGAGATTTATCTCAGATTGAGGTGTTTTGGGAGATCATGGCCTGGATAGTGCATGTAGTAGAGTGTTATTATGTCATGTAGCTAGCGATGTTCTTCCATGACCCTTGCTATGATTATTTACTCCACATGTGGATAGATTATCTAATGTTTGCGGAGGAGCTTATTAGTATTGGCGCGCTAGCTGACTGTTGTTTCCCCGTTAGTATTTTTGAACATAAACTATATAATCTCAATATTTACATATCCTAGTATTATATTTTTTACGTATAATTCATAAATGAACTTTACACAAATTTCTTTACTTAAATATTACCATAATTGTGATTTTGGGATTTTTATATAAGATTTAAATGAAATGGCTGAAAGTATTTGTTTATATACACTCAAACTTGTCTATATTTATAGTCAGATTTTTCTGAACTGTCACAGGTATATATTTGAGTCAAAATGATCGAACCTATTGTAGGATAGACTGTATATATATTTTGAATTAATGAAGTTCACATTTGTATGTGACTAGTAACAGCAGAGTTATAGACCATGATTGTGACAAAATAGTGGAGTGGAGGAACCGATGTCTTATTGACACATACTGGTTTTATGTCTTTATTATAGTATTGCACTTGTTAGTTGTTCTTCTAGTTACACCAGAATATTGATATTATTTGCTTTATTTACCTTGTTACAAGAAATTTACAGCTTTTATCTGATCTGAATTCTAATGTAATATCCTATATAAATGTATTGTTATAAATACTGTACACACGAGTTTTACGAACATGTTTAGCCACTTTGCAGACAGTACTTTGAAGCCAGTTAACAAACTTGGGGCAATACAACCATTTTTTACCCAATGAGGACTTTCAATATCAGTATTAACTATTAACATTTCTTACCAGCCTGTCATGACGATGTTTACTGTATAACTACCAATAATATTACCTCTTATAAATATTTCTTTCATTATTAGTCAATTTTTTATAGGTATGACAAATATATAGATTCCTGCCATTATACTTACTACATTTATACGCCTCATTGTTGCTCCAGCCTTTAAAGGAGCATGTGTATATTGCTTTGTAGGCTACATAATTTTATGTCTGCCAGTTAGTCTTTCCAGAAATATATGTTCTAAAGAACATATTGGCTAAGGATCCTATATTATATTACATGCTAGTCATGTGACCTATAGATGACCTTTGGTGACAGGATGAAAGGTCAAAATGACTGTCCATTCAAAACGCTCCATTCAACAATATTTTCCAATTGATAATTCAAGAACAGACCTATGATCTTAATCTTTGAAACTTAATAAGAAGGTAACCGTTGGTTATGGCCAGTTGACAAATTCCATTTATTTTGAACTCACTAATAAGTTAAGGCAGAGACTATAAATAAATCTATAGTCTCTGGTTAAGGGGACAATTTGTGTCATTAAGACTACTGGTACTTTTTGTTTTTAGGCAATATATTGCCTGCAGTACTTTATATATTGACTAACATGTATTTATTTCAAACCATGGCATTTTGATCAATTCCTTACATACATGCATGTTAATTAACAAATTATACATATGATTGTGTTGTTTTGACAGCTCTTTGTTTTGTAGCTTATGTATAAATGTGCGGCTAAATTAACTTGCTCCTCTTACCTTTTTATGGCCTAATTCAACTGCCCGTGTCTGTATTTAACCTTGGTTGTATGTTTTCATAAGCAGGATTGAATATGCTTAAAGTGTAATACAAACTCAAAGCTAAGGGACCGATAATTTATGATTTACCTGCGGAAAACGATATATTCAATGCAAGAACCTTGCAAATTTTACATCCATGAAGGTCGAGGTCAGGTTAATGTCTCTGCACTATATTAGTAGATCCGACGTGTTAGTATGTTATAAAACATTGTTTTATTGCTTTGTTATTTGTATACATAATTGATTACTCTGTAATAAACAATTAACATTATAAGTAACAAGTCGGGTTTTTATTCACCCATAGAACTACCTGCCATCCACCAGCAATTTCATCGTTGAATATACAGTCAGTTAATTTGGGTTTAACGTCATTTTTCAGTAATATATGGCATCGGATTCACCTAACCAGTTTTTCCTGGACTGCATCCTAACCAGTACTATCTTACTCTTCCACAAGGAACTGAACCAGCAACTTCTCCACAAAAAAATTGAAATTGATATCGACTTTTCATGAAAGGGTCGCAGAGGTACACCAGCACACAAACCACTTGGCCATGGTCACAGATATACGAGGGTTGATCGGGAAGTTCGTGTAATTTTGTTGTGAATCGTGTTGTTTTGCACATAAGGAATAATAAATAATATCATAACAATCTTGTATGCATTATCAAACTCTCTTATAAAAATGAGAAAAATACACCAAACAGTTGCATAGTTATGACGATTTCTAAACATCCACTATGCATAGACGCCGCACACTAGAAAACTAAACGACGTCACATAACGTCAAACGAAATGTAGGTCCAATGATTGGTGCACTTGTCCCACGAAGTGACGACACAAGCCTACGAATATCTGATTTTCCGCATACCTAGCTCTTTGGGACAGATCCCATACATAGTTAAAGGAGATTTCTCGAGCTCACTGACTATCAGTCTAATGGTTTTACGTCTGTCTTTTCGATTGATTCCGCGCACTTTTCACGTACACACGGAATCACTGTCAATGGCAACCTTTCTCTATTGTTGACTTCAATTGACCTTCTGTGCATTTTGAATCGTCTGTGTTGTATGTTGGTAACTGCCGGGCTATACGCTTTTAAATTGTCGAACATTTTCATCTTTTCATTGGTTTCAGTCAGTGTTTTTTCAAATTCCCATGAAACATTCTGTAAAGCGCCTCAATTCAATGTCACCACTTTGACGTCATGACGTTGTTTCTGTTTCATTATCAGTATAGATAAACACAGTGCTAATTTGATAGCGAATGTAGTAAACGACATCATATTCTATGGAAATGACCCCATGACGTTGACGTATGATGTGTTATATTTGCGTGAATTTTAGTCACACATAAGACTTTAAAAACGACATTGTTTCAGGAGAACGAAAGATGAAAAATGTCTTAATTTTGGTGTGCTGCAACCACGTGTAGTAGCGTTGCCAAGGGTACCGTTAATTGTCGCATAAGTTGGTGGATTTTTGTTCAACTTTTAATCATGTTGATCATCCTGATAGTGAAGTTTCATCAATATTTAACTAAAAATGAATAATTTATAAGCAAATTACACGAACTTCGCGATCACCCCTCGTATAATCAGACTGTGCTGTTTCGACACCCTTCTATCTGAATCTCAGCTGAAACATTTGTACATTTCTGAAATCTGAGAATTTTGTTGTAAAACCCGCCTTCTAATTCTAAGCCAGCGATATCTTATAGAATATTTTCCTTTGAGATTGGACTCAAAATTGGTACCACATAAAGGCAATTTTGTAACAAAATTCTCAGGTTTTAGCAATGTACGAATGTATGAATTCATAATGTTGAAATTGAGTGGCATGGTGGTAATTTTGTTGATCAGATTCCTTGTATCACCTCACTGTGTCTTCTCTCAAACACAGATGTCATACCCGGTAGGTCAGTTAGGCAGAGACAAAACGGAATGACCACACACTTACTACTGTCTCAGTCAATCGCAAACACACATAAAATAGAAATAAAGAAATATTGGTGTTTTGGGGACCAACATGATTGCTTAGTTTCAACAAAATTTCATTTTTTTTTCACAGTCTACATTTTACTACAAGTACATAGATTAACAAGTAACAAAGTCAAAATAATTTGACATATTATTTCATAGATTTTAATATAAAATATGATACATTTACATAATTATAGAAAAAAGGTTTTGAAATAATTGATAACTCTGTAATAAATATTTAACACAGATTTTTTCAGTACCCATAATTTTTGTATGTCACTAGGATTTATCACACCACATGCTGGGTATAAAACATGATTTCATTGTATTCTCATTAAAGGCCAGAATAAATACATTTCTTAGACTATCATCCCATCCTCTCTATACTATGATTGCTTTAAAGTAATCAACCAACATGTGCAGTGATACTAGTATACTAGTAAATGGATGGAGGGGGACATAAAAATATTGGACTTGGTGAAAAACTCTTACTTTTACTATATAATTCATTTAGATGATATACAATGTACATGTTTTAATATATTGGCCTAAAGTCCTATTAGCTCCATCTGCAGAGCTAGTAGACCACTCACTGACAGACTCATTCAGCATAAAAGTGTGCATTAATCAAAATGGTACAGTAAACCAATTTACTTTCGCGAATACTAACTTTCGTGATTTGCTGATCGTCTGCATATTCGCAACTACAAATTTTCACGTTTTTAAGTTTCCTGCAATGTCCATATTAATATTTTTAGCACTACCGCGCGAAATAATTTCTTGGTTTACAGTAACTTAAAATATGTAAGAAGATGGGAGTTCTTATATCATGATAATATGATATAGAAGCATTTTGGTCAAACAGGACATAAAATATAATAATAGAACAGATGTATGTTATAGCAGATAAGTTTTGATATAGACAACATGCTTGTAAGTCACTGTTGGACACTTCCTTAATCAATAGCTTTATCAATCTCATACAGATCTCAGATGATCCCAAGATGTATAATGCTCCCAGGATATTGGGGTATTTAAAACAAACATGCACACATGCCATGTTACGCAGACACCTTTGCCCGAGACTGGTGATGCAAATGCAGGAGATTTTCATTAAAATGAGGGAGATTTTCCTCTACTTATTTTACTTTCATGACAATACTATGCATGCTTCATGAAGCAATTCAAACAAATACATTGTATTTGTGATCGTTTTCATAATGTGAACAAAAATGTCAGGTTCCAGTATGTCCAAGAAATGCGTGAGATTTGATCAATTTGCCTCTGATCATGCGTGAGTAGTCTCTAATGCGTGAGACTCGTGCATGATGCGGGAGATCTGGCATGTATGAACAGGAATCAGATTGGTCAACTGTTGCAAAATTGGTTTGATAAAAACATGTTTGGTGAGTTTTATACTAAAACCTTCACTGATGAATTGTGCACATCTGATTAATCCATCTCTGTGGATTATACCAAAATGTCCTGCCTTTTTCTTATCAATGTCACACTATACAACATCCTTCGTTTATACAGAAAACATTGACAATGAGTCGACGTAACTGATCAATCAAAGAAATAGTGAAGATTGTAGAATGGAATGTCTTGGTTTTAGTTAAACTAAATGAGCACTGGATGTATATTCAGTAAGTCAGTAATCAGCAAGTAAGTAATCAGTAAATATCTAATCGTCCCATTCATCATCGTCTTCATCATCTAAACCATCACTGCTGTCATCATCATCATCTGAAACAACAACAACAAATTCTCATTTTTAAAAACAACAACAAATTCTCGTGTTAAAATTAGATGTTTTCATTCATATCACAAGCCTAAGAAATTATATCACAAAATACAGAGTTTTGACATTCCCCCATTTTTTGGTCATTACTATCTCTTGTACAGTAATGAACGAAAGATGGGGGATGATAGAACTCTGTATTTTATGATATAATTTCTTAGGCCTGTGGTTATATGAAGGCTAGCATTATCTTTACAGCGGGTGAACCAGCAGTTACCTAGAACTAACTTTGCTAAGCAACGTAGATACACCAGTACCTTATTTAACGACTTTAGTATATCATGGCCTTTGATCAAACCAGAGACGTTGCTCACTTAAAGTGAATGCCCTTCCACTAGGCTATTGAGGCGGATTAGAATTAAATACATGCACTGTGCAAGCATTGCTATTATTGCAGTTGAGGCCATAATGGCAAACTTGAAATTGATTATATGAAATAGTGCAATTTTAAAACATTTGAGGGAGCTTGAGTAGAGAACGTGTAGCTACCCATACATGTATACAGGGTTCCCAAGGTCAGGGAAAAGTCAGGGAAAAACATAATTTTTTCAAGGTCGGGGAAAAGTCAGGGAAATTTGGAATTAGTCAGGGAAATCCAGAAATTTACCAAAAGTCAGGGAAAAGTCAGGGAATTTTTCATTGAAGCTGTCGATAAGTGTCCTTTCCTGTGAAGTAATACCTAAGACTGAAAAAAAATCCTCGCTCGCTATGCTCGCTCGGAATCATTCTACATTATAATAACTTTATGTCAATCAACAACCTTAAAATCTGCTACCTTAAACTTTCTTGTTCCATATAAAGCAAATTTATCCTCATTTTCTCTATTTTATTGCCATATTTTGCTTGAACAAAAAGATGCTGTGACACCCGATTGCTCTAAAAAGTCAGGGAAAACTGCTCTGTGGTCAGGGAAAAATCAGGGAATTTTGTCTTGGAAAGTTTGTGGGAACCCTGGTATACTTACATGTTGCAATTAAAAGTGGCTTGCGAAACACAACAAGTGAGTGTAAATCATGTGAAAGTTGAAACATGATTTCTTCACAAATTCCTATACATGAGTGTTTATATAAACTCAATTAGTCCTCAAGCAATTAAATATGGAGTTCCCTGTGCATACATGCATATCTGTGTGACATAATACACACACAATTTCATCTGTTACTTGTAAAAACTACACACGCATGAATGACAAAATGCTCCAAAGTTAGACATACACATTACACGCTGACTTTAGTTAACCTCTCTATTGTTAAGGATATACTATAGACAATCCAAAGCCAGAAAAAAACGACGGCAGCACCTAGCCATCCACGCAAGAGTCAGACATAGGATGAACCATCCACATACCCCAAAAATGGATATTTCAAGCAAGCCTATATACCCTGCAATGAATGACACACTGTGGACTTTGAATTCTGTGCATAATTAGCTATAAAGGGAGGTAATTATAAATGATAACTACACTGAAGTGAAGTGCTGGGAAGACACATACCTGATCCTTGTATGACATTCTTTCTCTGAGCTAGTGCTGCGGCTAAAGCACCGACAATACCGGGAGATTCATTGGCTGGCGCTGGAGCCGATGCATGATCCACCTAGATAATATGATATATCAATTATAACATGATACTTGTACTATATAAAGTTTTATCATATCTTGTAACAGAGTGGTTAAATTACTCTGAGTAGTATGTTTAATGTTTGAATCTCAGATGAGATCTTGTCCCAATCTCCCGAAGCATCTTAAGTAGAAATCTCATCTCAAAATGAAATTTTACTGTAATAATGTCAGAATAATGTTTCTGTTTTGTTATGCCAAATTTGCATTCCGAAGAAACTACTAGAATCACAAAGGCACATGACAAAATCTGATATGAGGTTTAGGTCAGTTTGAGATGCTTCAGGAGATTGAGGCCTGGCCCCCGATCTCCCGAAACATCTCAATCTGAGCTTAATTTCAACTCAAATTTTGTCACTGATCGTTTGACATGGTTTCCATGCGAAATTGTACTCTAAATCGGTATAATAAAGCAGAAACATAATTCTGAGTTTATTACAGTAAAAATTAGAGAGCTCGAGCTTCATAGTTATCGCAAATTCAGACTCTGATTTAAGAAAAATCTCAATTTGAGTTGAGATTTCTACTTGAGATGCTTCGGGAGATCGGGGCCTTATATGGCTGGATGGTGAGCTATCAGCTAGTTTTAGAACAGTGAAATGAAATATCCAAAATTCTTTTATATATCAATTTTCTAAAGCTTGTATTTTTAGTTTAGGATTTGAATTTTGACTGATTTTCTTCCCTTTCAAGATGTTCAAATATTTTATTATTTCACTGCAACTTCTAAAGCTTGGTTTATTATATTTTAACTTTGGGTTTGGAATTTGGCTGATTTTCTTCCATTTCAAGGCGTTCAAATATTTTATTATTTCACTGTAAGTTGGAAGCCACATCAGTGTAGTAATAATTACACGAAAATGAAAAAATATAAAATAGAACCTAGAAGAAGATGATAATCTAGCTATTGAATTATTGCTGTCTTACCCGCTTTAAAGTAGTTCCACCTCTGATTTGATCCAACAATCCACCTCTCAGATCCCCTCCACCACTTCCCTGACCCTGGCCTGGGTCTACATGTTTTAATGTGGTTCCTTTATGTATTGCATCAAGAAGGTTAGCCCTACCATTATCAACAGGAGGGGGTGGGGGAGCTCCACCTGCAGGGGGAGGAGGGGGAGGAGCTGGGGCAGCAGGCGCTGGAGGAGGGGGTGGAATGTTGGCAGCAGGAGGGGGTGGAGGGAATGCTCCACGTCCACGCCCAGGGGGTGGTGGCATTGCGTCTCTCATTGGGGGTGGAGGTGGGGTAGCTGTTGGATGTTTCATGGGCGGAGGGGGAGGAGCTCCTGTCATTCTTCCGGGAGGTGGTGGGGGTGGTGCGCCCATTCCTGTACGCCCTGGAGGAGGTGGAGCTGCACCACGGTGTGGTGGTGGTGGAGGGGGCGGTCCTTCACCTCCTGTCCTAGGAGGGGGCGGAGGAACAGCATTTCTGGGTGGAGCTGGAGGCAGTGCACCTGGAAACAAACATTCAACATGAGCATAATTAGCACATCAACTGTGACGTTCAAATATTCTTTTCAACTTTTCAGGAGAAACTAATACTTATTTTTCTTTTACAAAATCCCTTTCTTTCTTATTTGGTGCATGAGAGATAAGCTGACCATCATATTGTAGGTAATGGTCGATAACTGCCTTTTTACAGGAAAACAACAATATGGCAATTCTGTGTCAACAAGTTCAAATACTAGTATAATTTGGGTAAACAAATATAAGTAGCTACATGGATTTCAGAGTCTCATATGAAGTGTAGTTCAAACATTGACAGCTACAGAGCTGCAACATTCTGAAAGAAGGAACATTTCTAGTTTTAGGAGTAGACATGGTTTGAATGAAAATTTGACAACACTCGCATAAAGACCAGGGGTTCTACTGAGGCATAATGCCCAATCCTGAAATTGAGTCGCAAGTCTGTTTCAAATGTTATTAGCACACTCTTCTACACCAAGACTTAGTTTAAACATAGATCTATTGTCAAATTCAGCTGAGGAAATTTCTAATGACCATAACTTTATCAATTATTTGATTTCATTTGCTGCAGAAAGGTTCATTTTTTCTAGTGCAGCAAATCAGCAGGTTATTGCTGAATTGTACGACCCCTGGTCAGTGCCCAAGTGAGCTAAAAACATGTAAAGTTATATAAGACATACCATGACCATGACCGTGTGTAGGACCATGTGAAGGTGCTGATGGTGGTTGTCTCCTGGCTAGATCTTCTCTAACAGCATTTAAACCACCATGTCTGTCTACAAAATCGTATATAAAATCCATGGTATCCTCGTCTACTTGTGACTGATCATCTATACCAATCTGTTCAAATAACGATTTCATCTCCGGATCTAATTTCTTCATCTGTAAACAAACAACATAACAAGTGTAAATGTATCTTTTAACATTAATAACCTAGTAATTTAACATCCACTATGAGTGCGGGAGGAGGTCCCGGGTTTGATCCCAGGCTGTGCCATACCAAAGACAAACTTAAATCGTACCAGTAATTCCCTTGCTAGATGCTCAGCATAAAAAGGGAAGCTTGCTTCTCTTTTTTATACCCTCGCGGCAATAACGTCAGGAATGAATTGTCAAGAGTGATTAATATAAGTTGGAAAAAATTCACACTTGACTTAAAATGACTTAGTATAATAAACATAAAAAGTTCCACAGGTAACGGATACCTGTATTCCAGTCACTTTATCCTGACACCGGGAAAACCTTACTTGAACCTGTGCTGAGCATCAAGCAAGGGAGATATATCAGTGTCATTTAGAACAATTTTGGTATATCACAGTCTGGGATCGAACCAGAGACCTCAGAGGCTCTCACACTTGAAGTGGATGCTCTATGGTTGAGTAGCACTAGGCTACCGAGGAGGATGTAAAAATCTTGGCATGGACAATTTCAATAAATCAGTGCAGTATAATTTTCAAGTATATCATATAATGTAGATACGTGGAGCCATGAATGTTTCTATGTCCATATTTTGAGGGAAACTTCTTACATATTGCAAAAGTATTTAAGTTAGCTACATGGAAATATTTGGAAATTTGCAAATTAGCTTACATTTCCTCTAGTGTTAATGGTAGCCAACAAACAACACTATGAAGAAATGTAAAACATGTTAAATGTTTGAAATTGAAACCTTTTGAAATGCTAAAATATCCAATTATACAGTATTTAAATTTTTAGACATACCGGTAGATTAATTATGGGTTTTTTATTGCATGTTCATCCACAAAAAGTACCCCCCCCCCCCCAACAAGTCATTCATCATTATCCACTATAGTACACAATGTCAATGTTGTCCATCATGGCAGGGGTGCCATTAGCTTCTAAATCTGAAGGGTCATTTGGACATTTTTGACTAAATTTAACCATTTTATAGGCAAAATACATGTACCTATGACTTTACGAGAAAATGACCCTTCAAACCAAATCTTGAGACTGAGTCGTGAAAATTCAAGGGTCAAAACCACTACTCTTGAGTCAAATGGAACCCCTGCATGGTATAACACTGAAAGATACTCACATCTAGACCTGTATTTGGATCCCAACCCACATGGCTGACATGTCTGAAATCTGTCGGTGTACTAATATCTTCCTTTGTTAATTTCTTCTTTCCTCCTTTTTTATCTTTCTTTCCTTTATCTTTATCTTTCTCTTTCACTGTATTTGCTGGTGGTTTATTGTTCAAGGTCACATTGGCACTAGCAGGAGGGGGACCATTTCCTGATCATGTATAAATACACGTTTACCATTAACAAACATTTCTTAAAAAGTTGAGAAAGATTTTATCTTCAAAGAACTAAGTGAAATAGAGAGTATTTTAATACTACCACCTGTATAAAACTTCAAAAGTGATTTTCTTTGATGTTTTGCCCCTTATGACAAAATCAAGACTCAAAAACTTGAAAGTGCGAAAAATAGAAAATGCAAAGGCTTAATTTTTTGCAGCTAATTGACCATAATAATGTTAATTGTTTAAAAGATATTTTTATGAATTTTATAAGACAAATGCATATGTAACAAGTCATTAAAAATTGCAAGCAATACAAAAGTCCCTTACCGGTTTGAAGCCATTTTTAATGTTTTTGTTGCCATAGCAACCAAATTTTTGTCGACGTGCAGAATTCCCTTATTGCCCCCTATCCACAAACAAAGTTTCATAAACCTAGCTTGGAAACTGTTTCAGTTATGTCAGGATCCTGATTTTTTGACGGACGGACGCAGGGCAAACCTATAATCCCCTCCGGTCATTACCCAGTCGGGGTCTAATAAAATGATTTATACACACCTATATTTATAGTACCACCACCAGATGACGGTGCCTTAGGTGGTGGAGCACCAGTCTGCATCTTCTTCTTCTCTGTAATATATATAAGGCTGTGAATGAGTGGAGAATTCGTAATCACAGGGGGTCCTACTGAGGCATAATGCCCAATCCTGAAAATGAGCTGCAAGTCTGTTTTGGTGCCACTAGCACACGTCCATACAGCCAAACTCTATTTTATTAAAACATAGTTCTATTGTTAAATATCCACCTTTAGAATATAACATACATTATGAGCCAATGAAAACGCCGCATTTTCGCCTCATTAAAATTTTCTCTTCACAGACTTGACGTCATGTGTTGGCGCTAATTTCTATCGGCCAATCAGAATGCAGAATGTTATATTCTAAGTTAGTTAGAACATATTAAGTAAATTTTAATGACTAAAAAGGCCTCGCTTCGCTCGCTCCGACCTTTTTAATCATTAAAATTTACTTAATATGTTCTAACTATAACATAAATTTTCAAATGACAATAACTTTGTCAATTTGTTAAATTTTTTCCTCAAATAACTTTTATTTTATACAGAAAAGTTCATTCTGTCTAGTGCAACAAATCCGTACTTCTGGATTATTCCAGAAATATAGGACACCTGTAATAAATTTCATATTAATCAGCACAAATTTTATATTCTTTTCATTACATACCAAACACAAATAAGATAAATGCTAGATAATATTAGTCTTCGCTTATATAAACATTTATGACATCATAGTATGATCCGTCCAGGAACATCAAATGACATCATTTGCACTGTGCTTTATCACTATACATGTGCCTTAAGTTTTTTATTGCACTGTAGCAAAATGCATGAGGGTGTAATAAATAGAGGATCTTGCATTAGCGCCCATTACATACGAGTTTTATTAAACGAGTGGACAAAATGATATGACACGAGGCTTTGCGGAATGTAAGATTCTGTTTATCACATAACCTTAAAAAATGCACATTATTGTTCAAAAGGATGATGTACGCTGCATATGTTTAAGCCAAAATTCAGTGGTACAATGAACGCGACGTCATGGCGACATTGATATTATCCTGACGTCATTGATGGATCAAGGCATGGATTGGCTAGCGTCAAGTCAAGCTAATTTAAATATTTATTGCACAGTCTGGGAGTGCTGAACGATATTTACGGCACGACTTTACGGCACTCCTTGGCCGCAGGTTATGTGATAAAAGAAAATATAAGGTTAAGAAATTCAACGTGTAAAAAAGGGGAAAAATTATACACATCATTTTATTAAATTAACAGTAATTTGCTGTAAAAATTATTTGTTCCCTGTTATTAGACCATAAAATGATTCTAGAATTTTTCTTCCAATTTCATTTGGTACATTTGTATGGCTAGTAGATTTTATCATATCAAATACTAAATGTTTTTACCAGTATCACCTTTTTTATCAAAGGGAGGTAACTAATGTTGGAAAATTCAGCAATTTTGAAATTTTCAGCATTTCTCTCCCTTTATTCCCCAAAAATGTTAATTAGTTGGGACTACTTTCTCTACTTCCACTTTCCAATAAAGAAAAGCAGAGAGGGCAACCCTCGCACATGTTTTGTTTACTTGGTACTTTGGGAGATATGTGGGGAGGCATAATCCACTTAATAAGGTGTTCCAATACACATTTTAATTCTTTCTATATAATTATGCACTGAAAATCATTATGATCAAACATGTTTTAGTGGTCACCTATAGTAATGAACCGACTGTCGTAAGCAGCATATGTGATTAATTCTCAACAATTTAACATTTAATACACCTGCATTAAATGACAATGTGCATTAAGCAGCCCAATTTGATGGGTAACTAACATGACTTATACTAGTAAATGAATCCATTTCTGTCATAATGTCGTCGTCAACAATCCTAAACGCCGTAGCTCCAAAATGCCAACTTTTCAGGTGAGGAAAAAACAGTATAATTTGTTTATTGGAAGTTCTTTAAATTGATTTTTTGTGCAAATTTCCAACAAATGAAGATATAAATGCTGCTTAATCTACATGTTATGTAAATCTCTTCAGAGTCAAGTTATGAGAGCTACAATATTTCGTCATCATTATTTTAAATTTACCATCAATATGCACATATTTTTGAAGCTACGGTACTTATCCATTAACGAAATATCGTAGCTGCAAGAAATAAAAGGATTTATAACCAAAAGATACAAGACGAAATGCTGTAGCCAAAACTTGGATCTACCACGTTTAAGATTGTTGACGAAGATATAAAATCAGATATTCTCATACCAAGTCTTTTCTTGTGCTTTTCCAGCAATTTTCCTTCAACAGCTTTCTTGAATTTGGCTGCTTCATCTTCACTAGCAAAGTTAAGACCAGCTTGACAATCCTATAAAATACCAGTTAATTTGTTGAATTAATATCCCCTGCCTACAAGTTATCAGTATTATTGCGCAGTTTGGAATGTTTGCTCAGTATTATTGCTCAGTTTAGAATGAAAGCTTCCATCGGATAACAACTGTTCAATAAATCAAGGGCAATAACTCTACAGAAAGTTGACCAATAAACAACAAACCCCAACCATTTGCTGCCATGTTTTTTGACGAATTAGGACAAAAGTTTACATTTACATGAAACAACAACATTATTTTGAAAAATATTGTTTAATGACCCACTGGTCAACAGTATTTCTGTCATAAGAAAACTACCCAGCAACATTATCCTGACACGGGCCAACCAGCAATTTCCTAGTAAAACGCTCATGATTATTCTGAACATCGAGCAAGGAAGATAAGCCAGTAGTGAGTACCACTTTCAACGACTTGGCCATCAAGGACTGTAAAAACACCCAACGAGTGACTTACGTGAGCTTCAAACGTGTGGAAAAACTCGAGTGGACATTTATATTTGAACTGATTGTAAATCTCTTGTTCCCATACCATCTGTTTACTCTGTAATCAAATAATCAGTGAATCATTAACATAAATAACAAGTAATTAAGAATTGCAAGTAATACAGAAGTCCCCTACCGGTTTGAGGCCATTTTCAATGTTTCTGTTGCCATAGCAACCATTTTTGTCAGAATCATAATATTTTTAGACGTGCATAATCGGCTTATTGTCCCCTATCCACATTTCAAGTTTCATAAACCTAGCTTGGAAACTGTTAAGAGTTATGGCAGGGTCCAGATTTGGGCATATTTTCACTCTTTCTGTTGCCATAGCAACCACAATTTTTTTGGAAACTGTTTGAGTTATGTCAGGAGCCAGATTGTTTGACGGACGGATGGACGAGCGGACGTACGTACGTCCGGAGGGACGGAGGACAAACCTATAGTCCCCTCCGGTCAAAAACCGGTAGGGGAATAATAATTTACTAAAATAAAATAAGTTTGTTTCTATGACTTTGACAGGGGTCATAATGCCCAATCCTAAAAAATGAGTTGCAAGTCTGTTTCCTGCACCAAAATCACAGTTCAAACATTGTTCTACTGTTAAAATTCAGCTAAAGAAATTTAAATGACCATACATTGTCAATTCTTTGAATTTCTTCATCAAATAACTTTTATTTTCTTCAGAAAGGTCAGATTTCCGGATTATTCAGGAATTGTATGACACCTGCTTTGAGTTGATCATTCACTAAAAATTTACTAATCTCTAGTCCATTTCATGCAATGAAATATCCTGCATCAATTAAGACATTATTCTGATCCCTCTAAAAGAAACATCTCAACCAATTAATCGAAGAGTCAAATTTTTTTGATCAACATTAGTCTGTCTTTGTTTCATTAACTTGATTAAGAAAAACACGTAAGGCAAAACAAAAATTGTTTGTTTCCAGAATTGGTCCTACCCAAAAATCTGCTGTGATCCAAAATGTTCTTACGACATTTGCAAAAAATTACAGGACTTTTTCTGGTTATTTTGGGAAGGGGCCTTAGCCTTTATATTTTGGGAAAAAATATCAGTGTATTTCCTGTTTTAGGGAAACAAAAAAGTAGGTATAACTTCGGATTTTTGGGAAAACTTCATGATTTTAAAGAAATTTTCAATTGGGAAGGGGCCTTTCATAGGCCTCTGTAATATACCGGTAAGGAGAAAAAAACCTGAATTATAATAATTATTTTTTTATACTTTTCAATGGGAATCAGGGGTGTGAAATGAGCAAGTAGACGGCAAAATCAACTGGCCATTTGAACATGCGTGCCAGCTACTCTTTGTCATTTCTTTCAAACTGTTTTTACATGAAGTGATATTTCAAACCAACTGCCTACTGTTGAAGATTAACTGGCTACATGAAGACATTTCTTCAACCCTGGGAAGTTGCTCTTCTATATATAAATTATAAAACAAAACCAATATTTTCCTATTGACCTATGGGCATGTTACTGGAAACAAACTATTTTAAGGCTTAATAGTAACTTTAATAAAACATAAAACCAAGTAAAAACCACACTCTTACACAAAAGGTCAAATATCAACAAAAATAAATAGGTGTTGTCAAAAAAAGGAAAATTTTCTTTGCAGATTGTTTGAAGATCTTCGAATTTTTTAGTGTATTTGACATGTAATCTTTCGTGAAACATTAGATACATTTTAAACATGTCTATCTGTAATCCATAAACATGTTTTGAAGAAATTATAATGAACCCTGACATGTGCAATCCATTAGTAAAATTAAAAACATCCCTACAAACCCTTAATTTCCTTAAAACAAACATAACTATATGATTAAGGAGCTGTCATTATGATTGCTTCATTCACCAATAG